>VZTI01001648.1:1897580-2008952 GCA_013397865.1 Struthidea cinerea | reverse complement strand
AAAAGACAATGTTATGACTAAGGTAGCTATGAATAAGCCAGTTAAGGAAAGCACCATCAGGACAATTAATTTTAATGTATGTAATTTATCAGACTGTATATGCATCAAGATACATACTCATATACAGAACAAAACCATGATATGTTAGATGTAACAGTTTGTATAGAAACAGTTTTTAACAGTAAATTTTCCTCCTTAATTTCTCTCTTGAGAAGGTGCTTTAAAATTCATTTCTCCCTTGAATGGGGACAGACTTGTTAAAAAATTTTGTGAGGAGGTAGTTTTGTGTGTTTTAGTAGAAGCATAACGTGTACTGAGTAAAACTGTAGGAAAGTCAGAGTAACTTGTTATTTTAACATGAGGCTTTGGGTAAGGTGCAGGTTATCGTGCTGTGCTGAAACTCTGTAATCTAGTGGAGTAGAAGGCTAATAATAATTCAGAGACTTCCTTTTTGTTTGTTTTGGATTGCACAGAGTTCACTGGGAGCTTCCATTAGCCCTTCGCTGTTTTGTGAACATCATGATCAAAATAACAATGACATTTGCAGGATAAGTGCTTCACTTAGAATGTTCAAAGAAGCAGTGTTTCCACATGTCAGCAGTCTACTTAAGCACCCTACCTGAATGACTGAATAGCTGAGCAAAATGCAATCGCACGAGCATTGTCACAGTGATCATATGTAACACTACCAAACTGTTGTATCCCTGTTACCTTTCAGACATCGTCATTACTCAGCAGGAACAGGCTGTGGGAACTGTGTGAGACCTGTGATAATCTGATCAATTGCATTTTAATCTTTGCCAGATCATTTTCTTAACTCTGAAACTCTAATTCAAGTTTTCTCTCATTATTGCATTATATCTTATACCTTTATTCACTAATAAATGGTTGAAAAGGAGAAAATTATCAGTATGAAGCTGATAGTGCCATCCTTACAGCAATGTTAATAAGAAAATCAAAATCCTCTGGAGGTATTCTAAGCTTAGTGATATATTTAAAGCTTAACATTTTGACAGCTGTCAAGGACTATCTGATCAAAGGAAGTGCATTTGATAAAATTTAATGGTTTGGGAGTCACTTTAGTAGTAATTAATCCTTCTAGTTTAAGCATTTCCTAAACCCTGTAAATCCATTTGACTGCTTTAACAACAGTCCTGTTATCAGCTTATTGGGGAAGTTCAGATAAATGTGCCTGTTTTGCATGTGTACTCTGAACAACTTATCTTTAGAGACATTGTTTCTAAATGGGAGAAAAATTAGAATTTACTTGCTTGAAAAAGAGGTCTTCTGTATTGTTTCTTCTCTCTACACAACGTTTCCTTTTCAAGTTGGCTGGAACAGTTTGAAGAGTAAATGCTGAGGGCAAGACTAGTTCACTTGCAGTTTATATAAGCAAAATGGTGCAAGCTTTTCTATAAAACTGTCAAGTAATTTAATGATGGTATTTACATAAATACAAAACATTATATGTTCAATAAAATTCTGAGGAGTTGTCTAGGTAAGTCAACAAGAAAGTAATTTTCTTCCACTCCACTTAATTTGTTCGCAGGGAACATATCTTCTGAATAAACAAGCAAATCTAATCACTATGACTTAAAACACAATAATCAGTTTTTAATATAGAAGTGTGTAGGAATCTAGAGTTCTGAAAATAACACCACATATATCATCTTAGATTTAAGACTCAGTCTGAGAAGTCGAGTCTCTAAGTCTCATGTCTCCTATCCAGACTGAAGTAGATAGAGGGGAATGCACAGAAGGTTTTCAAAATGTTCAGACTAAGTGCTGACAGTCTCTTAAATTCACAGAACTTCTTGAATGGGAGGAAATATTTGAATTAAATCTGACCCATTTGATTCTTGCTTCTAAATGAGTTTGTTTTCATGTTGTTTAATAAAATAGAAAAACCTGCTTCAGAACAAAACCTTATATTCTTTTGGCTTAAATAAAGCATATTGCTAGAAACATGGCCTGTTTACTTCTTCCATGACTCTAAAGAAATTACGCTGATATTAATTACTTATTTAGAAGCCGTATCTCATTTCATAAGGTTTTTTCTGTAGATGGTTCAAACCCATATACTTAGTTTGAGAGAGAGCAAAATTAAGTATAATACATATGCCACGTATTTTCACAGGGCCTTGGCCTTTATCAGCTGAGGTAATGTGCCTGTCATGCTACTTCAGTAGTATTAAGTGAAAAGAACATGTTATATCCAATCTAAAAGATACTGTTTCAGAGTATTTCGTTGTAATTATGCTACAGCAACTCTGATCTGTTTCAGCACTTGAAGCAAGCCCAAACTACTGCAAAATTTTTTCACTGTTCATAGTTTCCTTAAGAAACAAAACACATGTTAAACAGTGGTCTTTGGCATATTTAGAGGTTTAAAATCTGGTATGCGTGAAGGTTTTAACAATAAATGAACTAATCTGCTAGGATTGACAGGAGAGGAGAAGGGCAATAGTTACTGGGATAAGATGTTCGATTTAACACTTTAATAAGTAATCTCTGTCTGACAGATGTGATACTTTAGAAGAGGTTGCCGGGTACAAAGTCTGTCTTTGATAAAATTTATACATTTTCTAATTTCCAATTAACATACTTGTTAGAGGAAACAGGAATTCAGGTTTAATGTGGGGACAAGTGAGTAGTCATGTGACTTTAACATGAAATTTGCAATATTCCTTTTAGAAAGGCCTTCACTGACTAGTGAAGCAGGTGTGCTGGGAGTTTTTCCTGTTTTTATCCCCCCGAAAAACGTTTATAACAAATTCTTGTTTTTTAAGCCAGTATAAAAAGAGGAACATATTTCCATTGCAGCAAACAAGAAAAAAACCCCAACAACCAAACTCCTCAAAATGATCTCTCTTTCCATGTATGCCCCTTACACTGTTTAGATTAAGAGTGATTGAATTTTAATTTCAGAATAATTGGCAACTGTGCTAAAGTACTTGTTTGTGGTTTTTTTTTACTAATTGTTGGCTAAATGACATCCCCATCACTCAGTCTGATCTACGCAAGCACATCCTTGTTTGAACACAGAACTTTGCAGGTCCAAAATGGTGACGTGTCTCCAGCATAGAGGAAATTGCAGAATAAAGAGACAACACAGTAATGTTAAATCGCTTGCGAAGAAGCTTGTATTTAGTAGTGTAAGTCTGTTTGAGATGTCTTGTAAATCTAGTGGTTGATTTGAACATTGTATCTGAAACTATTTTATATTCCTCATGAGTTTGAAGGCGCTTGAGTTTTTCTGAGTATGAAATATGCATGTGGGCTTTTTTAAGAGGGTATTTGTTTGAAAACTTTTCATCAGTGACAGTAATTCAATGATTGCTCACTACAGGATTCTAAAAGCAGTAAAATAACAATTAGAGGTTGAATGTTCTCTAAGGTACTTCAGATGGAGTATTATTGCAGGTGGTAGATAAGGAAAAAGCCATCTTTGACATTCAAAAAGTAGTGAAATTTTTCTTTGACTTGCAGTGGAATTTGATCTATTTTATAACCCATGACAATGCATTAAGGTGAAAATCTGTTTCCTGCATGAAACTGCCTTTACAGACTCGAATCTTCAGGTTGCCTTGAAGATTGTCCATACAATTAACCTTATTAGGGGCTACAAAAAGATGAGTTTAAAGATTTGTTTGTTTTGAGAATTTACAACAGAATTACCCCTTCATGTATCCTAATTTAATCTTTTTTTTTTTCTGGTAGCAAAAGAAGTTCACTGAAACTTCTATGTTAACATTTGTCCATATTTAAAATGACTCTAACATGACTGATCAATAACTTACATCTTGAATCTATGTTTTTAGACATGTATAATTATTACTCTGTGGTGTCAAGTATGCAGTCAAGTTAAAGTTGCTAAAAGTCATTGCAGTGAGCAGCCTGTGCACGCCCTGGTAACATGTAGCAGATCTGGAGTACTCTGTCTGATTGCATTGCATTTGCACTACAAACCTGGCTAAGTGTAGACTATTCTTCAGGAGTAGTCAGCATGGATTCACCAAGGGGAAATGATGCTTGATCAGTGTGATAGCCTTCTGTGATGGCATGGCAGGATGGATCGATGAGGGGAGAGTGGTGGATATTGTCTACCTTGACTTCAGCAAAGCTTTTGACATTGTCTCCCAAAACATCCTTTCAGGTAAGCTCAGGAAGTTTGGGTTGGATGAATGGACAGTTAGGTGGATCAAGAACTGGGTGAATGGCAGAGCTCAGAGGGTCCTGATCAGCAGAGTAGAATCCAGTTGGAGGCCTGTAGCCAGTGGCATTCCCCAGAGATCAACACTGGGTCCAGTTTTATTCAGCTTGTTTGTCAATGACCTGGATAATGGGATAGAATGTACCCTTGGCAAGTTTGCTGATGGAAACTGGGGCAGTGGCTCATACACCTGAAGGCTGTGCTGCCATTCATTGATAGGCTGGAGAACTGGGCAGAGAGAAACCTAAAGAAATTCAACAAGAGCAAGTGTGGGGTCCTGCACCTGGGGAGGAATAACCTCAAGTACCAGTACAGGTTGGGGGCTGACATTCTAGAGGGCAGCTCTGCAAGAAGGGACCTGGGAGTCCTGGTGGATGACGAACTCACCACGAGTCAGCAGTGCCCTTGCAGCCAGGGGTGCCAATGGTGTCCTGAGGTGCACTGGGAAGAGTGTGGCCAGCAGGTCACAGGACGTGATCCTTTCACTCTACTTCACCCTAGTGAGGCCACAGCTGGAGTACTGTGTTCAGTTCTGGTCTCCACAGTTAAAGAAAAACAAGGAGTTCCCTGGAGAGGGTCCAGCGAATTAGGGCTGATTAAGGGTCAGGAGCATCTCTTTTATGAGGAGTGACTGTGGGAGCTGGGCCTGCTTAGTTGAGAGAAGACTGAGAGGGGATCTCATCAATACACGTAAATATCTCAAAGGATGGTGCCAGACTTTCTTCAGAGGTGCACAGAAACCAGGTAATGAGTAACTGCCGTGAACTAAAACATAAGAAATTCCACCTGAACATGAGGAAGAACATCTTTAAATTGAGAACACTGGAACAGGCCTCCCAGGAAGGTTGTGGAGTCTCCCTGTCTGGAGACATTCCAAACCCACCTGGATCCTGTGTAACCTGCTCTAGGTGGTCATGCCTTGGCAGGGAGGTTGGACTAGTTGATCTACAGAGGTCCTTTCCAACTCTATTCTGTGATCCTGTGAAGTGCCTGTAAAAGCTTGTAATGGCTCACCTCTCTGGTGATAACCCATTCAGGTGTTCTCCTTGGCAGTGTTTCTTAACTCTTAAGTCCTACTAGATTTCAGTTAGAGTTTAGATCCTTTACATCTGGATAAATTTCATCAAAATTAGAAGTTTGACCTTTATATCACTGAAACACTGTTGAAATTGAAGGAATGCTAGTTATCATACAAAACATGGGGTTTTTTTATGTTGGCTTAATGAACAATACGTGTCAGGGAACTCAAAAGAGATCCCAATACCACTGGGTGCCAAATGGCACATTTGTGTGCACCAATGAACACTTGCTTTGCCCTTCATTCCTGTTGGAAAAAGTCATTTTCACGTAAGAGTATTCTGTGCCTTTTTTTGTCCTGAGCTTCCGCTTGTACAATGAAATGTAGGACTCTGCTAGGTTTCATTCCATTGAGGATCATTGGGCCCTTTGGAGCCAGTAGAGAACAAGAAAAAAATGTTTGAAGTTTGAAAGGCTTGGGGAGCTGTAGCACCCAGAGTGCTGTGGATTGAGGGACAATTTCTTGGAACAGTATTGTTCCGATAGACAAATGTGTGATTGGTCTGGTAGTGCTCCAGTACTAATGGTCCGTCACTGTCAAGGGGAAGTTTCAAAATGCTTAATCAGTAGGGCCAGAAATACTGAGTCATAAAAACAGTAATCTATATTTAATGCCCTAGAAATTGGTGGAATGTCCAAAAAGGCTTATTATAGTTTGAGTCTGATGCTTCGGTTCCTTCTGTGACCTCTGTGGGGCTCCCAGAACATGCAGAAGCATCACTGAAATAAAGTTCAGGGCAAATTTTGCCTTTTGACAGACTACCCAAGCAACTGTACAGATTTTGCTCTGCAAGAACTTGCCATTAAAAATGCATTTAGTAGGCTGAGACATATGGAAGCTATAACACATCTGGTCCCTAAAGCCAAATTGTGTATGAAGCACTATTGGTCTTTTTTTTGTTTCTAAATGTTCTCTACTCTGATGGTAGATTAAATGGTTTGTAATGTTTCCCAATATGTTGATGTTCATGTAAATCAACACTTAATCTATCAGCATTGTATCATTTTGTCTAGTGATATTTCTCACTATTGATTTTGGATAGCATTGAGTGCAGAATACTGGAGGAGTGATTACCTTAGTTACACCATTCTTGTATTTTTAAAACATGAGGTCATTCTGATGCATTTTTATTTCTGGTTTAAAAACTCCATTGCCCAAAACAACAGCTGACAGTCGTCTTAATGAAGAATTAAGACTGAGGATATGCGCACTTGCGCAAGCATAAAAGATACTTGATGATGTATTATAACGTTACCCAAGCAAAGCATTCCTAAGAAGTAAAAGGGAATCATAATGTAAAAGATAAATGTAAAAGATGGTGAAGAGAATCCACAGACTTGATACAGATATACACTTCCTCTCGCCTGAGGCAACCTACTGTATAACACTGAGTAATTGTACTACTTCTGTTCTCAGAAAAGATTATATTAATAATCAGCTTAAATTTCAAAACCATATTTCTACCTCTCAGATAACTATGGAAAGCAGTTCTGCTCGGGACAGCAGTGGCACATTATAGAATCTTAGAATGGTTTGAGTTCGAAGGGACTTCGACGATCATCTAGTTCCAGCCCCCTCGCCATGGGCAGGGACACCGTCCACTAGACCAGGTTGCTCCAAACCCCCTCCAGCCTGGCCTTGAAAGCTTTCAGGGTTGTGGCATCCACAGCTTCCCTGGGCGACCTTCCCTGTGCTTGTGCCTCACCACTCTTGTAGTAAAGAATTGCTTTCTAACATCTAATCTAGACTTGCCCTCTTTCAGTTTTAGACCATTTCCCCTTGTCCTATCACTGCATGTTCACCCTGTACAAGAGCACATGTGCAGCTCTCACCTGAACTAGCAATAATCACTTGGTTCCAGGCCTAAAAGGCAGTGAAGCTACAGCAGGAAGATGGAGCACATGAGGGTTTTTTTCTTCACATCAGGCATTCTGAGGGCTTCAGATGCAGAGAGGTAAAGTGTTATAAGCCCCCACGACACTGACAGATTTTGACCTTGTTAAATATTACTATTTGCCTACAGCGTCTGCTTAAGAGCAGAGGTAGTACATTAGGTTCCAAGCTTGTCATGAGTCTAGGATCTTATTGACAACATGGCTTTTTATCTCTGAAAGAGGACTGGTTTAATTCACTTGATAATTAAATCAAGGTTAATTAATTTAATGAAAAGATTGTAGTTTGATGTTGTAACATGTTCTGGCAGGATCAGATTGATGTTGCTGCTCCCTGATGTCCGTTCCCACTGTTGACCAGCTTTATTGACAGATGTGTGGTGCAGTCTGTGCGTGACCGAATTAAGGGGCTGATCCGTCCAAAAACCAACCCAGTGAAATGAAATAAAGTGTTTCCCATCTTTTAGTATTTCTTATACCCAACAAGACCAGCTCCCCAGTCTTGTGTGTCCTCATGGAAAGCTAAGAAATTATGAGAGGATGGGAAAAGGAGCAGGTGGAAATTTTATGAGGAAGAATTTTGTAGTAAGAGACCACAATTACAGATGGCAGGGATTGCAGAGCTTTTTTTCCTAGCTCTTCCACTCAAGAGTTGAGTGTCTTTGAATTTATAACTTTCCTGTTGTTTGTAATTCTTTCAAAACTCTACCAAAATCTGAAGGAAGTAACTTTTTAAATTGGAAAATGTTAGTTCAGAGGAGTGCAAATGTTTCAATTTTACACAGGCTTTTGCCAGAGCATGTGTTTTGCTGCAGTAGATGGTGAGCTACATGAGGACTATGGTCTTCCTTGACTTTGCTCAGAGCCTGGAAGTCATAGAGTCAGAGGATGGTTTGGATTGGAAGGAACCTAAAAGATCAACAGCACTTGGTCTTAATTGCAGTCTCCTGAAGATTTTGCATCACCCTGTAATTCTGCAAGCAGCCTAAGAAGCCTTGGAATATCAGTTTTAGCAAGAGGCCTTCAGAAATTCTGTGCAGTTCCCCTTTCTCATCACGGAGAACAAGTTATATTCATGGGAATTAAGGCAGTGTGGTTGTCTTGGCAGTCAGAGTGATTTTTTTCTTAAATCAGATGTTTCTAATATTCAACTGCTAGAGAAGGTATATTTTTCAGAATATTTGATTTCTAGTAACAGAAAATCTGTTTTGATCATCCTGTTTTTATAGTTTTACTCAAGAGCTCCGTCTGGTTTAAGTACATTTTTGGTTTGTTTATGTTCATTCATTTGCTTTCAGCAGTCCTACCTGCTGAAAATGTCATGTAAAGATCAGTTCCTTAAGAGTGTGTTTGAGTAATCCACTTTCTTCATCCTGTGAATTATAGACCTTTCAGGTCATCATTGGAGTCCTTCCTTTCCTTTAGCTGATGTGGACACGCATTAGTCTCTGTATAATATATGTTCAACATATATGTACTTCTTTTTCTCTCAGAAGGTCATTTTTAGGTTCCTGTGATATTTCACTACCTACACTGGGGGATGGGGGAAGGGGGAGGGGGCAGTTAAAATTATTTCGTACTGTACATTGGTAACTGCAACCATGTTTGACAGGCCACATTTTGACAGAGAATATCTTCTATATGCAATATAAAAATAAATTTAACAACTTTTTTTTCTTCTCTCTAATCTAGTGCATCTCCAGACTGATTCAGTAAACTGCATATGAAAGGAGGGATGTCAGTAGTCTTTCACTGTGTCTGTATGGAGATCTTCTATAGACCTGGAGGTGACCCTCTATATGCTGACTCTGGGGCAGGGCAATAAGGGGAAGGTAATGGACCAAGGACCTGATCTCCTGGTAGAACATGTACTGCGTGTCATGTAGCCACAATGTCCAGTGCTTGTTTCTTAGCTATGGCATCCCAGCTGAGATGTAGCACTTGATCATGAAGTTTCTGTGGTCTGTATTAGGACAAGTTAAACCAAACCCTAACCACGGTTGGGCTCTGAGGAAGGCTGTCTGTCCATGTTCTGAATTAGACTGAAAATGCTGGTCTATTTGTGCTGGAAGATGGCTGAAAAAGCTTCTCTTCATAATTTCTCAACTGTTTGTTGACTTTCCAGCTGAGATGAGAGGTAGCATGGACCCATGGTACACAAAACAAGTCAAGTGTGAACGTAAGACTGATGCAATAGGAGTTTGCCATGGAGAAGGCTTAGGTAAAGTATGTATTTGGGTAGTCCTACAGAGAGATGTTTATGTTGTTTGGAGCTCGTTTAATTTGTATAGTAAAGAACTAATACATTTCTTTTGTGGATTTTAGTGGTTTTGTATTTGAAAAGTCTTGTAGTAGGATTGCTCCTTTTTTTTTTTTGTAAGGAATGCTAGTAAGGACTGTCTGAATGCTGTGGTGATCCATTCTTAATTTATGTAACAGTTATCAGCTTAAACCTGAGGTTGATTTATTCCACTTGCAAACTGTAGTGTATGGGAAGTTCGTTTCTGCATAGAATGGGTTATGTGTAGCCCGTGGAAGGACACAGATATGTTGTGGAAAATGTGAGGATAACTGCCCAGGCTGTTTTGTGCAATGATTGAAGCACTGGTAATTTATCACTTTGGGATAAATTAATTTTTTTATCCACACATCACTCAGAATTGATTTAGCATAAAAATGTCAAACTTACTTTATAATCTTGCTCTCATCAACATTACCTTGGCTGTCCAGTGTTACACTGACCTTCGAATAATACATTCTGTGTGAGCAGTTGAGCTTGATTGATGATGTGTGGATTTTTAACAGCAACTGGGACTAGTAACTATGTATAACTGGGCGCAAATTTGTTTAGTGATTGAAACAGTAAGAGATGTATGCACAGTGTATATACACACTTTTCTGTGCACTGCTGATACTGAATTTATCACTGTTCCAGTTTATCACAGTTGCACTTCAATTTCTGATATTGACATCACAAATAAGTTTTATTTACTATTTTATTACGTAGTATATTATTATTTAAGGTATCTAAATACACTCAGTTGCATCTGTCTTTATTTCTAGTACTATAGATTTTGGGTTGAAGGGGAAAATTAAATTAGTAAATTTTCCTTTTCTCTCTGTCCCCACCATTTTTTTCCATCTTTTCTGCCAGTATTGCCAGTGTTCCCGTTATGCACTTTTTTTCTGTTTTTTAAATCTTTGTTATCTGACATCACCAGAGCACAGTAAAGTGAATTGCTTTACATTTCTACTGAATAAAGCATGGTTTCTGGGTAGTTCTATATATTTACAGAGAATGGCCATCAAGTAACTTTGATTTTAGAAAATTGCAATTCTATGCTGATAGGCAATTTCACAAAGTGCTTTATTCCCCTTAAATGCGTTCATTTTGTGAAATCATGTTTGTATCTGGATGTTTTAGTTTATTTTAAAAAGTAAAGAAGATAAAAAGGCTCTGTAAAGACAAACATCAGTTTGTCCTACTGTTGTCTGTCAAAAGCTAAGAAGCATGAGGGCTAACTGAAAGCAGGCACACTGGATGTAGTCCGTTTTTGGTATAGCATTTAGTGACATTATATACATAGCTGCAAGTTATCCCTGTGCAAAATCTTTGGGGGCTCTTTGTGCTGATGAAATGGAGAATACAGTTTGAATATGATGAAATTGCTAGACAGATGTGCCAGAGTATCATCTTTGGCGATATGTTTCCTTTTAATTAATGATACAAAGAAGGAACTTCTGTTCTGTGCAAGATCCTGAGAGGACCTAAAGGTCCAGGTGCTTATTATCTAGCAAATACTGTATTTTCATTTACAAATGATGGATCCTTAGAAGGCAGTAAACACAGAATCCCACCCTTGGTGCTGATTTTTTAGAATTCATGCGGGAAGTGCACTTCAAGACGTGGTGCCACAAACAAAGCTGTTCGTCCTGTAGAGATCTGTAGAGGTGTGTATTCCCTGAAATGTTGTTTAAGTCCTGAAAGCTGATCTTTGGCAGGTTTCTCAACTCTGTGAGATCTTACATTGTGGTTGTTCTCCTTGTTTTTAAGAGCTGAGGTATTTATTTATTTATTTTACTTGCAGCTTTGAGCTAGGCAGCCTAGAGATTTCTATAAGCTGCACTGCTTCTAATGTAAGGACCATGATATTTGTGAGGCCTGGAACACACAGCTTACGGTTTTTGAAGCAAAGTGTACAGTCAGTTTCTTTAATCTTTTTGGTTTTTAAGCTGCTCTGTGGCTGGACCCCTGGTTTCCTGACTCATGGCTTCAAAACTTTCTGCTTCCCTCTGGGTGAACAGGCTATCAGTGAATTGGGATAAAATTGTTTTTAGCTTTCTGTACAACTAGAATGGACTTTCAAGTTTACCTTAGTTCAATTTCTTCTCTGGCATCTGTCAGACTGCTTTTGCTTTCATTTATTTTAGCTTCCCAGCCAAGTTAGTAATAAAGCTTGAAATCTTCCTCCTCATCTGAACCCACTTGCTGCTTCTATAGTTCTCAAATTAGTGCTCTGTACTAAATTGTCTCTGTAGAGCTTTTAAATTTAAGTCTTAGTCTGTAGCTATAAAAAAATCCCTTTTGTGCCTGCCTATGCAAAAAAAAATGGGTAGAATTAGTACTTCACTTATTGCTGTGAAATACTGGATAAAAGACTTCTAGTAGATGTCTTCCGTGCCATTTCCCCTCTTCTCTGGCCACAGCTAACAACATAATCGCTGATCTTTTGGACATAGCCTGAGACTACACAAAGCCACAGGACTGTCTTAATGGTTTGCTGCTGCTGAGACTGCTGCCTCCTGGCTTTCTTACTGGGAACTGTGTCCTTCCAGACACTGGTTTTTGAATCTGATCCTGGGTGAATCACAACAGTTCACTGCAGTGTTATAAAATTAATCTATGGAAAAAAGGGGTGGGGGGGAGAAGTGAATTTCTTCCTCACGATTTAAAAATCTAGACCACTTCACTTGAGAGAATTGGGCCAAGGAAAGATCCTGACTGCATTCCTGGGAGCTGAGGAGCTCCAACAAAGGATGGACCACCCCTGGCAGTGACTATTTGATCAGCATTATAGTAAAACCTTGCTCTTCCTCAGCAGATTCTTAAGATGGCCAATATGAATATATGGGCTGGGACAATGCTATGTCTATTAGGTACTTAGGTTTGGCACAGCACTTACAGCAGTCTTCTACCTGCTTGATTTTCTCTGATTGCAGGTAACCAGATGTACAGCTGTGATTCGAGCACACAAAATCAGTATCTCCTCACACAGTGGGTTGGAGCCAAGAACTCTGTGCTATGCCTGCATAGCGAGAATAAATTCTTTGGTTGCAAATACGGTATGTCTTTGTGAATGGCAAATAAAAACTGGCAGCATTCTGAACTGCACTAGGCATATTTTCAACTGGTTTTACCCCCTGCCATAGTAAAAATAGAGAATTCAGTAACATTACAATAAAACATAATTTGTCATGTCACTATGTGAACAGTGGATTATTTCTTCCTACTGGGGAAAAAAAAGAAGGCAAGAGCTGAAATATTTAAGCCAAAAAAATTTAAAATTGAAAATATTTTGCCTTTTAATATTAGGTACCACTGTCATGATTTGGTCTAGAACTCTCTGCTTTGTTATTTGGTTTCTCAGAAGCAGAGATTGGAAACATTTACTTGTTTTCTAATACTCCAGCATAATAATCTAAGTTTAAGAATTTTATGTTTTTTCTTTAAAGAAAGAAAACAGCATTCCTTCTATCTGCCTCCTCTGTGTAATCCTACCAGTAAGTGCACTAACAGTGTGATCTGCAGGCTGTCAACCAGATGATCATCACTTAAATCCTTACTTCATTTTACTGCAGGAGCTCAGTCTTCTGTATTTTGACAAACCGCTGGTATTAAACTGCTGGAATTGACCCTGTTCCCTTCATGGATCAAAGCAGGGGTTTTCACTTCCTCGTCTGTAGCTCTACAATTCTGGTGTCTGTTTAACATATGCTAGTGCCATATGTGAGAAAGGGAGGTGTTAGCTTTTCCCTCCTCTCTGTGCGTAACCTGGGAAGCTACGGGTGATGTCTTGCATACATGTGAGAAGTACCGGCTGCAATCCATGTGTGATCAGAGCAGGCTGAGGTTCTGTGCTGCAATCTCACAGCCCTATAGATGGCTAGTTAACAGTCCTGTACTACTGTTTTCTTCCTTGCCGAGTTATGTATTTTAAAATCATTCACACATTCAAGGGTGGTTTTGTGTTTCCATTTGTTGTTTTTGTTTTTTTTTTTTTTTTTTTTTTTTTTTTTCCTACAAGTTCATTAAACTGTCTTTTCAGCTACGGTGTTACTTTAACAAAACGAAGCTCACTTATTGATACAGAAGTGGCTGAGGAATCAGTCTGTAATGATTCAAAACCGACATCCTTCAGAGTTCCTTTTTGTCTAATGAAATAACAAATGTGGAGGTATGGCAATAAAGGATATTTTTCTGTAACTGAGATGAGAGTACAGCAGAGGGAATGACTTTGGTGGTGGGAGGGGCAGAAGGATTGTGGAGGAGATAAAGCTGCATCGACATGAATTGCTCAAAGAAATGTCTGTCCCTGCTCTGAGAGTCACTTTAGATAATCCATTTGCTTAGCTGGTTGCTGGCACTTAATGAAGAAAGTTCACAAAGGTGTGGAAGGGCCATTATGGTGTCACCAGCAATGAAAGGCCATCACTCACTCACTTGGGGAACAAGGGATTCGGCTTTGAACTATCTGCTGGAGTCTTGGAATTCTTCTCACCCCGTCCCAGCCTGATTGACACCACTGGAGGAGCGTGTGACTTTTTAGTTTTCACTTTTTGTTTGATGAGTTGTCAAAATACTTGTTTGATTGGTTTTGTTTCTTAGAAGGCACATTTCTGAGTAGGGATTCCTACCCCTGCTTAGAAGCAGGTGAAAAGTGTGGCTTCTGATAGAGAGACCAAAGCCCAACATGTCCACACAGGGCAGAAGGAGGACACTCAGGGGAGGGGGCTGTCATTTGTGTGCAGGTCTGCATATTTCTTCCCCTTGCTTTTTGTGCAGACTTTGAGGTGTAATGATGTGTTATGTATAACATGTTTTTTGCTTTTGAGCTTACATAGCCCACTAACACATGAAGTAAATGATGGTAAACTTTGTTTGTTGTAAAACTCTTAATTTCAGGAGCTGCATAAATGCATTGTGGTCCCTTTTTTTTTAAAGTTAACTAAACTTGCACAATCTAATAAGCAGGAAAACTGCCTGAAGTATTACTGTTTAATTTTCTTTCGTGTCCCTACACTATCAGGCTTTAATGCAAATAATGCTTGGAAAAGTATGTAGTAAAGCTTCTTTCAAATAGATCTTACAAATTATTTGACAAGAAAATCTCTCTCTTTGCGCTATAGAAACTCTTGACTTCCATCAGTGAAAATTGTAAAATGATGATAATTATCTGGAACTTTCTGGCTGTGCCATAAGAGAATGATAGTGTCACCTCACTAATAATTTTATTATCAAGCTGATGATGGGCTTTATAGACAAGAAAATATCCTTACCATATGATGCATGTAAACTTAATGATCATGTGCATGTATCCAGCTGTCTCTTATAACTCCTGAAATTGGAAATAATTGAAAAACACCTGTTTCACATCTTGGCAAAAAAAGTGTGTCTGTGACTTGGATCCCAGTGCAAAGATTTTGATGTTCTTAAGAATCCTCTACCTTCATAAAAGAAAAACTAAATAGATTTTTTTTTTTGTGGGAAGGAACCCTGATAAAAAGAAGATGGTTTTGATAAAAATAATGATGAATGTCTTTCTATGAGAGCATAAGAATGAAAAAAAGTACAGAAGTCTAGGAAGAATGGTGCATCGCTTTTTAAAAAAAAAAGAAATGTTTTTTAAGTGTTTTATATTTTGGAATTTTGGGCAGAATCCAGCCATGAAAGAACATACTATAGATTCTAATAAATTCTTTGAATCATTGGTACTCTTGAAACTCTTGAAAGTTATGTTTGCTGAGTTTTTAATATGTTACATGTTGAACTTGTATGTCCTCTGCCTCTCCCATTACAGCTGATAGTGGAGAGGGTGGGGCAGAGGAGGGGGAGCTGGAGGTGTTATGGCAATTATGTTAAACTAAAACTGCTGCTGTTTTATGTCTGTTAGCACCTATCTAAAAGTCTTTGAAGTTAATGGAAAGATTACCACTGATTGTATATTGTGGATGGGATGCTTTGTGCATTCTTTCTTTGTTGTGTCATTTTGTATCATTTGCATAGTTAGTGTTCTTCATTAATTTATTGCCTCTTTGCTCGTATCTGTTACAGGGCCTGGAATGTACTGTTGGTACTTGTCACATAGTAAAATGATAGTGTTTTTTTCAGAACAGGTTGTTCTTCCATTTAGGTGTATTGGAATTCATGGTGATTTTGAAAATATGGATTAATGTGAGCCTTTCGGTTTTAGGAAGAACTTTCTGCACTTTTCCTATAATAGTATAAATTATTTATTAGTAAACTGTAATAAAGCTGCAGTCTTTAGGCTATAAAATAATGCTTGTCATCTGCTGATTCTGGAAAGTTTTAACTGTTACCTGTTCTTCATGAAAGTTCTTCCACCTGAAGAGAAGCTCATATGTCTATTGAAAAAACCTGACCTTAAAATTAAAACTCGAAGGAAAAAGTAGGGAAAACAAAACTTGGCCAACTGTCTTGTTAGATTTAGGATGTTTACTTCAAGAATGTCCCTATGACTTAATTTTAAAATGTGGGAGGCTCATTTTTTTTTACCCTCCTTCCAACCACCACGTGTGTGAGGATGTGATATTTCATATGTGGTTCATGTGTGGTGCATGATCATGATTTTATTATCTCCTTTTTTCATTGCCATTTTTTTCTCTACTTTGTGAGATTTAAGTTTTTAGTCATTTATTAATGTATCTTCTGTTGATGAGTTTTATTTCTCATTTTATTTATTATTTCATTAGTCTTCTGATAGAGAATGAAAAAAATTTCAGTTTGAAAGAGTAGAAAGTAAAACAAAAAAAAGGTTCCATTTGGGGAGATAGCCTGATGATCAAAGAGAGATGGGATCTGTGAACCGTGGAAGATAACTCAGAAAACTCTGAAATTCGTAACCCTGCTGTGTGTAGCATGAATAAGGTATCATACTGCCCAATCATAACCTAAAGGTACGTTTTAGCAAATCACTGTTTGGTAAGTAAAGGACAATTGTAAAAGAAATAACCTGTTTGGTGATAAGGAGTTTAAAATATTTCTAAAGACAATATATTTTACGCATTGTGCAATTCTAAATGCGTGCCTCGTGATTCAGATTACCTTGCAAGCAACATGAAATGCATCCTTTTGTATATGTCAGTCTTCAACAAAGCGTTGTTTACACCACAGATCAAATATGCAACATTAAAATTCATTATAGGCATATTACCCACTCTCATTATATGACAGAAGTGTGTCAGTGAAATTAGCAGCCACAAAAAAGACAAAGATTTTCTTACCTATTAGTTGGAAGGTAGCAGCTGTTTGAGTAATTCCACAGAGGGATAACAATGACCAACTGACTTGCACGTTTTAAAGAAAAAATGATATCAAATCCTTTGAGGATGCCATATGTTCTGGGCTTTGAGGCAGGCTGTGTACGCTATCATAGCAATTAGACAGACTGGAGACTCTGCTAAAATTTTATCCAAAATGCCAGCGGAGAAGTATTTCTTGGGGCTTTTTAATTGTAAACAGAGACATACTTATGCTCCCATTATTTATTAGAGGATAAGTTAGTTAAAGTGCAGAATTTTTTACCAATCATTTCCCAAAAAGAGCTATGTATAAATAAGCTGGTTTGGGTTTTTAATTTATTTTTCTTTTTAATTATGCTTGAATTTATTTAGGGTTTTTTTAGTTACGTATGGTGGTTATCATTTTGCTTACAGAAGAGACTGTGAAATAATGTTTTTTAGAATAATGCTAGCTCCTTTTGTCACTTGTGAATGAGATCTGAAGGATGCCAAGTGTGCTCAGACAAACTTGGTAATTGCCACAGAGAGTTGGACCATTCAGATGATCAATGGCTCCATCTGTGTGTTCTGTAGTTTGGTATTGAACTTCTTAAGTTTGATGTGACTTCTTGCCAGACCTATTGTGATTTAAGATAGGTTGTATTGACCAGTTTACCCGAACTGGGCACATACAAATAATCTGTGCTGATGTTGCGGAGGTGGGTCACCTGCCAGGTTTCGGCTGGCTAAAAGGAAGATGCCTGTATCGGAAAAGATCTATTTGGGGCCATTAGGAAGCAAAAAGGCCATTTAGCTGAAACTGCTCTGAAGATGTGTTGGGTCTGTGCAAGACACTCTCCAGAGACCCACCAGGACACATACCCTTCCTTAACAAGCTGAGGGATGGTTTGTCTATGGATACCCATGTATACTCAGAGATGCTAGATCCATTTTGAAGCAAGGCCTTTTCTGCTGTGCAGGTTGTATTATTTATTTGCCTAATAACTGTCAGCAAGATCCACACTGGCACTTTACTTCTCTTCCAGTGTCTTGGTTCTGTTTGGCAGCTCACACAGTGCCTATCTGACCCTATAGGCATTTTGGCATTCAGCTTTTCTTTTATTTAAAGCACAAACCTTGTACATGTACAAAAATGCTCCTCAGAGCTTTATAATTCTGGATCATGGTGCTTTCTAATGCAGTATTGCAGTATTATTGTATTGAGTACTGTGGTTCCCAGGTCCCCTTGTAGCCCCTCCCCTCTCCCTGACCCTCATCCAGAACTGCATTGAATCCCCAAATTGATCTCTGAAGTCAATAGAATTATTTAGGTTTACTATTTGATGAAGTTAGGGACTCAGAAGAGAGCAGTATAACCAAAGGCTTGCCTAAGAGGCAGTGCAAAACTACAGGCAAGGAGTATGGAGTATGCAAGAGTTTGATGTCTGGGATTTTGTGATCTGTCAGATTTAATATCAGGAAGAGAAGGTAAAGGAACGATAGATCCGCTGGTTTTCTGTGATACAGTGAAAGAAAATAAAAATTGAATCAATAGTGACCATCCGAGTCTAAAAGCAATACAATATGAGGGCTAGTTTATGTAGTTGAGAATAAAAGGAAAAATACTTTCTGAATGGTTTAGGTTTTGTTTTTATTTTTTGGGGTCTTCTTACCCCATAGAAACACATGTCTGAAACTGTGAAGCTTGCCATCACAGAATTAATACTGATCAATATAAACGAGCATGTTAATCCTAAGTAAAGAGGTCCCAGTCATGTGGTGAATACAGTTTTAAACATACTTCTGTAGTTTATCATGCTTATTGTGCTGAGGTACATGTTTATGTACACTGCAGAAACTCAGCAAGTAATGCTGTATTTAAATAAGATATATGAATTAATTATGGGGTTGTTTCTTCATTTGCTTTTTGAAAGAAGCATCAAGTAGTGTTTGAAATGTCTGGTATAATAGTGTAATTTTCTACATGACCTCAGTATTATGCACCTCAGTATTTATCTGGTGTAAAGGGGAGAAGGAAAGCTTTTTTTCTTAATTTATATGTTAGGAGTTTCTGCATTTTCTTTCCTGATTCTCAGATGTTTTGAGCACTGATATTTCTGGAAACGCCACAGCCTGTCAGTGACTAGGGACATGTGATGTCTCCGGATCTGTCTCCATGACTGTGGTATCAATTCTTCGGGGCTCCTAATAGCCAGTCAGGGTGAATCAAGGAATCTGCTATTAATGGCCTTTCCTTTGAAATGCCTTTGCTGCTGCTGTGGAAAAAAAAGGCAGGGATTCAAACAGTCCTTAAGCACTGGCATTGTTATTGCCTGCTTTATTGAGCCATGGCAACCACAAGGACAGGATCCTGTCCCAGACAGGGGCATCTCTGCTCTGAGGGTGCTGTCTGCCATGTTTCAGCCAAAAAAGCATCTGACAGGAAAGTGGTGGCAGGAGGTGCTTGCTCTTGAGGAAGAATGCAGTCCCAAAGGGAAGGGGGAGAAAATAAAAATCCTCTCTGTGCTGGAGGCATTGTGAAGTGAGAGGGTTTCTTCCCAAAGAGATTTCTTTCTTTTTAGGGAAAGGCTATTGCTGTTTGTCTCAACAAAGTGATGGTGGACTATCTCCTTCACTTTTTACTTAAGGTGTTATTTCTCAGTTATACATCAGTCATTTTCATCCTCAGGAAATTGTGTGCAGTCACCTCTTACTCTAAGTCATGGACCCAAGGAAATGTAGGGCAATCTGGTAAAAAGGATTAAGTTTAGGTATTGTGATATCTTCTTTGTTACACCTGAGAGGTCTTTCCTGCTGAAATTAACTGTAATTGAAGTTGCTGCCTGGATACCTCACAAGCACTGTCACAGGAGGAACTGCCTGCAGCAGTGCTGGTAAAAGGGGTGTAGGGGGAATTTTGACAGCAGGATCCGTTCACAACTGGGACCTGTGAGTCCTGAAATTTTGGGAAGGAGATTTGTAAAGGGCTGCTGGCTAACTGAATTTGGTGAGATCATTGGTTTCAGCACAGGCTGCAGTCATGCTTTACTTCTAGTTTGGAAAGCCAGATGTAGCCCAGCATCCCTTAAATGAGAGCGATCTTTAAGAAAGTAAGCAAGTAAGCGCGTAAAGCACTTGATTGTCTCCCGTTTTACCAGGTGGCCTATACAGAAGCAGGATTGTATCAATAAGTAGCTGGAAGGGACTTTACTTAGTCTAATAAACCCAAGGGAGAAGTAGGGGAGGGGGACAGACACAACTGGGCACACATATTACTCTGCATAACAGCTGTGATGCTTCCAATGCATCCTTGAAAGTTCTGCCCCTTTGCCAAGAAAGTAGAATGAACCTTATAATGAATGAAATAAAAAAAATTATGTAAGTGTGCAAAACCAGTAGCGAATTAATATAGAGAGAGCTGTACCTATACCAATCTAGGTGTAGGTGAAGAGGAGTAGGCATAGTACATGTGTAATGTTATCTAGGAAGTTTGAGATTTGAATTACAGGGTAAAGATGGTGAAGTATATACAAGAGAGAGCATTGGAGATCAATGTTTTGAATCTTGTAATTAATGTGTGAGATATTTTTTTCCTAGGATTTTTAATACCTTGCACTGTTTTACTTCAGTTGCTCTGTACATCTGCTGTTTTAATTGCAGGTTTATGCTGTATATAAAAGCATTAAATATTTTTGCTCTTACAGTGTTTGCTATTGACTTTACACATGCTTCTCTATGTAAAACAAAACTAGATTTCCTAATATATCAATAGAAAACTGTTCAAAAAGCAGACTGATTAATAAATGATCTAGTGTTTCAACACTTACGGATACCATTTCATTTTATCTCACTGTGAATTGACAGATTATGACAGGCATTTGAGAACAGAATGCAGTTCAACTTCGTTTGTGCCACTAATATGTCTTTTAAGAGGTAAAATACTTTAATTAAAAAGACAGCTGAAATCGTAGCTTTAATTTTCCTTGATGTGTCAGATTTCTTTGTTGCAATCTTAACTATAACTATTCTTGTCTTTATATGTCTATTTAACAAAAATTCTTTTAATAAAAAGTATACTTTTTAAAATTTCCTCCTGAATGTTATGTTTAGTTTACTGATCTCAGGAAGTAAAAAATATCAGTAATAATACCTTGACTACCTGTTTCTTGTTTCAAATTTAAACTAGCTTAAATTAGTCTTTCTCTAGCACACATTTAAAGCAAAAGCTTCCTTTTGGACAGTCTGATTATAAAATAATCATTTTATTGTTTTGGTGTTATAGCTGGACATGACTAGTGTAAGAATTGATACACGTTTTCTAAAATTTTCATATAAAGTAGAAGGTTTATTAAGGAGCTCAATTTGTTTTTAAATAGCTAAAGCTGGTGAATTTACTATCAGATAACCTGTATGTGAATTATTCCCAATATATTTGGCTTGGATGTCACATTTTAATTTTTTTCTCTAAGAATAATTATTTTTAAAATGTTCTTTTGCTGAGGGACAGGTAGTCTGGGCACTAAGAACTATAGATCATCCTGTTTGTGTCATCTACTGACAACCGTGTCAGGCCTCTTTTCTCTCAGTGTCTAGATTGATCCTTTCCTCAGGTCACCCATCATCTTTCTTTCTCTCTTTTTGTGTCTGAGAAACAAAAGGAGAGGGGAAGAAAACCGTCAAACAAAGGAGGAGCAAGAAGGGCAGGACTGCAGTGAAGGGAGTGGGTAGAAATGCAGTGGGAAGGGTAGAGCAGGTTTCTGACAGTTTGTCCTATGAGACTATTCCAGCTCATTTTCACAATCAGGGCAATTGAGTGCCAAGAAAAAGTGGTATCCAGATTTCAGGGAGTCAGGTTTTCCAAGTGTTTATCGTCTCCTTCGAAGCAGCAGGCTTCTTAGCCTTGCAAGAGACCAGGACCGCGTGCTTAGCTGCCTCCCCATCTGGACTTGCATCCGACAGCAAATAAATGTGACCATATGCAGACCATCACTATTATTTTCAGGATGCATCTTTTCTTTAACAGGGATTGCTACTGGGTTTGTGGACAAAAGCCCAGCTACCCATGTTCTGTCTTTTCGCTGGCTCTTTGTGTTTAGGCAGAGAAGTGTTTGTGAAGTAGGCAGCTCAGACATCAGAAAAAATGACACTGGTGATAGAATTGCTTCAGCTGCATTGGAAAAGATCATTGTACTTTGTTTTGAAAGCTACAAGAACAAAGAGTGTTTTCCCTGTAATAAGGCCTGTGGGTCCTTCATTCCTCTGCACATCATCACAGAAGGTCAGGCAAGACAATGCAGTGGTTACTTCTCTGGGTCTTTGATAGTTCTGTCACCTTGGTTTCTAGAAATTGATGAGTCTGGCAGCTCATTCATTTCTGGACACTTTAAAAGACACCGAACATTTGTTTTAGTGCCCTGTTCTTCAAAATCTTAGGTGACTTTTGAAGGTGACTACAAGGAAGATGAGCAGAGTTGCTTCGTGCAGCTGAGTTTTTCAGCTGTAGTTGATTTAATAGCAAGAAGACACTGACTTTGAACATGAATTCTTTCCTTTTGCAGATGAGAAGACAGCCAGCTTCCAACTTCCTCTTGAACAATTGAAACTTTTTTCCTTTGGAGACGATAAAAGTCTGCATGCCCAAGATACTCTCCCTACTACTAGACTTGCAATTAAAAAAGAATTTGAAAAGAAAAAGAGGTTAACATCTCAAAGCTTGCAGAGCCCTGCTTTTGGTACTGGAATTTTGGTGGGAGCTTTGCTTTGGTTTCAGATTCCCCGGAAATTCTCTATTAAGAATGCTCTTTGGCTTCTTTTTTAAGTAGCATAAAAACTCTTGTTATCATACAGGTTAAGAAAGTTCTGAGCTGTAGTAATTTCACTCTTCATTTTCCCTGAGGTTTTTTTTTTTTTTAATTTATTGTGTAGATTTGCTTTTCTCAATCGTTTTTTAATCAAAATTTGTTGTGAACTCGTTCCCATCTTGTTCCCTCCCTTTTGTGCTGGCAACTTTTGTAACTGCTGCCAGCGACAATTTGAGAGCTTTTAACTCTTTCTTGGCTGCGAGGAAATGTTTCTGGTTAATGGCTACAGTGAAGGTGACTCAGACTTGGGGTTGCTATTGCAGGATGTGTGTGAAGATGTTGCTGTTGGGGAGCCTTTGATAAAAGGCTGGGTAGCTTTTGGTTGGGGAAAGGGCAGGTGTTGGTAACCATGCCTCAGGGCAAGAGAAGGACTGTGTGAGCTCCTGGGGCTCCTCCTTGTGTTTGCTGTGCCGTTCTGTGGTTTTGCCGCATCTTGCTTGAGGTCAGACAAGAGTTTCCTGGACTGTAGTCTTTTCTGCCAGCATAGTTCAGTGTTACAGCAAATGAGTGTTAAGCCTACATCTCTAAGTTGTCAACTAAATGCTCTGAAGGCTGTTTGTCAGCTTGAAGAGGGTAGAACTGTTGTGTGAAGAGGAAGGGCTTGTTGCTCAGTTGTTGCTTTGTTTGAAAATTTTATCTGTCCTGGATATGGGGGCAGTTCCCAGCAACTTTTAAATCTCACCAACACAGGAAGCATGTGTGGGAAATGGAGGGAGGGAGAGAATCACTAATCATGTATGGGCATTATGAAAAGGGTTTCAAAACTGTTTTGCCTCTGTGCTTTCTGATAGATGGCACCATATTGCTAACTCTCTGAACTGCTTGTATAGGGAGGGAAGGGAGCAGACTATGACAAACAACTAGTGGAAAGTAATTTTTCTTTGTGTCAGTAAAATTGAATAATAAAGAAGCATAGCAGAAGCTCCTTTTGTGGGTGGTTGGTTTCTAATGCGTATTTGTTATTTTATTAACAGTTTTTTTCAGCATTAACAAAACCCAAAGGATCCTGACTATCTCCAGGAGAGGCATAAAGAGGGACAAACCGATTAATCCTAATCTTGTCCATTGTGAAAGATTTTGTATATAGTCACTATGATCTCTACTCTGACTTTTTAATCCGGGGTCCTGAGAGCTGAATAGCAATTCTCACTGTTCCAGAATGCTTCTGCAAATCCATATTGATTACATCTTTTCCAAAGGTTCCCTTTGAGCCCCCTCCTGCCAGACCTCTGTAAGTCTCTGACTTGCACAGTTACAATCTCTGAGCTACCTCTAGCAGGTGCCAGCATTGTCTGCATTTATTATTGTGTAGTAAAAACATAAGGGATGTGATTACAGACTTCCCCGATGGTGGAGGGCATGTTCCCTATTTCCTTGAGCTTTGCAGGCGAGGCAAGGTCAAATGTAGCTTTGTTGGAATTTAGATTTTTTGGTTTTGGTTTTGTTTGGTGTTTGATTGAGTTTGGGAGGGGTGTCTGGTTTACTGTATTGTTTGGATTTTTTTAATAATGAAGAACTGAGTAGCAGTGTGGAAGCTGTTTGCCAGTTAATAATTCAGGGAAGAACAGATCCTATAGTTTTCAAAGCTTATGACTTATCTGAGAGTATCCAGAATTTCTTCTGCTTACATTGACCTGGGATCTGCTTGGGATCCTTGTAAATGCTGTATCATTTCTGTTGGTATGTGTCAGGGTTCTGGGTTTCATACGTTCATTGTCACTGGTTACATTAGCATTTAAGCAAGTTTACCAGAAGGAATGGAAGGACCAAGGAAAATATATAAAGTGTTTCTTGTTCTATCTTGCCCTCTATAGGGGTAGAAGATAATGGATTTCGTTTAGGTTCATGCTGAAATCTATGTCTTGGTTTGACAGAGATAGTTAAGATATTAAGCTTAGCTCTATTAAGCTTAGCTCCCCAGCTGAGTGCAGGGATATTTCTTCTCATGCAGTACAGGAAAACAATTTTGTTCTTTTCCTAGGACAGAAAAGGGAGATATAAACATTAGAAAGCCTGTGAAACAGATGGTGATTTAACAGGTAAAGTTATTACAGATAGGATGGCAGTCATTCAGACAGAAGATGTGCAAATCATAATAGCTGCTCAGGTGCATATGCATGATACGAGCTGTGTTACAGAGCAGGTCAAGCAATCAGTTTTACATTCATATCCTGAGCCTCAGTCATTTTTGTTAGATCACTCTCCTGTGAGCTGCTTATTCCATCAGGGCATGGAAATTTATTCTCAAATGAAGAGCGTTTGTTTGGCAAAAGAAACAGGAAATTCAAACTGGTTTGACCTGTTTCTAGATGACCAAGATAAAATTACTTTTAGTCTAGTTGGAATATGGTAGCAACTTATTCTTTAAAATACAAATGGGGCTTTTAACTTTAGCAAGGTAACAAAAATATTGCAGATATTCTTATGTGTAAAAGAATATCCATAATATTTTCCCACCGTTCTTTTCATGTTTCTAAGGTGCTTTTCGTTAGAAATATCCTAGGTTTTTTTAAGCTTTTATGTATAGGTATGGACCTGCCTATTTTCTCATCCTCTGTAGAATCTATTCATTAGCACAATGTCATGTAGATGAGTCTTAAAGTTCTTTGGATAAAGAAAGAAAAAGAACATTTCTAAATATTGAAACATGTATAAATGGATGTGCCATCATCTCTCTGAATTTCCCTGCAGAAAGCCGGTGACAGGAACTTTGATCTTTTGGATCATTCTTATTATCTCTTTGGAGTGTCAACACTCAAACTGTGTGATAAAAATGTCAGTGGCAATGTTATCCATTTTTGTGTTGATCACTTTCACAGAAGTACTCACCAACTGAGCCTATTTCTCAAGCCCAGGTCATATTTGAAGCACTAAATCCTTCATTCATTTTTTCTGTGCAGCTGCCAAAATTTCCTCTTGCTACAATGATGTTGATAAGTCACTCTTAAAACTAAATTTACTTTTTTAATACAAAATGCAAAGCAGGTGTGTTCATGCATTTGAATATGAAGTTCTGCCTAATTTATTTTTTTTAAAGGAAATTAGCAGTGACCTCTGTAATGGAAGAAAAGTAAATTGAATTTGATACCAGGGAAGGAATGTTTTACTGACTGTCTTTTCAACTCACAGTTCAATAAAATTTGTCAGTCGCTGTGGAAGTATTTCCAATTTGTCTGGTAAAGTACCACAATTATAAAAGACTTTGATAAAAATCGGAGCACAAACTCTTTAGCCAAGTTCAGCGTCAGAACCAACAGGTGAGAGCACTGTAGTTCTAATCTGTTTTAAAGCAGCTGATGGTCTAGAAAACCTGAGCAAGACTTAGATGTGTGGATGCCAGGCTCATGAATACATGCCTTCTCAAATGCCAGCCTCTGGTAGTGTTTTGTTAGTGCTTCTAGGTCTGACATACCACAGACACCTGGGAGCAACATCACCGAGAGCACCTTCCTTGCCTGTGAAAAAACTCTGTCATATTTCAGGGGTTGAAAGCACCAAGTGCTCAGGAGCCCCAGTAACCCTGCTTGTGCCATGGTGCCCCTCTAGCTCCCAGAGGTAACCAGCCGCAGGGGGTGGGAGAGGAAGATGCTCTGGAGGAGGCCTAGGACAGTTAGCAAGCTGCCTAGGACTTTTATCCCAAACAAAATAGGTGCCTGTGGAAGTGACAATGATGAACAAAAGTGACAAAGGAGATGTGACTAGACTAGGCTTCCATTTAAATAAGTGGAAGTCAGCACATTAGATGTGTAAGTAAAAGGTAGCAGAAGCAAAATGAAAATTATCTACTTTTTTCCCCTAACATTGCATAATTTCCATCTTTGACTTTGGAAAAGAACTAGCATGTTATTGTAGGACCAAAAAAATAGGTAGATTTGGGCATATAGTAAATCTATTATGTATATTCTAAAAAGAAAAATCTAAACATGGCCTTAGTAAGACAACAGGATACATTTTACTGAAAATATAAATATTTAAGACTTGAAAATAATGCTGAGTGTGATAAATGCTAGAGGGGTTTACTAAAGGTTCATTGTGCCAGGCAGAGAGATTATCTTTGCTAAAATTAATGAATTTCTAGACCAAGGAGGTTTGGTTTACATCATCTGACTGTACTGGGTATCTGGTAATTAGTATCTGAACGTTAATAGTCAAAAGTGGAAAACTGGGGATCTGCATAAGTAATATAGGTGATTAGCTAAATGTAAGACAGCACTGTTTAGTCCTGAATGAGAAAGTACAGGGTTATGTAGTTGTCACTGTTGGAGTTCCTGGAGGATGAGTTTTGTGATCAGCCTTAAATTTTTCAAGTGACTTACTTGGACATTGGAAATGAGAGCAAGTCAATGAAATTTGCTCATGAGAAGGAAGAGAGCTGAGTCAATTAGTTGATCACTGAATGACTAAGTCACTGTTATTATACATCAGTTGGAAAGGGAGATGGAAAATCATAGGATGCATTTGGATTTGATTCTGCCCAGCTATTTTATACCAATTAAAGCACAGGTTTAGTTTTTTGTGACCTAAACTGCAACAGTTAGGATTATTCTCATAATAGATACTTTTCTTTTGCCAATAAGTGCCTTGCAGGTATGCGCAGCCATATCTTAAATACTTTGCTTTACATGCAAATGAGCCCTGCAGTGCAGTCATACGAGGAAAGAAGAGGACAGGAAAGTGCTTTGGGAGACCCTGTGTGCATGATGGTAGGAAGCAAGGATTCTTCTGCAAATTAAGCTGACTACCTCAGATTTGACACAGTGCTGAATGGTTTGCAATGCGGGCTTGCACACCTCTGCAAACAAGAACATTTTTCCTGCAGAATCAATTTGTGGGAACAGATCAGAGAGAACTGGAGAGAAATGGTACAAAGGGGAGACCGAGAGAAGAGTGGTGCAGATAAGGAGACAGAAGGATCCAGAATATCAAAAAGATGGAAGGGAGAATAGTATAAAGATGAGCAGGGATAAGGGGTGCAGGAAGGAGGGGGTGAAAAAAAGAGGAGAGGGCATGAGGGAAGGCAGGCAGAGGAAGGTGTGTGTGAATGCCAGTAGGAGCTGCTGAGAAAAGGCTCATGTGCACTGCAGCGGCAGAGGAAGATGCAGGATGGATGCACGTACTGGGGGAGGGGGAGAGGCAGTGAATGCTCTCAGCAGGAGGGGGAGAGAGATAGATGGCAAACATACACAGAGGAGTGGTGGGGAGAAATAGTGGATGTACGCAGCAGGGAGAGAGCAAGTGAGAGAGAGACACAGCAGATGCACACAGCAGGGGGGAGAAATGCATAGAATGGGGGGGGAGGCTGCACAGGGAAAGTATCAAAAAGCCTCCACAAAATTTTACAATAAAAGAATAAGAAATAATAAAATTCTTGATTTGAACATTTATCATTATTTAACACAGGAAATCAAGAAGAGAATTGAAGAGAATTTCCATTAGTTAAAAATTTTAAGCACTTCAGATGTTAATAGTGTTTGGTTTGGAATAAGACTATGCTTGACTTAATGAATTCCTCTTCGCATTTGCAGTGAAGCAGATGTCTGCTTTCTGTGTCTGACAGGGGACCCAATCCATTGCTTTTTGACGTCAATAGGACTGGGGCTTTTTCAAGGGCATGCATTTATCTTGTCAATGTGGTCTACCCAGCCAGCCTCGCTTCACTGCTCTGGTCTCACGCAGGTGAGGAAGGTGGGTGGGAAGTGTCGTCACCTAAACTTTCCGAAATCTAACAGCTGTCACATGCTTCTCAGTGCTCTTATGCATGTTTGGGCACTGATCCCTGTTACTCAGTGCAGCAGTTGAGGGGAGGTTGCTGTGATGTGCCTCTGTGTGTGGCTTGTTGAGGTATCTGGCACCAGCCCAGTGGCACAGACAAGGCTAGACCACCTTGATGATAAGTAAAAAGCAGCACCAGTAAGAGAGCAGTCAAATGGTAAACTAGGTTAAGGAACAGTTTTTAGAGGATCCTTTTTTCTGTTACTGTATTAAATGATGTGTATGTTTTCCCAGATGGCAGTGGAAAATATACAGGAAACCTCCAGCAGTTTTTATGAGCGTAACATGAACTCCACTGGTATGTGCATGGAGAGAACACTGCCACTGGAGTGATTTTGTTATTACACCTGTACATAAAGTTGCTTCTCTGTTACTGAGCTGGCAATTCAATACAAAAAAAATAACATGGAAAAAGGGACTCAAAGGAAGACACTTCTCATTCTTAAGGAGACAATGTCGGTTCACTAAAGGCACGAGGAACTGGAGGTTGAAGATGCTGTTTCTTGACAAAGCAAGGTTTGCTCCACAGGAAAGGGGGTGTCCCTGTGGAAGAAACAAAGTGTGGATGGACAGTTTGGTTTGTTTTTGTGGGTGGAATCAAAGGAATGTACCGAAGTTGGGCATCAATAGGAAAGTCTCTTTCTCCTTCAAATGGTTTATAGCCCCTGAAATGGTTTCTTGCCATTGCTGTGAGAAAGGCCCTACATAGTGCTGATAGCATGCTCTTGAAGGGAGAGTGTCCAAATTCAAGGGACAAAGTGAGTACAGTCAATGTACCCATGCAGGCCCACACCTGTGATCACGGAATGGGAATGTGAGGTTTACATATCTTCAGTGAAAAATAGAATAGTGATTGGATTACTCTGGGGTGGAGATGTGGTAGAAGACATGCTCAAAAAACAATAACTGTTCTTATTCATATCACTCTTTTCCTTCCTTCTGAATTCTTACTTATTCTGAAAGCTCACAGAGAAAAGATTTATTCAAGTTTTATTTAACCTCTGCAATATGTTTTGTGGTTGCTGCTGTCCTCCTACGGTGCAAGGAGCTTCATGGAGTACTGTGCTCTCTGGCCAAGCAGACACAGCAAAAAGAGAGAGAAGGTGGGTGAAATGTGTGGGTTTCAGGAGAGAAGATGTATGTGTCAGAGACTGGTATCAAAATGCCAGTGTTTTAGATCATACTGAGAAACAAGGAAGTTCTAGAAGGGTGTTTGTCTTGTCCAGATTTGGAAGGATCTCACTGCCCATTTCCTTCTGCCATGGTGAAGCCTGTTATGATTCGACAAGTAGTGTGGAAAAGCGGGGAAGGAGAGTCTTCTGTCAAAAAGACTCTTTGTAATTTTGGGCAAGTGGAACCAGAAATAAATATGGTGTGGTGGGACTGATGCATTCAATTAGATTTTAATATGTCTGAAAGGGCAGTTCAGAGACAAGCTGGGCCTTCTGCTTCTGTGTTCTGAGGGTCTATTAGTGATCTTACTGTGAGTGCTGCATGTATTAATTGCCTGTAAACATACTTCCATCAGTCTTCTGCTAGCTCAGGGTGATGAGTGTATGCTCCTTTTTCTGAACTGGTTGGATAGAAGGATTTTGCTTAGACCCTGCTGCAGTGGGGAAAGGTTCATTCTGCACTGCTGTCATGGTCATCTCCACCCTCAGAGGCTCTGTTCTCTGGTAGAGTCAGCCCAGGCTTTTCTCATTCTGTGCCCTCACGCTGTTTTGAATACAGCAGGGCATGGTTCAGCCACTTGAGTGACCAAAACAAGTGCTGATGACTAAGCTCTCACCTGCACACATACGCAACCACATTTTCAGGGTGCTGCTGGGGTTGAGGCAGAGGGAGGAACTTGCACCACTCCTGGTAACTCTGCAAAGCTGTCTGAAAGTGATGGGAAGATGTGTGTTTAGGCTGGGCCCAGTACACATAAAAGACTAAAAAATTGCTTTTTGAATGGTAAAAATAGCTAGGATATTAATATTGTCTCTTTCTGTGTTGGTAGAATAAGCTTTTTCTCTCTTCTTAGATGCTTTAAATTTCTACATGATTTTCAAAAGTAAAAATCCTGTTAGTTCAGATGTCTGAACGGGACTTGGAAAACATCTACCTTTGCATTCTGAAAATTCTGGTTTGTGACCAATGTTAGCCTGGGAAAGCAAGGATTATCTTGGGCAATTCAAGTGTCGCAAGACGAGCTGAATCTTATTATCAGAAATCCAAAAAAAAAAAAAGACTAAAGTACAGGGAATCAGTAAATGGTGGTGTTTTAAAAAAACCCCAGTAGATACAGCTTCAGTAGGCCTATTATAAAAGCAAAAGTTTAACTGATATTATCAGATGGGTGACAGCCGATAACTCGTAATGCGAACGTTGCCACTGTATAGAACGCATGTGTGAATGTTGTGGGGACAGCAGCGCCATTGGCCTCAGGTACCACAATTGCTCTTTAATTCTCTGATGAAATCTTTGCTTTTCAGTAACTGTTAGTTTAGTTTCTTTAAGGTATGCTTACGTGCCAATAGCGCACCAAAGTGTTTTGTGACGTACATTCTCCTGCATAGGTAAGTGACGCCTCAAAAACCCTGAATCTTGTTTATGAAGTGACTGCTGTGAAGATTTAATTCTGGAGGGACAAGCTTTAGAAATACCTGTAAAATGCTAAAACCTTTCTGGTTTTCATCAGCTTCTCTACTGAAATTAATTTTGCAGAATATCAAATTAGGTGCTGTTTGTTTAACTACTTGAACTGTAGGGGTTACATGCCAGATAAAGAAAAGTGTTTTGAATATAAAATAGTACAAAATTAAGTCATTTTAAAATGAGAATGAATACTGTGAGAAAAGCTCAGTCCCCTTCAGCTCTGATTAGTGACTGCGTGATACTTAAAGGGGTAGGCTTGAATATTAATATGGTTCATGTGTCCTATCTTCAATCTATTCTATAAAAATTAGAATTAGGTGTAAAGCATAAATCACCTCTGATTCTGTCATTTCCTAAGATGTTCTGGGCTTTTTTGGATTTAGAATTTTGTAATTTTTGTGAGGCATGTGTGTTATTTGTTTTTAACTTCAGCATTAGCAGTGTTGTGATTTAAATTAGCCTTCTCATATTCAGAATGAAATTAGAGGACCTTATCTGGATGTTGATTGCAGTTTTGCTGATTTTTGTTCAGGACCAGGTAGCGTGCAGAAATTATAGCCTCTTTTTCCTTGTCAACAAGTAGAGGAAAAATCATTTAACTCTCACATATGATGAAAGACTGGAAGGAAGAGACAGAGAGGAAGAGAGCAAAAAGTAAATGGTAGGTAGGGTAAAGAGAGGAGTGTAATGCAGCTGAATTTCTGTGCATTTATGCAGCGCAAGCTGGGACTTAACACAGCAACGTGACAAAAATGTCAATTGTGACCATTTCACTGCTATGTAACTAAAAGGAAAGGCCTGCTCAGCTCTGGATATATTGCGATATCTTGATTTCAGTTATATTATTGAAGTCGAATTTAAGTAATGTCATAATTACAAATGTATTAAAAAGAAAGAAGAAGTGGAGAGTTTATACATGATCTTTCAGACCTATCTCACCACTGACATCTCACTTGACAGTTCAAAGCAGTTAGAACATACCATGCAATTTTTAAAGTATTTTTTACTTCATTATTAGTAAAGGTTTTCTTGGTGTATAGTTGCATCAATTAGTGATACAATATGCACAAAAAGTATCTCAGTGACCTTATTCTGAAATACTGTTTTGGATATGTTTTTTCACCCCTCCCCCAAATTATTAATATTGATTACAGATTCTGAGAATATTTTTCGATTCTATTTTAATTTTTTCTCCATCTAGTCATTGTATTCAGTCAGTAAGAACTTTCCTTTAAAATGTCTTTGTGTCTAGGGGCTTGCCATATGAGGGCATGATGAGAGAATTCAGAGCGTCATCTTCTTTCTTTATTGTTTTTCTTGTGACAAATCTTTTCCAGACTCTAGAGAAAATCAGTATATTTTTTAAAAAAAATTAGACATCTCCTCCCCTAGGATTTTTTTTTGGAAGATGGTTAAAATATTGACTTCCTGATATATGTTGAATAGGGAAAAAACATTTTTACACCCTTAGAAATGCATGTTGTCTGTGTGATTTGCATTAAACTGGGGTAGGATTGTAGCAATAGCCTGTATTTAGTATTCCTCAGCTAATGACTTACACCATATAAATGTATCATATTCAGTTCTGATAAATATAACTTTCCTTATTTCCTAAATGTGCTTCCATTTAGGAAATAAGTTAAAAATAAATAATGACAGTTACAGATAAGATAAAACTCTGACTTTGGGCACATTTGGAAGAGCATATGATGATAAAGTAATCTGTGAGTTGAGAGAAATTCTTTCTACCCTGTTAATGGATACCTGCTTGGTTCCTCTCTTGAAGGATACTCATGATGGTCTGGGAAGAAAAGAAAAGGCCAAGTGAAATTCGTGGCTTTTGTGATGTCTTGTGGCACTAAACTCTGAACTAAATCTATGTAGTAAAAGCAATCGTTTCTTTTCAGGAGGCTAAAAATGCACTACTACATTCAAAAATTACTTTTTGTATATGTTGTGAGAAGAATTAGCCACTAATTTTTACTCTACAATATGTGTATATTTATTTATTTACTTATTTTTGCAGATGGGCACCCTAACTTAAGAGACTCCTGACCACCTGAGAGGTCTCAAGTAGGCAGAGGGAAAAATATAATGTCCTGTATTCTGTGTTGTTTTCTTTTTGTCGTCAGTCAGAGCAGGTCAGTTTTCTAATTATGGGGTGAAACGTTACAGATAAAATATAAGGCATATGGAATGAGAATAAATAAGTGAAAACCTGTTAATATGCCTTTCTAAATAAGCAATAGGAATTGCATTTAAAATGTGTGCTGCAATGTTGTATTGACGACATGAAAATGTTGGAGAGAATACAGAAAAACCTGAGCATTAAAAACATTTTTAAAAGGCAAAAGCAAAAAAGGCTGAAATTTCTTTCCATCAAATAAATGAGTTATTGTTAGCATTTTTTTATTAATAACAGATTATTCAGTAAAACAGGAAGGTGAGGTGGTAGATTCCAAATGTTTGAAAGCGTTCTTTCTTCCAGAGGGCTTCTGTGGAACCGTACTAAAACAAAATCAAGTTAATCAAATGCGGTGTAGCAGGAAATAGTTAACAGGTCTTTGACTTTTAAATCTGATTTATTTTACACTTCAGACTATTTGTCAAATTCTTTACCAAGTGATCTTCAGAAAAAAATTAAGTCAGTGTACCTGGATGACTTTGTCTACAAGGGCAGGCTGAACAGACTGGAATTTTTAAGCACAGAAGAGGTACATATGTGGGAAGTACTCTGGTAGAGGTGAATACAAAGATTACTTCTGTAGAGGGGATAAATATGGACTTATGAACTGGTAGATTTAAACAGGGGAAAAAAAGACCCTAACATACAGAATTCCTTTTTTCCCCTGTACCACAGAATCTAAACTGTGGAATGCAGCTCTACTATTTTTGGATGGTCTAAAGTGCAAACTGATTTAAAAAGGGACTGGAAAAACAGGAGAGAACTGGCTAATGAATAGCTATTAAAGACAATTGTGTGGACACAACCTGTGACTTGAGATACTATCCTCATTTATTACTGACAGGTGTTTTGCACATTCCTTGATGGTAGCAGCTGTGGAAACGGACTGTGTACTAGGTGGACTAATGTTGTGATTTGCAGTTGCATTTTTCTGGATTTCCAATTTGAATATGAATATATGTACAAAAATCATCACTTTAATCTTTTTCCAGAGCGTAAGAAAGATCCAAAAACCACTTGCTGTAGGGTATTCCTGTAAAATACTCTGCATAAAGTATGGGTTGCTGTGTGGTTCATTGCCTGTTTTCTACTTGATAAAGGTGCATTACAACACCAAAGGTGATAGAGTTTTGCTAAACTGGGTGGGCACAATAAGTTTGACAGCTGTTCTTGCTCTGGAGAATACTCTAGCGTGTGATGAGGAGAAATGTTTTTAAAACTCAGCCTTTTCTGTGTAGGGGACACTTATCTTAAAGCTTCTGGTGGCAATTACACCCGAGTTGTGTTCTGCCTGGCTCCTGTTGATTGCATTACAGAGTGACGATTGAGCCACTGGATGCTTTGTAATGTATATACCGTTGGTGCATGAGTTGTGGTGGAAAGCAACATCCTTCTGCATCCCAGTTCAGGACTGAGGAAATAAATGCACCATGCAGTTTTGAGTAATTACTTGTACTCTGTCCATGAATCTGTGTCTCTGCCATTTATTTAAACATAAACAACTCTCTGGTTGCCTCCAAGACTTTGGCTTTTGTTTAAAAAATTCTTTGGCAGAACAATGCTTTCTCTCCTCCTTCCAGCTTAGTTGCTTGTCAGCCTGTTCAGTGTGTCATTTCCTGAGAATGCAGTTGGGGAACAGTCTCAGCAGTATCGTTCTGTTGGGGGCCTCCTGCACACTGGGCTACAAATGAAGGGAAGGTTCACTTTATATACATCATGTTATGTTTATAACTGATAGGTTTTTTGCCTTACTTGAGCAAAATATTGAAAAAATTACTTATTTAAATGTAAAACGTAAAAATGTGATTCGGTCAATTCATATATAGATCTAAGTACAGCAGTCTTTGAAAAAGTATTTGTTTTAAAACATAAGAATTATCTAGTTTAGAAACAGTAAATAAAAACTAATTCCTAGCCTGTGGATTTGGCCCTTCAGAAAACACACCCAGTTGTGAAAAGTTGGTGAATTGATACTTTTGAAGAAGCTGAGAGCTTAAGGAGCCACCTACTTAATATGCATAGCAAGTAATAACCTGTCTGCCACATACGACTTCAGTTTAGCAACACAGCCAAAGATTATGGTTTTGTGCAATTTTATCAGCACAACATTTAGACTTATACTCAAATTTTCAGCATATTCTTATATTTCATTGGCTTCTGGACTGAAAATGAAACCTATGCCCACTTACATTCCTTAATGGTGGTGGACCCCAGGACACTTGAATGCTTTTGTGTGCTTAGGCCTAATCAAGAAGTATATGGAATACAGGGTGTTTCTGGCAGAGTCAAATATGTTACTGGTTTAACAGATCTCAAATTCAACCTTTTTTTTGGCATAGCAGTGTGTTTTCACAGAGTGGCCTGCTTTTACTTGCAGAAGGTTATACTTGTGTAAGGGCTCTGTCGTATGCCTTTCCTTTTAAAAAGAAAAACAAACAAAGAAACCACCCCAAAACCCAAAAGAGATAGAAGGTCTTGCATAACTCTTAATGGAAGAACTGTGCTTTATTCTGAGGTTAAAAAGGAAAACTGAAACAAAAGATCGGCCAGTTAATAGAATGTAGGATGTTTAGGTAAAATAAAGTCATTTAATCCATGATGAAGATGCCTCCTGTCAAGCGAGCACAGTTTGAAGAAGGCATAATAACTAATAACTTATTTGTACCTGGGTTATTAGGATAAATCTGCAGATAAGGATATGCATATAATGGAAGCTTCAAAAGCTTCAAATCTGATGTGATAAATGATTCAAAGTGAAACACATTAGCTTAGATTTTAATGTTTGTAAAATGAATGAAACAATACATCGATATGCCAAAACCATATTATCATAAACGTATTTGCCGAACTATAAGGCATAAATTGCACTTAAATTTAGTAATCTATGATGGTATGCTTGAATATATCTTTGTGATTAAATGTGAACAATTGCTCCTTTAAGGTAAAGGTCTGTGTATGTGTGATTAATCAGATTGAAATGACAGGGCGGACAGCTCGTGCCGTGCCTGGTTATCAGAGTGATTGATTTTAGTCAATGCTGCTGGATGAAAAAAAATCTGTTAATAACTACAACTGCAAAACTCCTGATGTCACTGATAGCACAAATCACTTCTCACACTCATATTATCTGGCTCATTTGCAGATACGGAGCACACAAACCGATCCATTGGAACGCAAAATTATAACGTACAGATTTATGCAAGAGGGATGACTGCAAAGTGCGCTGCATGAGCTGTGTAAGAAGCTGAAAATTGCTGCTGTTGTAGCTGTCATAGGCACGTTATTTTCTTTGGTGTGTGTGGAGATTTTGCTGTCAGGCTTTTATCCTCCAGATTGTTTGTGCTGTACCTCTCTTCCTGCTTAAAATAGAAAATCAGTCACTGAACCTGGATGCTATTAAGTGTTCTTAGAATAGTTCTTAACTAAGTTGGCTGATTTGCACTTTCTGATGAAGGAACATTTGGTTGTTTATTGCAGGCTCTGAACAAACATGTTTTTCCAAAATCAACCAATAAGATTACAAATTGCATTTCATCAACAGAATTGTTTATCATAGGTATATTCCTTCCATCTTTTTAGTTGTTGTGTTTTTATTTTGAAAGATCTGGAGTTTATCTGCATCCAACATTGTGTCTTACCTGCATTTTGCAGGAATTAACAGGGAATGTGGATGTTTTATGGACTTCACAGGAGAAGGTGGACAAAAAGTAAGTCTCTGGCATTTGGTAGGATTGTTGTCCTAAATCCAGCCCCTTACCCAGCCTTTCTCCACTAGCTTTTCATCTGCCATTCCCCACTGGCCTAAAGGAACACGTTTGATAATCCTCTAAACATAAAAATTTTTTTGGGTTCTTACAGTCCCTTGTCCCTCCAGAATTTATGGATGCATCCATTTTCGGGAAGCCCATACAGTTATGGTCTGAAACACTGGGGCTCTTGATTTTTTGAAATGATAAAGTCATCCCTTTTCAAGCTTCTCCCTTCTGCTTTGTAGGTAAGTCCTTCTACTGCAAAAGTATTTATATGAAAGACCCCGACTTACTAATGTGTATGCTATTTCATCACACTGCTCTTCAGTTCTGTCTGGTATTCTGCAGAAGACCAGAGCGTGCTTATAAGGATACCAGTTAGCCCCAACATTTCATATATGTAAATGACAGGGGAAAAAATGTTCCATTCAAGAAAGCAGAGATGATTCTTGCTTAGTAGGATATTAAAGCACTACTGTCATTATTATTTGTTCTTATTCCTCCAGAGGATCTTGGTCTTGATTATGATTCTGTTGTGGTAAGTGCCTCTATCAATCACAGGGAGATCAAGTCCTTGCCTGAAGATGTGCATATAAAGGTGCCCCATACAGTAGCATGCCTTGAAGGAGCTTGATGGTAATTTCATAGGTGCCAAATATATTAATGCGAGTTCAGGTAGACTGGCATGTTTCTGAAGTCTGAGGTATTTAAAGATAAAACCTTCTATTTATCTATTTATTTAAATTATTCCTGTGATTCTCACAAGAATAATTGTGATGCAGAAACAAAGGACTTACCTGACTTTTAGATTTGCAACTTTCCGAACTTTGGATATTGTCCTTTAATATGTTGAGTGGGGTTGTGTAAGAGTTCTGTGTTAGGTGCTCTCATCAAAGGAATGAAAAACTGAAGGTGAATCCTTGCCACTAGTGCAGTTTACTTAGGAATTTACTGAGGAATTATCCCTTAATCTTAAGGTCATAACATTTTAAATAACATGCTTTTAATATTCAGAATGGACCCAATTGCCCTCTAAGCAGCTGATAATTTTGAAATGCTTTTTGCCACAGATACCCACGCATTACCTTCCCTCACTTTCCTTTCATACGAATAATGAACCTTGAACTTTACTGCAAATATGCTTTTGTCTTTTGTTCAAGCAAAAGTGTTGACTTTAAGCCTGCTCATGTGTGGTGTTCCTGAGTTCACTGCTTGATTTGTTTGCAGATATGGCAAACCGAGAAGATACGTTTAAAATCCTGCCAGTTGTTTTTATGTGCAAGAAGAATCCTGTCCATGAAGGAATCTGAACTAGGAAGAGGAGACAGGAGTTCTTGGCTGCACTCTTTTGCTAACATCATTAAGCCATTGCCGTAAGATTGTATGAAGATGCACCACCCAAGAAATTTTAGATAAAAGGTCACAGTTTGACACTGAATACAGGACATATATATATACATCCATTCCATTTCACAGAGCATCCATTCTGTCTCCAGGCACAGCTGCAGGACTCTTCATAAATAAATAACCTCGTGTAAGACAGATTATGTTCCTCGGATATCAATCACTGGTAAGTATCGTGTTCCTACTTACGGTGTAAGAATACTAAATGGAAACCCATGAAGATTTCAGATTGCCATTATATTTACAGTCCTGGGGCTTACTGCTGAGAATTATTGGATGTCTCTGCCTCTGAATGTGGGCTGAAAGCTGCAGTGGGATACTCATTCCTAGCTTGCCTCTCAGATTTTCAAATCAACATCGATCGTACTTCTTAAAACCCTGCCTCTGAATCACCCTAAATACTGCAAAAAGATTCCAGTCTTTGTCAGATAGGGTCAGTGAGGAAACAAAAGCCCAAACTTATCCTTTTCTGATTCCGTATCTGGAAAATGTTTTGGACCCAAGTTTTCTGGGTATTGTGTGATTACAGGGACTAAATGCAGCAGGGGAGATGGAGGGAAAAATGTATCAAAAAAATGCCTGGAGTGTTGGAGTGCCTTCTGGTAGCTGCACAATGAAAGGGCAGTTATTTCATTCCCTTTCTTCTACTGGGTCATCAGCTCTTTTTCTGTCAGTGGTCAGACATTCCCCAATTCCAGCTGCAAATAATACATCCCTCCATGTGCTGACATCAAGAAACAGGGTTGGTTTAACTCTGAATTTTTGCCATCTTTCAGAGGCAAAGAGTCCAATTTCTTTGGAGTCTGTTTGAATGCTTCCCTCACCAGCCAGTGTTCTGCACTGGCCAAAATAAAGGTGAGAAATTGTTTACAAATTCAGGAATTCTGTGTTGGAGACTCAGTGTTTTGAATGAAGCCACAGTTGGGTGTTCTGAGATGACTCTGATTTTTTCCAGTGTGAGTGCAGCTGCTGTTTCATTCCTTATTAATTTTGGCTTATTTATAAATAATTCCAGACAGGTTTCAATATGTCTTTTTCATAGTCTATTCCATTCTGTTTATTCTTACAGGGCAAAATATAGTTAGAATATACAGATTCCCTTTCCCCCCATTGTTTAATATATCACAGATTATCTTGTTATCATTTTTATTGAAGTGTAAGGATAAGGAAAAACTCAAAGCTTGCTAAATACTCCTTGGTTATAATTATTATTTTTATTATGGAATGTATAAAGATAAACAGATATCTGTTATGATTTACCTTCTTAACATAATTGCTCTTATTTTAGGATTGGATTACTTTAGTTCTGTAGCATTCTCATTAAATAGAAAAGGATGATCACAAACAGAGGAGTAGCCCAGCCACAGAACAATATCAGCAGAGCTAAGACCACCTTGGCCAAAATGTGAGCTAAGAGGGGTACACAGCACTTCATACCCTGGTTTTGTCCAGGTACCCTGGAAGTAGACCTTTGGAGGTTATCTAGCGGAGACAACCAACCTGGCAAGAGAGCCACTGCAGCTTGGTGTAGCCATCTTTATCCGTAATGATAAGGAGCAGTGGGATTCGGGCGGATCAAAATTCAGATGTTTGTTGAGGGATGATTGTTTTCAACTGGCATATAACAAGTATGATATTTTTCCTCAAGTTTTTCTTATTTCTGTTTTGAGTTAAAGCTGCAAAAATTTAATTTTAATGTGCCTCTTCATTTGTAATTTTTGTGGTGATGTTTTACTTCATACACCATCGTGGTTAGTACACCATGGCCTTCATAACACAGCGTCCTGAATTTTCCAGGAAGATTGCTTCAGATTGGAGGAAAGCTTATTATCTTGCTATTAGTTTTATTACAGAGTAAATAATTTCCAGATAAGAAGTGATTTAGCTTTCCACAGAAATGCACCGTGTTTTCAAATGTAGAAATCAGAAGCTTATTTTTAATACTTCTGTGAAACAGTCACTAGGAGAAAGCCATTTATGAATTGAAAAAGCATTGTAGAGACTTTTTAGGGGTATATTCAGCCAATTTTGATTCTCTTAAATTATCTTAGGTTTTTTCAAGCATTTTTCTTCAGTAGTTTCATATTTCAGACAGTATTTCTGACAATCTATTTTATGCTTCATTGACCACAAGGTTTGAACTTCTAGTTCATATTGGCACAGTAGTGTCAAATTTGTAGTGATAAATGGATAACTTTTTTTATTTTAAATAGGTCTCTTGTTTAATTTGAGATCTGTAATTTTTTTTTTCGGTTCATTACTTCTGCTATTTTTCTGTCTAGGAAAAAGTGATTAAAAGAGACAGAGGGATCAAGGTGCTTTAGACTTGTCCATATGAAGAAATGGATTGTCCAAGGCAGGGTAAATGTACTCATGCTGTCTATTCATTTTGCTTTAAGAAAATTAATGCTATAGTTTTCTGAATTTATTATTTTTTAGCGAACCAACACTGCTACTCTTGGGAATCTGTTTAAAACGTGCAACCCAGGATTCATTATTGGGTAGTATGCTTGCTAATGTTATTTTCATAAGCAGAGGTCTTTTATTTAGGTGTATCGTGAATTAAATTTCTTGAATTTTGACAGAGTAGTAGTGTTGCTAAATTATAACCTCCTTATACTTAAAGTGATAATATCTCCTAGCATTATTTAAGTATGTTCCACTATCTAATTGTAAGGTGAAGGAAGCTGAGGAGGAAATTAAGCACTGAGAAAATGCTTCTATTTTAGCATTTTCTCTATTATTCTTTATCCATTTCATAACAAACCATATCTCCTCAAAAACGGGCCCTGAATCTAAAGTTATTCATGTTGCTTTCCTAAATCTACAGAAGTTTGCATTTTATATTAATCATAAGATTATTCTGATCTCAGTCCTTAAGATTGTGTAGATTTTTTTTTTTTCATCTCTTTTGTCTTAAAATTGGCGGAAAATATTCCTCGATTTTCATATGTTGTAGTATCTGGGAGAGTCCACATTTATATAGACTGCAATTAAATAGAAAGGACACAGAGTGGGTTTATAATATATCAAGAGGCAAAGAAGGGAGTTGCCTACCTGTGGTCAATGAATAGCTCGAGAGAGCTGAACAGTATTATGTTATATCTAAAAACAATACAGAAAAGTAACTATTCCTTTAAGTGAAATAAAGAGCTTGCTTCTGAAACCAGTGAGTGACAATGTAAAGGCACGGTGTGATGAGGAATAGGACTGTTCACCTTATTTGAGTCTTTGGCTTGTATGCACTTATGTGTATTACATTTCCTTGTGTATATTTTGTGTTGCGAACTATTCAAGTTCCTGCTTTTTGTGTGTATCAAACCTACGTGTGTTTATTTTCACCAGAAAAATCTATTTGGCATGTGTTTTTGATTGCCATTTTTCCAGGAACCCATGATAGTGAATCATAGACTGTCCTGAGCTGGAAAGGACTCAAGATCAACTCCTGACTCCACATGGGGCAAGCATAAAGTTAAACCATATGTCTAAGAGTGTTCAAGCACTTCTTGAACACGGACAGGCTTGGGGCCATGACTTCACTGGGGAGCTCGTTTCAGTTCTTAATCACCTCTTTAGTGAAGAACTTTTTCCGAATCACAGAGTCAAAGAATACCAGGTTGGAAGGGTTCTCCTTAAGATTGTGTAGATACCACTGGACCAGCACGGTCTCAACACTGCACAAGCACGGTCTCAACAAGATGGGCCAGCACCCTGTCCAGCCAAGGTGTCCAGTGTTGGAGAAATCACCACTTCTCTGGGGAGGTTATTCCAATACCTGATTGTTCTCATTGTGAAAAATTTTCATTGTGTGAACAATCAGAATCTCCTCAGGAGGAACTTGTACCCATTACACCTTGTCTTTTCCATGTGACTGCTTGTAAGAAGTGCTATAGAAGAGCTTCCTTTCACAGTGGTATCAAAAATCTGATTGTTTCTAGAAACGCTAAACTGTTATGTTATAGTACAAACAGAAAATCTTTTAGTTAAGAAAAGATGAAATGTTTCAACTGGCACATGTTGATGTGCAAATGGGTGTATATATGCATATTCATATATGTAAAACACAGTCTTATGTATATAATACTTATATCGTGAGGTAAGTGAGAAATATAATACTTATATCATGAACTGTGATAATAATGTGCTAAAACTTGACCGGAAATTCCAGAATGACCAAGTGGCATTTTGCCCTTAAAATTCTGGTGGAAAAGCTGATGTTTTACCATTTTCTTTACTGTTAAAAATTCAAGAAAGCTGTCTTTCATTAAAAGTAAGAATAAGGGGAAATAAAAGTACACAAACCCTTCTCTTCGGGATTTTTTTGACAGAGCTTACTGTTGGATTTCAGCAGGCACGTGCATTTGAGGAGATCTTGGTCTGTATTCAAAAGTGTGCTGACTTTACCACCATAAGCTATTGATATCGTAAAATGCCTCAAATACTATTTAGACATGAGATCACTATCCCACTCTCAGATTTGATTATATTTGGCCAGCAAGTTAAAAAATCACTGTACCTAGAAAAAAAACATGATCTCATTAAGCCTAATTTCCCCAGAAATCAGGCCAAAGTGTTAAGACAAAAAGATACAGTGTATTTGAGAAGGGAATGTAGAAATAGCATTTAGTGTTTTCTAAGAGAACTAAAGATTTTTTTGGGCTGGGAGTGGGGATTGGTTGCTGGTGAATCACATATATAATTCGTCAGTTGTCCTCATTTATTTTGATACTTGTGAATTTGTAACACAGGCAGTGACACTTTAAAACAAAATGCTTCTCCTCCTCTTCTTTTTCTCACTGATTTTCTTTAACTTCATCTGTGTTGACAGAAAGGAGTTGGAAGGAAGGGAATTTGGATGAATTTATCTGTCATAATGGGAGAAGAACGGCAAGGAAGAGCTTCTAATGCTTTAGCATGCATTAGAATGTTAATAGACAATTATCATAATTAAATAAAAACATTCTGGTTTCTAAGTAGTGTGCCAGTTTTCGAAATGCAAGTATTCCTTGTTGTCTCTTACTTGAGAGATATAAATCAATTTGTCTGCTAAATCCAGGAGATGTCAAAGCACATGTTTTATTTATCATGGTGTGTTCATCTATTTGTCTTTTCTTCTATTGAAAATGTGGGTTGGTTTGAGATTTAAAATTGTTAATTTTCTACCCTCTGTCTCTACTTGAATGTCCTTTATTTTCATGTGCACTTGAAGAAGCATGAGAATAAGCTTCCATGCTGTGTGGATAAATAACTCCTCTGGCAACTGGAAAGAATTAAAACATAGCATTAGCAGCAATAGCTGCATTAGTTGGAATGGTTTACCCAGGATATGCTAACTGATAAACTTGTATCTATTTAAGAAAGATCTAATTAGGATCCTTTTGTTACATAAACGAAACCATATTATTGTAATAAAATATACATAAAATAATGAATAGAACAGTTTTTCATAATTTCATTCAAGTGAGATGACTTAAAGGTAATTTCTACATTTTAAGCATTTAGTTTCATGACATTTCCGAGCAATTCACCAATTATAATGCTTCAAATGTTTGCCATTATTAAGAAACATTTAATGTAAGATTAGATCAGTCATAAATATTTTATAGGGAGAAAATATATTATTTCAGGTACATCCCAACGTCTTTATGCCTGTAATTCTGTGAATCTGCATACCAATAAAAGGGATGCTCTATTAGCATATTGCACTCCTACTACATCCTTCTGTTGTAGGTGAGTCAGTCTTGAAATAATCTGAAGATTGTTTCAATTTTGCTTCTAAAGTCAGCAAGATACATTTTGGGATGACTTTTCTTCTCTTGCCCTGCTACTGTCATCTCAGCAACCTTTGAAGTTAAGTTATGGCTGTTCCCAGGTGTCTGAAGATCTGTCCTTGACTGTCCATAGCATGGCTCTGCCTGGCACAGTAAGGGACAGGTCTGGCAGCCTCCTTGTTCTTTTTCTAGGTAGCAATCTAGAGACCGCTGTGACAGATATGCCATTTTGGTTTATTTTTTAATGAAAAACTGAAGTACTATGGTGTCTTAAGTGACGGTGAGGGGTTTTGAAGGGCTGTGGCATGGAGGTGCTTTGCTCAGTACCTTTAATTACCTTTTGAACTGTATCACTGTTGAGGCATTGGTTTTCCTTCGCAGGGAAGACAAGGTTTGCACCATGGCAGTCCCGTGTGAGTAGGGCAAATCAGTCTTCATGACTCAAGCCAGCGAAGGGGAAAGTGGAGAGAAGGAAACTGCATTTCATTTCATATTTAATAGCCTATTATGGCAGGATTGCCGCAAACAAATATTTTAATTTTTAGGAACACATTTTAAGGGAAAAAAAGTGAATCTTCTGAGGAAAAAGGACATATTTCTATGGGGGTTTTCCATCATCATTCTCTTTGCCTTTCATAGTCAAGGAACTGCATACCACCTGCTTCTGGTGCATTGTGCCCACATCCTTCCTGACTATACTCTCATTTTCATGACCCAAACAGCAGATCCAAAAGTTCCTTTCTCAGGGGCTTGTGACATATATCTGGGTTGTGACTCACCTGCAGCAGTCCAGGCATCCCGTGGGTTGGTGACCACACAGCTGTAAGTACACCTTGTCTCACAGCAAATGGACCTTAACTGAGGAACTCTTGGTGTGAGCCCTAAGCAGGAGCTGGACACGGGCAGCAGCAGCAGGAGCAGCCTGGTGTGGAGCTTCCTAGAGAACACTCACAGTTTTACAAAGAAATAACACCCCTCAGAAGACCTGCTTGGTAAGATTTCTCCGCTGTGTGCTTTAGGGCTGTTCTTCACTGTAGAGGTTTAATAAGCTTGAAGGAATCATAGTGTCTGCTCTGGAGCCTGTCTGCTCCATTTATTCTCTTGCTATCTTAGGACAAAACAGTGCTGGGTGATTCCATTTGGATCACACATTAACCAAATTTCTATCAATGACTTAAAATAGAAATAATACTAGCTGCTAAATACAGAATAGTGTTTCACAGAACCATTTTAAACTGTCAAACCAAACAAATTAGCAATAATTTCTTAAAAGGTTGTTTTTTAGTTTATGTCTATCTTCTGTTTTCTGCAGTTTTGTGTATCTATAAATTCTGACAAGTCTGTTTTTGTTGACAGGCAATATTGGTCTTCCTTTGAAAGTTTGATTTGCTTCCTGTGAGATTTCTTGATATATAGTAGAAGTTTAGTTATAAATTAAGCTTAAAAAATCTCATCTTGACTGTTTCATAGCCTCTGTGATAACCTTAAAAATCTGTGTGATCCACATGCTACCACATGGGTGTTGAAGCAACAGTATTTCTTTAAAAAATGAACACAATTATTAAGATAAGGGACTAAAATAATAAAACACAAAAATATATATATTCTTATGTAGAACATGGGATTCTTACAGTTTTAAAACAGTTTTAGCTGTATAGTTGGCAAAACTTCTTGAAATTTTATTTTCATTTAGCTATGGATTCCCCTTAATTGTCTCTACTAATGAAAACAGCAATCCCCATTCAATGCATAGAAGGCTTTTATTAAGTTGTAAGGGTAAGAATAGTGTCTTTGCTTTTCTAATTCTCCCATTTTTGGCAAACAGGTATTGGAAAGAGAGAGAATAGGCTGGCAATATCCTCTCTTGGTGCTTAATGAAATGCTGTTAAAAATGAACAGTATGACAGAATTTATTTCCTTCCAGGAGATACAAAAGAAATACAAAGTTCTTTACAATAGCACCATTTTACAATTTTCCCCCCTTTTTTCACTACATGATAAACACAGTATTTCTTGTGTAAGAAGACCATTTCTCTTCTCATACCCCCTGTGAAGTAATAACAGTCATTAGTTCCTCGGTACCAGTTCTGCTGGTGCTAATGAAATCTCTTCTACTGATTAAACTTGTGGTTAATTTTACTTTGGAGCCTTGGAATGACATCAGCATTGATTGAAACTTTTCACAGGTTTTGTGCCTGAGCTCTTTCCCATGTTGGCTTCTCTGGCGCATACATTCAGGCCACAGCCTGTCCCTCTTTAGGGGTGTGTGTTCGAGGTCTCTCCCTTTCACCAGAAGTCTCTTTCGACAATACCTGTGGGAAAAGTGTGTTTAACCTCTCCACCCCAAAGTTAAATTTCAGCAAAACTAACCGTTCAGAAAGTGATTAATGAGGGTGGTAAGCAGGCTGACAGGGCAGATAGTATTGACTTCATCAACCTGTTTAACTAGGGAACTGGGTAAAAAAAAAACATAAAAAAATAAATGTAACCTCTAATGCTTCCTTGCCGTGTGGTATGGGAAGTGGGAATCAGTCACAGTAAATTATAGTTCCAAGGAACTATATGCCATTATGATAAATGTGATATAAATAGGTAGATAGGCTGGCTTTCACTGCTGCCTTTTACTAAGTAGTTGTCCCACCCCAGATTGGCTGTACTGTAGTGATTCATAGATAATTTCTTGTAATGAATGAGTATACTTCTGGTGGAATTTGGAAATTGGTAGTAAAGTTTGTTTTTAAAACACGTATTTATTTCTCTTAGTGATACAGTAGAAGCTGAAACTAAAATAAGAACAGAAGTCTCTTCCTTTTCTCCTTCAAATTCTTTTGGAAAGAACACAACATTTGACTCTCACACCTTATAAAGGTATAATAAGGCAGATGTCCCTGTGTTTGAAATCTCCATCTTAATTAATTAGAAAAACTGAGGAACTATTTGAGTTTGTACATTGTTTGAACCAGAAGTTGGAGATTAGCAGTCTCATCTGTGGTGGTGCTTGTCTACATCTTGGAAGAGAAACAAAATTGAAAGGGCTCCTAACTTTTGGTTTAATTTTTCTAATAGAAGTAATTTTTTTTTTCGAAATTCGAGTCAGGGAATGGAGAAGTGAATATTCTCAGGGTAACACTAGCTGAGCTTCTTTACACAAACAGATTTTTTTCCCCAGTAGATTTCTAAAGCTTATTATATTACCATTTGTTTTGCTCTGCGTGGAAGAAATTCCCTTCCTTGCAAGGTATACACTGCCTTCTGTGCACTGTCAATAGCTAAACAATACTAATAGCAATGATTAAAGGATCAGATGTACAGTTCAATTAGTAGAAGTGGGTTTTCATTTCCTGAATCTTGATGGGGATGATACTGATGTAACCTTAATTTTAACTGTGTATATGTTTTGAAATGTAAATATAAACCAGCACATTCAGAAAATGTCACCAGGCATGAGTGAGATGTGCTAGGCTGTGTATCCCTCTGATGCAAGAGCAAACAGCAAGGAAATAAGCAGCTAAGTTATTTGATACCCTGTGCTTCACTAAGGTCTGCATCACAGCCTTATCTTCCTCCCTTTCATCACACACAGCTCACATATCATTTCCCCCCCCCATGCAAGCAATTTTGTTATCAGCCACAATTATTATTTGCCAACATACTGAATAGAAATTATAGAACTGAAGTTTATAAATGAAAACTGTCATGTAATTCAACTACACTCTGCATATTTCTGCTCATGAGTTGTGCTGGCTAGTGCAAGCTCGGCGATGAGATCATGTAGAAGGGCTTTTTAAAGTTCTTCTCAGGGTTTTTCTGCACTTCTGAGGTCTGAAGAGGTGTCCTCAGCATTGAGTGTGCTGCCCTCTGCTGCTGCGTCCCTGCTCGTTGTAGCCTCTGTTCATGGGGAGCATCCCTCCCCCGGGCCAGGAACCTCTTTGCAAGACAAGGGCTGATGGAGATGAGGTCAAGCAAGAAGCAGCAAGATGCAGGTCTGCCTACAGCATAGCACGGGAACAGGTCAAGGGCTGGAGCTTAAATACAGCTCCTAAGCTGAGGGGCAGAGGCAGGTTCCTTGCAGCACTTTTCCCAGCAGCGTTACTGGAGCTAGCCATGAGCACAGGCAGCTAAAGCCCAGGCTGGGCCAGGGGAAAGGCTGCAGGATGCCTCTGTGCCTCAGGCAGGGCTCTGTCATACACTCTTCTCTAGCGAGATAGGTTATCAATATAAATGGAGTCTCTTCCTTCCCTGTTGAGAAATGGTGAGAGACTGGAAGCAGGACATGTGGAATTGGCACCAGCGGGAAATTATCCCAAGTAGCATTTGTGTCTTACTGGCCACTTCTGAAACCCACACAGTGAGATTTACTATCATCAGAAGAGAAAATGTGGGTCTGAACATTGCAGATCTGATGACCATTCTGACCTTAGTGACTAATGCTCTCAGGGGAAAGGGAGGAGGTGATGCCTTGTGTGGGAAAATAGAGGTAAATGAAAACTTGAGCTGGAGAAAAGTCAACTTTAAGAATGCTTTAACATTCTCAAATCTTGTAATAGACCTATTGCAACTCCAGAACTTCTGCTCGGATTTCAGAAAATAAGCTCCCATCCAGTATTTGACACTTTTGCTGCTCCCTGAAAGTGTAAAATTTCCCCTCCTGTCTTAAGGTTCATGAACTATAATAGCAGCCTAAATATTTCACCTTTCTTTTGTCATTTTGTTTCTGTAGGAGTTGGGAAGCTGAGTTGTTTAACATATGCAAAGTGAATAATTAGGAGACTTCGATTCCTTCCCTAATGGATGTGAATGCCAAGAGTAGCTAATAATGAGGGGGAGACTTGCATTTGTTGATTTTTATTAAGAAATGCAAGAAAGAAAGGAGAGAAAAGTGGTTTTCTCCTTTGTTTCCTTTGGAAAAGAATAGCAAATGGGCTGTGATATAATATTACTAATATTGGTCAAAGAAGAGCATATATTACAGCAGTGTAATTCCAGAGGTTCATTAAAGAATAGCTAATTGAAGGCCAGACAGTTAAAAAATGTGCCCTCAGGACTCTTTTTGTCCCTGCAGTTCATCACATGGAATGGTAACTTTTGCTTCTTCTCAATAATAATAAGGTGATCCATTTTATTTCCTAAAAATACTAAATTAAAGATGGTGAATTTTCCTTTCTGTAGAAAGAAAGCAGAAAGAATACTAGAAAAGAACAGGTCTAGAACTGTTGTGTATCTTTCAGTCTGTGAGGAGGACCCCTGTGGTGTTATATTCAGAGACATTTATTCACTGTCTCAAAGTGAATCTTTTCTCAAAGATCTAAATTTCAGTTGTCAAAATTTTCTCCTTTCAGATGTAGCAACAGAAGACTTTAAAGCCATGGGAATAACTTTTGGCTTGAATTTAAATGCGTATCTCCAGGGACTATAAACTCAATTCGGACTGCTTTCTACCGAACAGATTCTGCAGGTAATAGAATACAGTCCAGAAATTCTTTTCAGAGCCAGGCCTTGCCCAATCCACCACCACACACACTGTGAGTAAGGTGAAAGAAGAACCCTCAGTACTCCAGATAGACACTTACAACTCCTTTTGCTTACATTCCCTGGCATTGGTTCTTCTTCACTCTACATCAGTTTTGCATGTTTTTAGCCACTGGTGCTTGTTTCCATCTCTCTTTTAAACTGAGTTACTCATATCTGTTTCTTGGTTTCATGGTACACGACACTTCGTTCGGCTCCAACTTTGGTTCCTTTGTTTTGGCTGGTGTGCTTTAGAATTCTTGAAGTGTTTTTCCGTTTCAGACAAGGAGGTCTCTGAAAACACAGGCCAGTCATCACAGCTTGATGCGGCATGACACTTTTTTTGGCTGTGAGTGCGCTGAGGAGCTGTTAACATGAAGATTTTACATCTCTGTGTAACTCAGATGTGTGTGTACAGTCCTGGCTATGGCCTGTGCGGTGCATACACACACAATCCTCTCTCTGCGGGCCGCCCTAATTCATGAGGCGCAGCGTTTCTCCTACACAAGAGGTTTCTGGGACCATGACTGTTCATAGTCACCATTAAACATTAAGGAATGAAAATCCAGTATCCCTGTAGGCATTAATTATCATTTTGGTTTCAACTGTGTTGCACATACATTGTGTTCATCTCAGTGTAAGGGCTTCTGTAGCACTGGCTGCTGTTAGGTACCAGACAGAAGATGACCTTCACAGGTGATGTGCATCTGTTTCTCAGAAAGCTAATGTTCTGAAAGAAGCTTTGCTCAGCCTTCCAGCTGCGGTGCTACAGCAGTCATATAATACTTCCAGGGAATGGAATACAGTGGAGGGAGCATGTGTTAAAATGCTTATGAGAAGGACATGTAAGTGCCATTAACTGAAATAAATTAATCAGTTGTTTTTACATGTGTTGTAAAGGAGCAGCCTAAAACAGCAGTTCATTCCGTCACGGACAGCAGCACAACCATGATGTGCTATTTTACCAAACCAGAGAACTCATCCTATCCAAGTCTCACTTGTATCACACTGTGCAGTGTTTTTTTTATCCAGCATACACATTAAAAAGGAACAGACACAAAACAAAAAAAACCACAAACCCTCAAGGTCAGTCAGTCTAAATAATGACAGGCAATACAAATGCGTTTTTATACATAAACAGAAAAGGAGTGGGGAAGGTCTTTCTCATTATGCCAAATGGCAGTCTGGCTATGATTTAATGCATTTGAAATTAAGTCTGTCTCTTCAGCTGTACATTTTTACTAGGTCTGCAGAACAGACTGGCAGACAGTGTGAGCAGATGCTCTGGTTGGATCAGGATAAATTTCTTTATGCTGGCTTTTTGGTCTGATAAAATCTTTTGGATCTTTTTGCAGGATGACAGCAGCCGTGAGCTTTAGGTGTTTTCCAGATGAAGTGTTGGACCAAATGAGTCTACTGGTGTATCATTGTAGGGAGTCTGTAAAGGCAGCTTCTGTTTAAAGATCTCTGCTTACTGCATAGGTAAAGAACAAATATGACTCTGTGACTTCAATATCTTTCTCCTTCTTTCCATTTTCTCATGGCCCCTAAAAAAATGCCATTTTTCTTGTGAATTCTTGTGATTTTTTTCACCCAATCAGTGCATCATCTGGTCCTGTAGGGATTTACAGTAAGTGAAATCAACACCTTGTTTCATAAGTAACCCAAAGAAATGGAGAATGTGGTTTGGTGGTTTTTTCTTCAGAATTAGAAGAAGTACTAACCTACTCTTTTTCCTGCTGCCTTATGTGTGTGGGTGTTCCTGGACAGCTCTAGTGGTAAGATATTTATCAATAGTCAAACTCATAAAGTCCCAGATCCCCGTTTCCATCCCACAAGCAGACCCTGATGACAATGACCTTTTCCTGAAGGGTGTGGAAAACACCTTTTACAACCATCTATTATGAGCTGTCATCTACTTCAATACATGACAATTAAAAAGCACTTCCGGAATGACATGAGACACAGTATAGCCAAAATCATGGCTGGGTATTATTGACTGATGTATTAGAGGTGTAATTCATTATTGTAGATGCAAACAGTTCAAAAGCTTAAATTTTTACTTTAAACCAGAAAATTATCTAGAATCCCTAAAAAGTGATTATGCTTGCTTAAAAAGCCAAATAAATTGAATTTATTAGAAATGAACCAAAAAAAAAAAAGTTTAAAAGGCCCTTCTTGATAATTCTCTATATGCATGATTTTTCTTTGTTCCTCTTTTTTGTTCCTCTTCTTTTTTTTCTTCTACTTAGAAGCTTTGTTATCTGGATCTTTAGTTCTTCCTGCTCCTTTCATATCTTAGCTACTCTTTCAGCAAGAGTTTATGGCCTGTGAGCCAATTGCCTTTTTCTTCTTTAATTATGGAAGCTGAAGGCCACTTTGTCTGCCCTGAGTGCCTAATTGAAGGAGGACCATGCCTGCTTTTTTGTTCCTGCCTAGCTTGCCAAGAGTATGGTGCACTGCACAGAAGGGACGACAGCTTCTTTGGTGATTTCTTTTTAACTAGCATCCCAAAGTAAAGGGGGGAGCCAGTAAGGAGATTATAGTCCTCTGTCCCTTATTTAGGAACGATTGTGATGGCTTAGTCTAGATAAGTATATGTAGAATGTTCTTCAGTTTTTCTTTTACATTGGCAGAAGATATGAAAAGAACTTTTTAAGGAGTTCACTTAACATATCCTGTGCCTCTCTCATTTTCCCCATACTAAAAGGGGCAAGGGGTTATAGTCACAAAGAAATTTCCTACTTTCTACTGTTTCATCGCTAAGTGAAATTTTTCTCATGAATTTATTTTGCAAGAAGTATATGTGTGGTCACTGCAAGCTGGTTGTTTGGCCTTTTATATGCCATTCCTATAAATCAGCCAGAATGTGACTTTGAACAATAATTATCTTCATTCAAGTTCTATTATTTATTTGCCTTTGTTTAATATATTTGCCCAGTTTGATATCTGAATGAGTCATTGTTTTATAGAAGGCATGTATTTAAAATTATTCAATACAGTGATAAGATTTCTAAGCAGGGAATTTGAATCACTCTTACAGTATTTATTCTAAAATGACAATGAGACACTCTAGTTCTGCCCTGAGATACTTGCTAAATTGGTAGTGGGATTGAACTTGGCTCTGACTTTTCAGAACATGCAGATCTTATGACTGAGTCATGAAAGGTGAACTGTCTCATATCAAAGCTTAATTATTGTTTAAGTTTATCCTTCAATCATTCTCCTCTGATTTGCTCATACTAAAGGAAAGATACTTCCTGTTGTGATGCCTTTTTTTTTCCCAGGAACAAATCCAATGATGCCAAAGGAAGCTGTGGTTGCAGTTTAGTGACAGAATACAAAAAAAATGTGATAATTAAGTTATGCTATGAATATTGGTTATAAATTGTGTTGTCTCATGTAAGCACTTGGGACTTCTGTTGTCTTTTTCTCATTTTTTCACAATATTGGAAGCTTGGCCATGTGCAGAGATTCTCTTATCTAAGGATACCAGCTGTTTACTGGAGGATGAAACTAGTTGTTCCTTTCTCAAGCAGTGACTGTCACAAGGAGACAAAAATGTGTGTATGACTTGATTTGTTTTCATAATGATGAATGTAGTTTAGTTAGGAAATTGATTATAAAAATAGAAACCAGGCTTTGAAAAGCAATTTGAAGATACGGTGTAGATCTGTTATGATCATTTTAAGGCTACTGAGAATATTTCACTTAACGTAGTTAATCTTTTCAGTGTCTAGCAATAATGTTAATGTGGGAAGCCAATGTTGAGAGTAGGATGCACGCTTGATATGCACCCAAATTATATGCTAACTACTTAATGTATTATTTCCATGGAATGAGTACATAGAATGCAAATGTACCATAAAGCTGCGACATTAATCTTCTTCAGAATATAAAGTATCAGCACAGAAGAGAGTAATCTCATTTAGGCTTTCTTCAAATTATGTTGAGAGAAGATTTTGACTCTCTACTGGTTTAGAGGCATGAGTAATTTGAGACTCAGGATCTAGCAGATTCAGGCTACCCTTGAACCATGTTTCAAATCCCAGCCTTGAAATATCTTAAAGCCTAGGCTGAAAGAAATACTCATTGTATCAAGGGAGTACTGTCTTTGTATTACCCAGACAGGGACTGCGCTGTGTGTTGTGCTTTTCCTCCACCCCTTCACGTGGTCAGTGTTGCTCACTGTTACTCTGTATTAATTCTGACCAAATTAAGGAAGCCTCCTCTCTGTAGCTATGGAACAACTCTCTACCTGTTGGTATCAACAAACTACGTGGTGTTTATTTTACAAGCTGTGTGCACATTGCCTAGGCAGACCAGTTACGTCAAATTTGCTCAAGGCTTTGATTATGTTCTCGGTACACTGCTGCCTTCTTTGAAAGTTCTTCCACCAAATGAGGAAATGAAGCAGGTGTCATTCAAACAAACAAGTATGCGAGAAAAGTAAAATTATCTTGGTCTTAAATGTTTGTTTGCCTTTTAGCATGCTCGAATTGTAAACTTTCAAGTTCTCTCGATTGAATGTTGTCTTTATACATTCACTTCTGTGGTTATTTTGCTCTCTTGACAAAAGTAAGAGGGAGGCAAGAGAGGCATTGACAACAGCCCTAAGGAGGTGGCAAGTATATTTTAGCATGAGACTTTCTTTCTGTGATTTGGTTTAATCAAAAGCAGTATGGAAATGCCTGTCTCTGCTTTGCCGTTTAATCTCTTTACTTTGCCTGACATATTTAATGATTGTGGCATAAATGAGTCCATATCTTTAACAGAAGAAAGTGTTGTAGGTTATTAAAAGATTCAATTTTCTTTAGAAAAAACCCAGACATATCCTTCTTGATTCTAAACCCTAAGTATGTGTGAATCCATTGAAACAAATACCACTTTAGCTGAGAAGACCAACAGAACATCTGCAGATTCTTTCCAGGCTGAGTCTCTCTCATTCTGTGAAGACCCAACACTTCGTCAGGTCTCTGCACTTCTCAGGTGCTGCAATAGCAATTTTCAAGGCACTCTTTTGGGATATTTGGATTTACACCGTTGGACACGTAAGACCTGGGATGCCTCATGGGTTTTTTTGTTTGTTTCCAATTCTATTGTACTGTTTTGCCAGCCTGAGTACAAGGCTTCCGTGGGAGATGGGAGGGGCTGCAGGTAGAGTTAGATGTGATTGCCCATGTTTTATTAAACACCAGTTTTTGCAATCCTTCTACACAATAATGTCTCCAAAACGTGTTGAAGAATTTAGTTAAGCTGAAGCATGTTTAGCTTTGCATGCCAGTGGAGATCTGGTTGTACATAAAAGAATTTAAACAGAGTTGTCATACTAACATTTAAATAATTTCTTTCCTGCACAGCACCACTGTGGGTGTTTTACACAAATTGCCACAACGGAGTGTATTTCAGATCCTTTGTCTCAGAGGCCATCTGTCATTGTAAGTGGCACATTCACCTGCCCATCACTTCTGCAGCAGTGTGTGCACTAGACAGGGTGCATCCCGATGAAGTTAACAACAGGAGCGGCTCTTCATACAGCTGGCTTGGAAAGACTTAGTAATCAAGTCACTCTTTCAGATGGGAACAAACACCACAAATAGATTGTTCTTTCTGTCCAAGAGAACACCAAATGCTTTCTGTATTGCTTCAGAAAAGAGCAAACTAGTTCCCTGAGGGATATTTTTCTACTCAGTAGTATCCAACATTGCTTTTGTGAGCTCTTCTCTACTGTCGCTGGCCCTTGACAGGTAATCACAGAATTCTAATAAGAAAAATTATCCTCAAGTCCTTGAATGGATCTAGACAGGATTCAGCATTTTTATGATTGTTATTACTTACATATGTCTCTCCATTTTCCTTCCACCTTTGTATTTCCTTTAACTTGACAAAGTGGTTGTAAGACAGGCATGCTGTTGACCATTTTTAGTATTATTTGTCTGAAATGTTTTTTGGTTTGAGAATACGTATGCATTTCTGTATTTGTCTAACTTTTTCTTGTTCCATGTTTAATGCAAACTGTGTAAGCTGTTGAAAGAGGAACTTGACAGTGTGGATGTGTGCTCACAATTTGCTCAAAGAATTCCAACTATGGGTCAGAGATTTTTCTTTCTAATCAGTGACAATGTACATAACCTTTCTGTCTGCTGTAAATGTTCCTGTCTGTAAAATGAGGTTTTACTTGCCTGCCTCACAGGCATGTTGAAGTTTAATTAGTGTAGGTAATAAATGCTAAATATTATTTTAAAAGATCTATTGCTCTCTAAAATGATCAAGTTTGGATCTTAATTCACAGCTTTATGAGCTAGGGTTCAGTATTGACTACCTTAGATTTTCACAATAACTCTCCTGAATTTAATAAGGGATTTAACAAAATAACTCTTGAAAACACTTAGGATTCTTCTTAATAAAAAGCTAACTTGTACTTGCATAAAACTCATAGAGCTGTGCACATTATCAGAGTTTTCTTGAATGACAGTGTCTTTGAAATGCAAATGTTGTACAGGTCTTCCTCGTCTGAAGAATATATGGTTGTTACTGTATTACCATATGTGAAATGTTTTTCTGCAGATACTTTCTTGAATTGTTTTCTTCAGATTCCAGTATACAGAAAGAGCATCATTTAAAAATCACATTCATGTGGTGTTCTTTCAACATTTCATAAGTAAAAGTAAATTACACAGTGGAAATTGATTTAATTTTTTAAGTTGGGAGAGCAAAGAGTAAAATATTGGAATTTTGGAGTGCCTGGACTTGTGCCTCATCATGTTTGATCATGTTTAATCCATTTGTCACAATTCCTTGGAAAATAAGCATTGCATTTCTTTGTTTTCTCTTCTTGTTTCAAACCTGCTCAGAGAGATCGTACTTTTTTTTTTTTTTTTTAAATGTATGTCAGAGGTATTTCTGGAAAATTCTATCAATAAAGTTAAAATATTCAGTATAACTCCAAGGAACAATATGTGTTCTGCATAGTTTAGACAACAGTAAGAGGAGCTTTCTAGAGAAACTTTATATCTACTGTAAAGTTAGTTCTGTGTGTTTTGAATGTGATTTTCCTTTTTCTGCTCTTGCACTTTTTCTTGGGGCCACTTTTTGCTATTGTGGTATCTAATTAAAATTGACCTTACTTCAGTCAGGGATTCTGAGAAAGTTCCTCCCATGAATTCTTCTAATCTAAGGGTTGTCTAAAGCTCCAAGATGAAAATGTTGTTGCAAGTGTCCGTACTTTTCTACAATGTACGCTTCTTTGGTAGTGTTAAAAATCATCTCATCCTTGGGGTTCATGCCAAGGCTCTGGGATTCTCCCAGAAGCTAAGAATCGTAGTAAATCTTGTTTTATGTCTTTTTTAATAGTTAGGAACATATTTGAACTTGCCTGTGTAAATACACAACAATAAGTAGAAAACAATAAAATAAACCCCACCAGAGTCCCCTTCATTTTAATCCGTCAAACAACAGTTTAATGTGTACTTGCTGATGTGCCAAAATTCGTGGTGGTGGTTGTTGTTCTCAATGCATGCACTGTAGTGACTTTAGATAGTTGCATTCACAGCTGTGCCAGATGATCTACAGAAGTGGTCATACATAAGCTCACACACATGTTCAAGTAGACATGGCTCAAAAAGGATTTATCTCTTGGTGGTTAGTTGCTGATTTCCAATGATAAGAAGGTGCCCTTGTACACTGGTGCAGTTGTTAGGTACAACAGTAATGGCATTCAGGTTAGTTGTCTTTTAGCAAAAATTGCAATGTCTGAAAACCGTCTTTTTAGGATGAAGAATGAAATATGTTCAAGGATTTTCTGTCTAGCACAGTTCTGTCTCTCCATCTATTTGAAGGGGAAAATCTGCATGTAAATTTTCTGCTGAACTGTCATAAGCAGTTAGTTATGTCCCTGATTCAGAGCTGACTCTCTTCTGGATGCATCTGATGCTTTCATTCATTAAGGAAGACTTCCAGCAAATGGTTTTATATCTGCATATTTTAGTAAGTTGAGATATCACTGAAAACAAAGCAGCAGAGCACTTCTGTGTTCTCTAACACTGACCCAAATGAAGTAAGTGTTTAACTTTAGGAGCTTTAAACTGGCTCTGAATGACTGGTCTGACACTTTATGCTGCACCTCCTGTATTTTGGTATTTCTTTTCTTGTTAGGAAGCAAGTGACTTATTAGTTTCCATTTACTGTACAAGAGAAATGTCTTTGTGATCCGAAAGATAGTCTGAAAGGCTGCCTTATTACTCTTTCTAAATATATATTTAAAGATATCAGTGGAGATTTTTGGTTGTCTTTCTCAGGAAATGATGGATACCTTAGATAGGGAATTCCTGATGCTACTGCCTTTGGTTCTGACAAAACAAATAGAAAATACACTACTGGCTTCTAGAGCTGGTGGGTAAGTAAATCAGAAGTTCATTTGGACATGAGGAAATGGAATGAAAATGCATCAGGAGAAGTTCAGAGTTAGCACTAGGAAAAGGTTCCTCACCCAGAGGGTGTTTGATCGCTGGAATGGGCTTCCCTGGGAAGTTGTCATAGTACCAAGCCTGACAGAGTTCAAGAACGTTTGGATGAAGCTCTTAGTAATATGATTTAGTTGTAGGTAGTCCACTGAGGAGCAGTGGGTTGGGTTTGGTGATCCTTATGGGTCCCTCCCAACTTGAGATATTCTATGATTTAGGACTGCAGAGTTTTTGACTGATTGAACTAGGATTGCAAACTTTAAAACGTTTTGTAGTTCATGTCTCACGGGAGGTTGCAGATTTTCAGTATTTGATTAAACACACTTTATGTGGAGGATGGTTTTGGAAAATCAGAGAAAGTAGCAAACTGTTTTCCCCAGAAGGAAAAATTGAGAAAACACTCTCTATGAGTAAAACAAAGGATGCTTCTTTTATCTTTTAAAGGAGAATATGTGTCCAGGAAAAATATTTTTATTTTCTTTTGTGGGTAGTTCCACATTGGTATGTGGAAACCAATGATTATATAGTCTGTTTCTTTAGCTATGTACTCTGCTCCCCTGCTCCTTTCCACTCTAATCTGGAGAATGAAAAAAAGGGTCTCATTGCTGAAGAACTGTTGAGAAAGGGGAATTCTCTGTAGATTTTTTTCTTTTTTAACTACGAATTTTAATGAACAAATGTGAGATCTAAAAGTGTTGGCCTCTAGTGACTAAGCTAAAAGACAAACAGTGTCTGCGTGAGGTCTACCTGCGGAGTGTGATAGGGGGAAGGATTGTCACACTCTGAGCTTGACCTATTTTCCTTATTTGATGAAGAGAATGAGTGAATGTCCTGGATGCCCATCAGCTGCATGACTGAAGAATCATTTAGATTGGAAGAGATTTAACTGAAAGAGTATAGCAACAAATATTTGCTTACTTTAGTTAGCACATTCCTGCTGTATTTAAGAGTTTTCTCCAAGGAGAATATGCAGAGCTGTGTGCAAAGAAGCATGAAATTCTTTTTTTAACGTAGACTGCTAGTCAACTCTTCATTTCAAATGCCCTGTTTAGTCTCTAACAGTTTAAAAAAAAAATTAGTTTGTGTTTTCCTTCTAAAAAAGTAATTTCCTGAGGGTAACTTGGCTTAGGGAAGGAATGGGGATAAATTCAACAGTTTCATACAGGGCCCAGAAAGTCAGTTGCCTTGTGAATCTTGCAGAAACCATTTGAACATCTTATGTATGTAAAGTTTGGAAATAAAGTACTGTGAGAACATGATTTAGTGTTTTTAGGTAGGATGAAACTGACTTCAAAGATTTTTGTTTCGGAAAAGACTTTTTATCCTTACTTCTTCAGAGAAAAAGCTTTTCATATTTTTATTGATGAGTTATTTTTAAGGATCTGCATTTCCCCCTTGTTGCATAGAAATTCTCCTCAATGATTCAGGTTTGTGCTGAGGTATGTGTGCATGCAGAATTTTAAAATAACTATAATGTTTAGAACAGGGAGTGTGAAAAGTCATAATCATATTGGAAAGTCAGGGTTCTACTCACTAATGTTTAGCATGGGTTATTTTTTTTCCCCAATGCATTAAAAATCTGCACAAAGCCAGTGTTTATCATTGTGAGTCAGGTAATGTTGATTACTTGAACACAGTGCTTAATTCGCTCGTTAAATGGTCCTTGAGAGTGTTCTGGGGGAAAATAGGTATGAAGTGTAGGTTCAGATTCTGTCAGGTTTGCTACAAGGGACAGTTCAGTGTCTGCTTGCCAAGGGGTAACAGGACTTTAGGGAACTCATCTAGCCCACCCTCATGTCCCAAGGCAGCAACAGCTGTCTCTGCATCTTTCCAAAAACTGCTGCATCTCTCTGTACCAATTTTGGCCAGGACCACTTTTGGAGTATGTCAGTAATCAACACAATCTTAGTAACTCTCAGCTTTTTATTTACATTTAGTCTTTCACTTACACCTTGCTGCAAATTCTTTTTTCCAGTAAACCTTATTGTAAGTATTAACATACTTCATGCTCACAGTTAGTGCCTGTTTGGTGGCTGTGGATCCCTATTGATTTTAATATCCCAGCAGCAAAAGTCAGTTGTATAATTCCCTGTATAAATAGATGACCATAAAATAGGGAGCTTGGTAGCTTTCTGTAGATAATTTGTTTGGAAATTAATAATTGTCATAAATGCATCCAAAAGGAAGTCGTCTATTTCTTCTTTTTTTTTTTTTCCTATATTAGAATATCTGTTAAACTCTACTGTATTCTGTGGGTTTTTAAGATATTTGTCCATGTGAACTTTTCCATTTTTGTATGAAAGTAAGGAAACTCATTATTTGTATAGTCACCTGAAAAAATTCCAGCTCAAAAAGTTTTTGTAATATATTTATCTCTACATGCTGGGAATCCAATATTTTGAATGTTAGACCATTTCTGACTCAAAAGTATAGAAACTCCTGAGAGTGAAGCAAATGGCTGGAGTTAACCACACACCCAGTTTCTATTAAGCTGGTTAAAAGAGGGATAGAGAAATACTGTTCTTGCCTTCTGCAACCTGAAGATTATGTTTTTAAAGGAATGCTTTCATTCTGCAACCTAAAGACTACATTTTTAAAGGAATGATAACTGAATAGAGGCGTTTACTTAGCTGAGTTCTGTTTTGTTGAGAAGATGATGGTTTGTTTAGCGAGGGGTTAAACAGAAACTAATCCTTTAGGCTTACTTTGAAAGGTGGTTATCTTTCCAGCAAGAGAGAGTATTGTTTGCTTTGCCAGAAACAGTGTAAGTGTTCCTTAAATCATCATGTTCTCTAAAAGAATAAACTTCTTAGAGGAAGAATATAATTGGCATAAGCAATGTCTTTAGAAGATTCCAAAAATTAATGAAGGTGCTTTCATTTGTATCTTACAAACAAGGAATTTTTCTTGATTTAGGCTGTATTAAAACTTTTTGTGAAGAAAGTAGTTTTTTGTGTGACAAGTGCTCTAATAAAAGTATCATAGGTTATGGGAAATAGAACAGAAGTGTGGTTGGCTCAAGTTAATTACATTTATTCAGATGAAATACTATTCTACTGTACTTTCAGGACAAGCAGAGAAAATACCAAAACCTTTTTCAGCCAGTATTTATCTATTACAATTATTTTTGACAGTTTGTGTTGCATGTGTGCTTTAGCTACAGTGCCTTTATATCGACAGTTGGTAGCACAAGCCTTTTAAAGCACAAAGGGTAGCAGTACTTCAGCCGATCTGTGATAAAAGGGAAAAAATGAAATCACTATGGAAACTGCAGGAAGAATCTAAAAGCTTTCTTTATAAAGTAAACGTCTGATGTTTGTGACTGCGGGGGCAAAAAATTCATAAATCTGTACGATGCTATCATCTCTGATTTGTTATCGCAGCAAATGCCAAGTCTAAGCAGTCTGACCTTAGCCTTATTAAGTGCTTTCTTTTCAGATACAGTTATTATTTGACAATAGAGAGACTGCAGTGCTGCAAGGGGGAAAACTAATATATTTAAAATATATGTGTGTGTGTGTCTACGTGCGTCTGTGTGCGTGTGTATATATAACTATCCATCTTTTTCACCCTGTGAAGCTTATAGAGTTGAGAGCACTGAATGTGGGAACTCAGGGACTACTATTCTGAGCACAATTGAGAAAACTATGTTTCGTCCCATTGCATGTGCTTGTCTTTGATCTCAAAATGAAAATCTCTCAGCCTCTTCCTCCAATCCAGAAGCAAATAAATACTGAGAGAAAGAAACCTCTCTCCTCTCAGCACACAGGGCCTCCACAACTGAAAAATGAAGGCAGCTGTAAGAGCTCTGATGAACCTGTTTGGACAACAGACAGCAAAAAAAAATACCTGTCTTGGTGGAGGAGTTTAAGAACGCTGCAGAGATCATCAGACAGTACAGAATATCTTGGCTCACACAGGCCATTCTCTTTATCTCAAAACAATACCAGCCAAGCTCCTCCGTACCTAAAACTGAAGAGCTGCGGGAGCAGGAGGACAGTAACTGATACAGCTTTTAACTGTGAATCTCCTTGTCTTGTTAAGAAAAAAAAGAAAAAAGAAAAAGAAAGATAAATACATGAATTCAAAGCAAGACAAGATATCTGGTAAGTATTTTTATTGCATTTGGCTGCTTGAGATGGAAGATTGTTTTTAGTTGTAAGTATCTGCTATAAACAAGATTTGAATGAGTGGGGGGCTTTTGTGAAGTTTTTTAATTATAGAAAAATTTCATGCCTATTTTTGCATATCCAACTTTGATAGCTTTAGGATTCCTTTTTTTGTTGTTGTGCTGTTATTAGTGTGCAAGCTTTCCAAGTGTGATGTTTCAAGATGCTCAAAAGAGTACTGTTATTCCCATGCTCTTGGAATATAAACATGCCCATGGGTAATACATATTATTGTCTATTATATATACATATACAAAACCAGGCTTTAATATTTGTTTTAGTATGGCAGTTTTCAAATACACTGATAATGACCCAAGCCAGGCAAGTATTTTCCGACTGTTTCAATGTCTCAAAACAGTGTGAATGTTTTAACTCTTATTGAATAAGTTTATATATGAAGATTTAATCTGTGACAGCTGACAGCATAAAGTTATTTGGCTATAAATGTGAGAGACCAGAAGAATTCTTGATTATGTTCAGATTCCATAGTACACTGGTGAATGCTACTGTAGTGTGTGCTTGTGTTATCAACAGAAAGATTCCAGGTTAACAGTAGAAAAACAGAGACAATGCAATCCTGTCAGAAGCAGGTCAGTCTTTCAGTAAAAAATATAACTCTAAGAAAAGATATAGTTTGACTTATTGGCTTCATTGCAGCTTTTTATACGTACAATGAAAACCAATTATCTGTGGAGGAAATTTGACTTTGTGGAATGGAATTAAATTGCTTTTTAAAGGCTTTCTTAAACAGCACTAGCTGGAGGAAAGTCCAATAACATTTTTAGCTCTGAATTGTAATGACTTTGCTACATTAATAAATCAGGTTGTGTTCTGGCTTTTATCAAAAGATTCCAAGGAAGAAAACTATCCACGGCAGGTTGAAGCTACAGGGGCAGTCCTGACTTGCCTTTCTCCATCCAGCTACTTCACTTCAAAAAGTGTCCCTTCAAAAAACAGCAACTCCCAGGGATCAGTGCTTAAAATGGTGAGTCCAAATCCATCCGAGGTGATGAAAAGTGATACAAGTGAACAAGTGATAAATATTAATTCCTGCTAATAAGTGAATTGTCAAACTGGAATATCTGTGATGTAGTGTGCCTAGTTAAATCACTGTTCTTAAGGAAGCGGGGGGGGAAATCTTACTCATGTTCAACACATTTGGGATGGCGTTGATATTGTTTTGGGGATTTGGGGTATGTTTTGTGGGTTTTTTGTTTGAGGATTTTATAAAGAAAATATCCTGTTCTATTTATTCTATTTATCTCTTGTCTTGATATGGAACTGGATAAAAGAGTGACTAAAAAAGTAAACTTTATCAAAAGAGATTATTTAATTCACTCTACATGTGTGAATATGCCCTGTTGCTATAATTCATGTACTACCAGTTAGCTAATGTTTGGGCTCAGTGTTGAATGGAGGGAGGTTTTACAAAGTATGTATTTGGGACTCAGAGTCTGAAAATTTACAAAAAAGAAAAGGATTTATTTGAACAGTGCTTTGGTCTGCTGATGTTAACTCTAAAGTAACTGGGGGAGAACAAAAAAGAAGATACTGTCACCTTCTACTCATTTTCTCCAACAGATCACATATTGAACGTGTAATCTGTAGGAGGAATGTGAACTGGTGAAATGTACCTGTCATGTTGGTTTCCTATGCCTTTATGTAGAATGTTTGTAATTATCTTGCTGAGTCGTAATTGCTGACATTTGCTTTCACAAAGCATCTAGTGGAGAATGCAATACTCCATGTTTCTGTGAAAGAGTTGAGGGGAAAAAAAGTTGTGCTCTTTAGAACAGCATTTTGAAGAAAAGCAATTTCATTAATAATATACATACCAAATTTTGGGAAGGTTAAGTATTCTTTATCAACTGTAATTCCAGGTTGTTTTATATTACAGTATACAAACATAGTTGAATGTATGTTAATCATAAGTTCTTTTCTAAACTACATACTTTACTTGCCTACACCCAAAGCAAAATAGGTACTGGCTTCTGTAGAAATGTTTTCATATCTTTATGTTTGCTATCTTACATTTTTCAGTATTTTCTGAGATAAATGAAGTCTAGTTACCACATAATAAACATATTTTCATTAAGAAATCAGTGCTTTCTTATATGATGTTTTACACTAGCTTTTATATTAAGGAAATGAAGATCAAGAATAACAGTGAGTTAAATTTGAATTGCATTTCATGCAGATCACCTCCTGTTACGTTCTTTTCTGTGAGGAACTAGCCACAAACAATGCGAAGTTGTAAAACTGAGTTTTGATCATGGAGAGAGCTCACTTTTTATAGATAGGTTTGTCCACAGAGTGAGGCAAAAGGTTAATTGAGTTGCATATTTGAATACATTATGTGCATTTCACCTCTCTAAGACAGTTACTGAAACACAGTGCTTTTTTCATATCTGCTATGAATAATTTCTAAATACAAAGGTATTTACTACAGAACCATTAAAATGGAATCTCCAAAGGAAAATGGATACGTGATACTGGTGTGTGCCTTTGTTTGCCAAAGTGGGGCTGTGTGGATTAGCTGAAAGAAATGACTCCAGCAGTCTGTTCTCAAGCAAATTTCTCAGATGCAGAATTGTTATGCACGACATATCTGGCTTTCTTTATACTCTCTTTTTGAGAAATCAATTCAAACTGTTCAAATATCCCATGGTATGTGAGATTAGTTACCCAATGTTGTGCCATAATGCCTGTTTTTAGTAGATGATAGTTAAAAAAAAAAGCAAAAGGGAAAAAGCCTTGCTTTTCCTCCCCCTTAAGTGGCCCCTTTTTTCCCTTCCACTTTGTGCTTGTGTGGGTTTTGTTGTTTAAAATAAAAGAAAGAGAGAGAAAAAAACTAGGGCCAATCAGTGTAAACAAACATCGTCCTTTACATAAATCCCATAATATGTACTTTACAGCAAGACATCTTTTAGTGGTGACTTGGGGTAGACTTGACTGGGAAGAGTGGCCATTGTCCCTCTCAAAGGTGACCTCCAGAGACTGAAAGTCTTTGGGCAGAATACTTCTCCCCAGTCTTGTCCTAAAACCTGAAGAAAGATGTTTCCCTAAGGAACGCGGCCTAGGGATTGCTCCAGTAAAAGCAGGGAGGGTTTCTGAGGAAGAGGAGGAGGCCACACCTTCATATCAAGCACCAACTTCTCTGTCTTCCCCTGAAGTGCCCAGCTCCAACATGAGCTCCCTCCAGAAAGTTTTCATTCCCATCCTGCCATAAAGGGGTATTTACTAATACTGTGTTGCTTTTGCATGGCGTGTGTGTTCGTGGAGATAGCGAGCCAGCAGCAGATGAGCACGTACCAGGATAACACAGCACTGGAAGATGTGTGGGATCCTTGATTCAGGGTGAAATACCCCAGGGTTATTACACTTAGCAAGGCCTTGCCAGAGGTTGAAGCCATATGTGACCATGCTCAGGAGCTTGTCACGTGGTCCTTGGCGAGGCTTCAAAGCAGGCTTTCCATGGCATGGTACCGGTGGTCTCCGTTTGGCAGCGGAGTACATGTGCTGGGCAGGGTAGGTGTTTCCAGACAGTAACGTGGCCACATTCTCACAGCTTCTCCATGCTGTACACCAGTAGCAGAGGATCTTCCTGGCATATAGTTCTCCAGAAATTTTAAATTCCATTTAGTGGCAAGAGTTTGTTACTAGTTACCTCAAATAGAAGGGAAACTGGTGCACAATGCTGCGGAATTCATAATAAATTAATCTTTTTGTTTAAGAACACTATTAAATTGCAAGCATATTTGTAACTGAAAGCTTTTTCCTGCATAATGCCAGGCATTTACATAAACTGATGATAAAAATACAGTCCAAAGAATATGTCTATCATTAAGGACTGTATTCCAATTGATATGAAAGAGATATTCTGGAATTAAACAGCAACAAGGTTTCTGAAGCGAAGTCCTGGTTGTTTAAAATGCATTGAGTAGGCTAGAGGTATTCTGCCACACAGGGCGTTACACTGAATAACGCTGATTTGCTTTCCTGTTTGTCTGTTTGTTTCCTCGCTGCACTGGAAGAATTTTGAATGGCTCTGAACGCCTGGCATTTTGGTAGGAATGTAATTAAATTCTCAAACATGCAGAAAAGGTTGCTTTGAAACACTCCAAAGTGACCACTGGCAACTTTCAAATTAAATCACACGCAGTTTTTTTAGCATGTCATTTGGAAGTTGCTGATAAAATGACTGTGTGTTTGTAATGGGTAGGAAGGCTTCTCTGAGTTGATAGAGCCAGTAAAATACTGCTTTTGGCATCATGTCTCTAATTTGCACTTGTGTTAGCAGTCTCAATTTTTTTTTTTTTTTTAACTGTGCATTTTCTATATCTGATTTTATTGCCACTTGAAAACATTGCTGGTAATCTTCAACCTTTACACCTTAAACTTGCCTTAAAGCAATCTAAGCCACCCACCTTAAGACAAGTTTACCCATGCATCTACACGTCCTACTGCAATCTGCCTGAAATGAAATTAAGACTGACTTACACAGAAGAAGGGAAAAAAGTGGTTTAGAGCTGAAGTCTGCACCTGGCTTGAACTTATACAATAGTTACACAGAATGAAGAATGATTAGCTTTTCATATAAAAATGCATTACTTCCTAAAAGTCAAGCACAGAGTGTAAATGTCAGGATATTTCCTCTAACAGCTTCATTGACCGTGTCTTCGCAAATAAATGCTTAAGCTCCATGTCATGTAAAATTAAAAAAACCCAGAAATTTTAATGCAAATAAAATCTCCTTATAGGAATATATAACTGCTATGAGACTGAAATGAGTATCTCTGCTTTTTATGCCAGCTAATTACTATCTACTTGCTTTAGCACAATTTACTATTGGAGATGCTAACTTCTTTTTCAGTCAATGCTTAAAACATATGTCTGGTGGAAAGACTGCTGAAGCTTTTGCACTAAATTTCTCTGTTTCTTAATACCTAGATTATTTGAGCAAGGATGCATGTTATCTATTCCAATAGTTTTATATCACCATGAATTACGAAAATTCAGAGGAAGGCAGAGCAGGACTTACTTCCCTTACAGGACTGGAATCCTGTTTTACTGCTGGAGTGTGCTATTGCTGGGTTGTCCAGGACCAGACTAGATGAGATTTCAGAATGAAAGTCAATACTCCTAAATGTGCATAGGATTCCTGCCTATGTACGTGAAACAGTTTTCTTAACAAAGCTAGAACAATTTACTGATTTTGTTTTTTTCCCTTCCCTGTCCCTTCCTCTCCAGGGCAAAAGGAGATCTTTGTAAAAAGTGAACTGCTAGTAAATAAAGAGTTAAACTGAAGGCAGGCTCACTGGTTTGTTGAGATCTGTCAGAGTCTGAGTGGCTGGCTACATATCTGTCTCAGGAACAATAGCTACCTGTATTCTGCACGGGCTGCTGGGCAGGCACTAGCAGTCTGGAGAAGGTCTGCCTCTGTTAGAGGCTTTTTAGTGGGAATCCCTAATGACAGCCCTACTTCTCATTGGGAGGGGGAAAGAAATCTTGTCTACTCTTGATGAGGGACAGAGCTTTGATCATTTTCATTCAGCCTTGACTTGGCCTGAGGTTTAGGTTCCCAGTCCTGAAGTCAGCAGGCTCTCTTTTCTCACACGCACACACACTCGCACACCCACACACACCCCTTTGCTGGTCTGTGCAGGCAGATTAGTGTCACGGCTGTAACTGAGGCACAGAGCAATAAACATAGCAGAACCAATCTCCATGGTGGCAAGAGGGGGCACTGGAGGTGACAACAATGGAGAAGGATCTTTCTTCTGACAAGTTTTAGGTAAGAGAGACTATTTATACCCTCTGCCAAGTATTTTATCGCCTTCTAAATAAGTTAGAAATTGGTAGATTGCAAACGTGCCTTGTTACAGACATATCTCAGTTTACTGCCGTATCCAGGCTGTTACTAGCGTTTAATCTGTAGTTGTTGTGCTTTGTGCTATGAGAATGTTTGCAGACAGCGGACAGGCTTTTTGTTTGTGCAAGTGGTGGCTACTGTAGTTATATTCTTGAAAATATAAGATATTTGCATTTTAAAAATTTATTTTGGCTGTGTTAAAATTATGCTTAGCTATCATAAATATCCATATCTGATAAAATGTTGTGTAGCTGATAGCACACATGCAATATTAAAACAGTGCTCCCTCAACCCTAATTTGTAATTATTTTTACACCCTTAGCTGCACTAGGGTCAGAGAGTTTTAAAAATTAATGAGGTTCCCTGCTGAGTTCACATAGTATAATCTACATGAGTTGTTGCTGCAGAGGGCTGAAATTATTCCTTCATGTTTTTAATTAGGTGTAGAATTTTTGTTTCGATATATTTCTGTCGAACACTCCTTTAAACATCAATTTATGCAACCTGCAGTAAGAAGGGAATGACAATCCAGTTTTAATAATGACAAACTAAGCATGGGAAATACAGGGCATACAGTGGCAATACAACACAAACATTTGCTGGATGTGTTTTTTGATTTCATCTGTTAGATCTGTGTTAGATTCCTGCAGCTGTGATCAGCTTCACCTATTTACAAATAACTACTGCTCGAGGGAGAGGAAAACGAGCAATACTTTGTGTCTCTTTGTGTGAGACTGGAGTAATAGGTTGCTGATGTGTTTCGAACATTAAAAAGAATTGTTTGAGTACTTGAAAAGATATATAAAAGAAAAGAGGAACAGTGCGAAAAGCGGCAGTAAAAATGAAATAATGTACTAACCCTTTTCCTGGAAACACGAGACAGATAGGTAGTATCATCAGTGCTCCTGGAAAGTAGAATTTGCTGAATATCCTGAAATGGAAGGACTCAAAGGAAAGGGGGAGGGAGCTGTTTACTATGAAATTTCCATATTGAAATTGTCAAAGTTTCATAGCGCAAGATTTAAAGTGTTGTTTATTATTTATTATAATCTACAGTGCATTATGTTTAAATGGCAAGCATTTTAAAGCTGAGTATAGTGTAATCAGTGCTAAAGACATGTCTTCCATTTGCAAGACCCACTCTGAGCTTCCTGTGATATATTGTCATGTAAATACGGTGCAGCAAGGGAAAGCAGCACTATGGAGATTCAATTTACTTTGAAAGTTGTTCATTATGGAAGGGATGAATGTTATTTATTGGATGTGAATCAAAGGCTAGAAATGACTTTTTCACTGTGAAGTCTATTGTGAAGGGTGCAGCGTGATCTAATCTTTTTAATTTTGGCTTTCACACCAGTGGAGATGAAAAGAGATCTGAGCTCATTTATTGGTTGCTAAGTCTTACTGAAGGCCTAAGTACCATTCTTGGTTGCTATGGCCAATCTGACCTCAATCTATGCAGTTTTAGGGACTTAAGCAATCCCTTTTTTATTTAGGAGCATGTACCTTGATTTATGTCCAAAATTGTGCCTGAATGTCTTTGTCTACAAGTGATAAATGGTGGTGTACAATTCATCAGTTCTTACAAGTAAACACTGCTGTCCCACTAAAAATATGTTTTGTTCTGAGTTAATGGTATGGAACAAGCCAGTCTCCACAAATAGCTATCTTTTATTGTAGAGAGCCACTGAAAGTTGGAGCAAAGTGAAGGAAATTGGCATTCATCTTCTCTGCCATTAGCATTTCATTTGTGCTCTCTGGTGATGAGACTGTGTGTCCATGGACAATGAAAGGCTAGCATTGTGTTTCCCCGCCTGAATATATAATTGAGCAATTATGAATTTATTTATTCTGAACAGATATTAAAAAGTCACGAATATGATTTCTTATGCTGTTTGCCTGCCACTTTCTTATTACTAACAGTAGAAGTATTTGCATTCAAATAAACTGTGTCTTAGCTGCAGGAAATTCTCAGTTTCCTAGGCAAGTTCCTTGTTTTCGAGTAGTATCAGATATATGAAACTTCCAGACGTGTACTACTTGTGCGGTTCTGAGTGGTGCTTAGTCTTTCGTCTGTACTAGAACTTCTTTCAGCAGGAGCTGTTCTACGAGGTAATTGAGAATATAGAATGTTTTTTATAATATGAGTAGTAATATTTTTGCATTGAAATTGCTGGTAGCCATTCAAGATACACACACACTGAACAAATGTGATACGGAATACACAGTAGTAAAAGCAAAATATTTTGCTGAGTTTTTGGTCATTATTATTCTTACTATTATTATTTAGGGTTTTTGGTAGTGTTTTTTTTTAGATAGAGTAATAATAAATACATAAAACTATGTGAAGCTGGGTGCTAATATGGCTCCTGCAAAATTTGCTACTGTAGATTTACTAGTCCATAGAGGGAAAATCAGATCAATTGTTGATCTTAGTACTTTACAGTATAGTAAGTATATTGTTTAAAAACCCAAAACTTTTTCTTTTTAAAAATGTAAGGAATAGCTGGATATAACAGAGTTCTGTATAGCTTTGGACAAAAATCCTTCTTCAGCTGTATGCCTTTTAAAACTAGTGTATTAGAAGAAAAAGTAGTATTTCCAGAAGCCTGATTTCTTTTCATAGCTTATTTTCAATATTAGGCTACAGTGAGGTTTAGTATTTTAATTGAGGCAATTTTTAGTCCTCCTGAGGTGGATTTTTAAAATTTGAATCTACAGTGGTAGCAGATTTTCCCCATATACTCAGTAGATGATAGTTGTTGAAATCAATTCTCAGAGATGGAATTTACAAAGGCTTCTGGAAATACTGAGCTGCTTTGCAGCATCAGATTGATAGCAGAATTTGCAGAGGTGGTTCCTTGGGGTTAGTTCACAATTGTGCTACTGCTTCAGGGCTTTTAAGAGTTATTAGCAGATATTGCTAAAAATGGTCTGGGATGTTAGTTACAGAACTAACCTGGGCTTTTTTTTGTAGTCCAGGTTTCACTTACTGTCTGCTTTTCACAATAAGAAACTCTTAAATCAGTCCTGCACACTTGGAAGTAGATTTATGAGATTTAATATAAGTGCTACCAAACAAAAAGACCATGTGTTTTAAAGAGAACTCTCTTAGGAAAAAAAAAAATTAAAAATACTAATCAAGAGGAAGTTATTTTTACTATAATGTGTTTAAGTGTTTACTATTTGTTTCTACAAATGTAAGGAAAGAATAGCTAGTTCACTAATCTTACGAAAATTTTTCATTTGATAGGACAGCGACTAAAGAAGCTTTGTTGAAGGGTTTATATCTTTTGTCTTTTGCACACCTGTGTTTAAGTTAACTGGTTTCTGAATGCAGAGGCAGAAATTGCTTTTGGAGCAGGGGTTTGTAGGATCAGGACACACAGTATATCCTTACTCTTCTTGTTATGATTTGGTCATCTAAAATGCAAGTGTAGTATGAAATACTCTCTTCAGAGCTACAGAATTCTGCTTAAAAGAAGAGAATGCAGACATTCTGTCTATTTCAGTAGAGCATAATAAAAGAGTGTGGATTAACTGGCAAAAATGTCATTACCACCTCGGTGGAGTACCTAAGTGAGAGGAAAAAATCATTACGGTTTTTTGGGAGTTCCTTCAGCATATGAAGCAAGTTTCCTTTACTGGTAGTACAGTTTGAATTTTTGTAGCAGACTTTCCATTTATGAAAATAGATAAGTAAGATCCATCAAATTGTAATTTGTTGCAAGAAAACAGGAAAAAATGATAAGCTTATTTTAATCAGTGGTCATCTGTGAATAAAGTGATTATTCTTTCTTGTCAACAGCTGCCTTATTAGCTAATTTATAGTCCAGGTTTTGAAATAAAGGTAAAAGAGTGGAAAACCCCTGTATTTTTGCTCTATTAAATGCATGATTTTGCATATAATCTTGCCAGTAACATGTATATATTTTGGATATACTCACTGTGAACTGTTAACTAATAGTCTGCTTTGAAAGCAAAATGAAGGAATATATCATATTATGTATAAATAAGTGCATGATCATAAATCTTGCTGGTTTCCTTTTCTCTCCCTCATGTTTTCCATGAGATGTACACATATTCTCTCACATGTACCAAGAGTGAATAAGCTGTGACATGTAAAACCAGTTGCCCTGATTTTTTGAATTTTGGATGAAGCCAAAACTGTACAAGAATAAATTTCTGAAAGGTACACCTAATTTTGACTAAGGTTTTTCCTACACCTGCTAGGCTACAGTAGGTCATGCACTAGTAAAATAATGGGATGGAATTATAAACTAAATGTGTTGGGGTTTTTTTTTCCCTTTGAATTTTCTGGCAGCTTTGGCACAGTTCACATGTTGGGGACACCAAATGAGGTGGCTTCCAGATAATGTCTCTCTTACCCAGCCTGCTCTTGCCCCTGGCCATAAATATTGAGCAAAGTATTTGGTTTATTGGTAAAAGCCCTTGGCTCCTCTTCCCTTCAACTGGGACAACAGAGTCACCCACCTGAGGCTGGGGGCAATCCTCTTGCTCTCACGCAAGCAAACACCAGGTATTTGTCTCTATCACAGTCAATGTTTGTTGTCACACGTGCATTTGTATTTACCTAATTGATATAAGGCTACTGATGTATTCTTATTCTCAATTTCCTGGTGTAATTTGCCATAGCTCAGTGTCTTGACTCCACAGTTCTTGCCTCTCTCTTGAGATATCTTATTGACTAAAGTCTTGTAGGGGATTGAAACAGTGTCTGGGTGGCTCATGTTGTTATTTTGCCTACAGAGGAGGACTTTTAAATTTAATGATGAACAGCACAAAATCCTTTAACATCTGATGGTTGACCCAGGTATCATCAATGTGTCATCCCTCCTCTCCTTCTTGTTGTGCCTATTGTCTGTATCTCACTCTGCAGACCAAAGATGCTTGAGAGTAGTTTGTATTAAATAATCCATTACTCAGTAATGGTCTTCCTGTGCGCTTAATGAGATAGGGGTCCTATCAAAAAGAGAAAAAAGACAGTTGTGTAATTAAACATGGTGTAATGAGGTCCAGTTCTGATTTCATCATCAACCTTAATTTTGATTCCTCTCTTACTGATTATTTGATAATTCTGTACCCTCTATCATAATCTTTAATATTAATTTCTGTGTGTTTATATAGAGAGAATGTGTGTGTGGTTAAAGTTTGTGAGAATTGTGGCTTTGAATAGCATCCATTTTGTTGAAATGAGCTGGCAACCAAAATATACCCACAAGGTTGTCTGAATATTATTTCCCACATTGTTTTGTTTGCTGTCAATCGATAGATTCTACCAGAGCCTGGCTGAGCAAGAGCACTCCACTTTGTCTCTCTCTATCAATTTCATCATCTTCAATCATCTTGATGATCCTATTGACCAATTATATCAAATATGCCTCAAGTACAGGGTGACATACTGTTCTCTCTTCAGAATGTAAGGAAGAAGTAGTTACCATCTCTTTGGCCAGAGATATTTTGGGCCACTTGCTCTGTAATTTGAGTCTGCTTGAACTGCAGGCCAAGCTGTCCTCCACTAAACTAAACACCTCTGTGATGTGAAGCACCCGAGGAAGGGTTACCTGGTTAGCAGCACTGTGATCGTGTGCATGAAGGAGTGAGCAGGAGCCTTTCATGGCAGCAGCTTTGCTGACCTGGGCCAGCAGTACCACAGATACTGCTGGTCCTGTCTCGTCTTTGTTGTAGAAAGAGCTTATAAAGCTTTGCTGATCAACTGGAAACTGATCTTCCTTTTCTTTCCCTTGTAGGGTTTGTTTTCAGATGGATCAATCACCTGATCCAGCTGACTGCATGGCTGCTCACACCCTGGTGTCTGCATTGGAGAGGCAGCTCTAGCAGGGCATGAGGCTGGAGAGGGCAGGTCAGCCCTTTGGGCTGGGTCCGTCCTGGGCCCTCAGCAGGAGCTAAAGCAGTGTTTGTGGACAGGCAGCTCTGTTACACTCCCCTGCCCTTCTTAATCCTGCACTTTTTGGAGCAAAAGCCACCTGCCTTGGTGATTTTGAGTGTCAAATAATGTTGTGATTAGGATGCTTCTCTTCTCTGCCCTTGCATCTTGAAAGGGATCTGATCCGGTGTTTCTTGCTCCACACTGTTAGCGTCATTTCTTGCAAAAAAAGCGTTTGGAACAGTCTGTAGATCAATCTGCTAGACAAAGATATTATTCCCTTAAACCTGAATGAGAATGTAGACCCCCTTGAATTCTAGTTTCAATTCTCAATGCTCTAAATGTGCCGTGCTGTGATTAAATTGCAGGTGCGCTACTAAAATTGATAGGTTACATTTTCCAAAGGTGTCTCTTACCTCTGTGGGTTTTTTTTTCTAGTCTGTCAAGGTATTTCCTTTAGCTTCTTCTGCTTTTGTTCAGTCTACTGTTATTGATTGCATGGGTTCCAGCCCTCTGCTTTAAAGAGGTAGGAGAAGTTTGCTCTTTCATTTCGTGCTAGTAAATCCTCAAGTACTTCTACAAAATCATCTTTATCTTCAATAACAGCTGTCATCTTCCTCTGGGCCTGTGGCATGAGAAAATGGTGGCAGTGTACTCCTTGCTGGTGGCATTGACTTGAATGACGAAATTAATTTTTGTAGTGTTATTCTCAGTTTTTAACATTAAATTTTTCAATTTTGCTGCAGCAATTATACTATATAGGCAGCAACACGATCTCTACAAATGACTTGTGTAGCTATCTTATGTTCATTACTGTTTAATATCTTCCTAAAAATTTGAATTCCTGTTGTTGTGGCAGGGCCTTTGCATCTAAGAATGGAGAATGAAGGCATCCAAGACCTTCACTTGGCCATCAGCTGGAAACCATAGATTTGAAAAATGATCTCATTGTTGGAAACTGAACCAGCCTTCATTTTGCTGTTCAACATTTGGTTTCCATCACTGAGGAAGTATGGTAATTGAAAGAGAGTGAGAGTGATGGGGGCACTGTAAGATTCTCTGTCAATTTAAACTACGAGCTTGGCGTGTCTTGGCAGGGTTGTTGCATTGACACAGATGGCAACTGTATTGTCCCATACCAGGAATGCTGATTTGAGCAGACTGCTCTTCTTTCTATGATGAGAACACAAATTCACACCTAACGTTCAGTGAAGTGCAATAGTCACCAAAAAAGCACATAATACTGAGTATTATTTCCCCATAAATTACAGCTTTGAAAATTTTTATTAGAAAACAAACTATTTGCTAGTAGGTTGAAGTGCATGGTTTTAGAAAATTTCTTTCTGGAAGAGGAACTACTAAGTGGTTTGGACAAAAAATTTTGCCAATGTGATTAAATGTGTACTGATGTTGCAGAAAATAAGCATCATCACGACAAGTAACTTGTGATCACTGCTCTCTGCATTCAGCACATTGGTTCAAATCTGTTATTGCACAAATCTGACATTTATTCTTTCTGTTCACCACCTTCCATGTCCATGAAATGGACTTAAAAAGCTAGTATTTGTCCTTATACATTCTTTATATTTAGAAATTCTTCACAACTCTAGATACAATAAAAACCAATATGCAGATACATTCTTTGCACAGCAACACACATTTGGATTGTCAATTTGCTTTAGCATTTGATTGAAAACAATAGACAAGGAATATCTACTACTTACTCTTTGTGTTTATATATTATTGTGCAACCTCTAGACTTACCCACACCCACCAAAGCTCCAAATCTGTTCTGTAACGCATGGTTTGATTTTTCAGTAAGTACATCTTTCATACAGAGGTTAAGGCTTTAATACACTGGAAAAATAAAAAAAATCAGTTCTGTTTCTTCTAGATTGTTCAGAGTTCTGGCACACCGTGCACACATCTCTTGAACAGAAATTGTCTGCAGGGCCTAATAGCTACAAGGAGGAGAAATTGTGTTCATATACTGTTGCAGTAGTTCTCAAACCCGGGAGGATAGCCCCTCCTTTCTCTGGATTTTCACAGGATACATTTTGTCACCCCTTACGCAGTGCTGCCTGTTTCCGTAGGCTCCCTTGTTAGCAAGTTGCTAGAAGTCATTATTGTGTTTTTATTTCCGTAACCTACTTCTTCCTGTTCGTGTGCCTGGGAGCAGAGATTTTTTATTTTAAGAAAAATTTGCTCAAACTGAAATGAGATTAACTGGGGCTGGCAGGGGAAACCATTCTGAGGGACCGTCTGCCTGAACATGCCCTCCCCGTTCGATGAGAGCAATTCCCCATCTTGGAGTTTGTAGTAGTCCCCTTGGGCAGTCTGTGGAGAGTAGTAACTTCTTCTGCATTTGACTACTCAGTTTTGGCCACCTGGTGACTCATAGCTGTCATCACAAAATGTCACTTTTTTGGTATATTCCAACTGGGATAATAGTGATGGAAAAGTTGAAGCAGGTAAAAGAAAAAGTACCATTTTATTCATGTGCGGACCATTCAAATAACTAACTAAATAAATACAAGTTAATTCTCAATATCCTCTCTCTCTAAAACAAGTGATTGACACTAGAAAAAAAGTGGGTTTTTGCCCTAGATAAACTATTTAAATAGAAAGACATCACAGAAAAAAAAGAGTTTCCGAGTGTGTTTTTCCACAGTAGAGGTAGTATTAAAATGTACCTCTGAATATTAAGACTGATCTTGTTTTATCCAAATCCACTTCCTGATACTGTCCCCTGCAATTTTCTAGAAGGAGGGAAAGGGGGGCAAGAGTTTGAAAAGTTCCCCTGCTTCGCAGTCAGCTGACTTTCCCTATGCTGATTACGTAGCTCAGTATCCCTCCCTTTCACTTACTTTCCAGCCTTTGTGGGTTTTAGTTTATGAGGACTGAGGTGTTACCTTTGTCCCAGTCCATGTATCCTTCTATGCAAGGGTGATGGAGAAAAGGGAAGCAGCTGGGATTGGGATGAGCCTTCTGCCGCAGTCTGTGCAATGGGTTAGAGGTGACCTCTCTGTTGTGTACACAAGGTCTCCGTGTGACAGGGGGCCAGCAGCGTGAGCCTCCGCACTGGAGGGGTGCTGCCATTATCCTCCCCCAGCTTGCCCAGCCAGGCTTGGCACCAGCCAGATCTGAAGACTTCAGGTTAGTGAGGCAGGAGATGCTGCTGCAAGGTTTCTATGGAGACAGAAGTGGAAGATGAGAGACAGCTAATAAGAGCCCAACTCAGCCAGTTCCTGGATAGTGATTTGAAAATAAGGACTTTTAAAAATAACCCTTTACCGTATTTTCCCCCACCTAATCTTTGTTTCTGAAGAAAGAAATCAGAAAGGCAGTGGGTTGCCAGCAGCAGTGAATGAGAGCTCTCACTCACCACTTTCATCTGTTGGCTGTCATGCAAGACCTGTAAGTAGCAGTTTACTAAAACTGGCTGCAGGCTTATAAAGTGTGTAGTAATTGTAATTTTGGACTAGAAGGAAACGTGAAATGCATTTTAAAGGTGTTTTTTCACTCCTCTTTTCGTCCTTTTGAATGCAGTAACTTCAAGGATAGCACAAAGGCGCTTTCTAAGCCATGAACTTGCACCAGATATTAACTGTGGCAAAATATATGTGTATTTTACTGCATTCAAAATACTTTTTGGTGTGTTGTACACATATTGCAAACAAGATCTAGGTTGTCATTCCGTTTAATCTGTTTTGTTTCTCTTTATCCTTCACAGCGTTGTCCCTACACTGAAAACTTCTAATGTAGGCATTAGAATATTTCAAGAAAAAATGTATAAATGTTTTTCCAAGAAAGATCTTAGAAAAAGGTCATCATGTATCAGTGAAAAAGGGCATTCTTTGCCAAGTCCCTGTTTTACTTGGGTTTTTTTTGGTTATTTTGCTTTCTCCTGAAAGGGTTTAGGAGGTGGGAAATTATGATTGTATCAATTTCTTACATAAAATTTAAAACTTGCACAACAGGCTATAATTGGAATTAAGGGTGAATTTAGTGCTTTCAGTCTCATGCTGGATTGATTTTTGCTGCTATTATGTTAATGCGACGCTTGGATGCTTGTATTAACCTTTAGATTACAGAAGCTAGATGAGATTGCAACTCAACTTCTTAATCAATTTTTAAAAATCTATCAGGAAATTAAAAATAAAGAAAAAATACTACACTCAAGAGAGGTGGGAACTCCACAGCTTAATATAATATGCCAGTCCCTATCCATGCTGATGCTAAACCAGAATGAGAAAACCAGCTAGTTGATACCCTTTTGCATCTGCGTGCCTCTTCTCAGACTGAGGTGTCCTGTTCTGTCCCTCTGACCGATGCCTTAGGAATCCAGGGAAACCTGGGGCAGAGGTAGCGTGGTCTCCACCGTCTCTGTCCTGTCACGTGTGCAGGAATATTTCTGTTTTTCGTATTGTACCCAGAGTCTTGATTTTCTCCCCGAGGCCACTTGTGTATCTGATGGGAATGTCTGTGAGCATGTGGTTGTGTCATGCTGCTGAGAAAACTCCCCAGAGAAACAAAGTGGTGGCAAAGATCAGAAATCAGCTGTTTGTGGGAACTGGGAGCACTGCTGGTTGATTTAGGTAAAGTTCAATTGGAATAAACTCCTGCACTTCGTACCTCAGCTGAGAGGCACTTCTGAAATTTTAGAGAAAAAAATCTCTTTGTGTGGACAAGTGGGAGCAGAGAACAGTGTCTGATTAAGTAGAATGGGAAAAGTTATTTTGCTGGCACAGGGCATAAGCACAAGGAGGGCATTTGAACTCTGTGCATTTAGCAAAAAATTTTCTAAAGTGTCATACAGAAATTCAATAACCTTTAGAAAAATTTACCAAAACTGAAGCATTATTATAGTGTAAACCAGAGAAATTTAATTTACTTCTAAATTCAAATTGTTGAAAGTTATGTAGGTTTCCATTACACAGACATCTCATTTTTTCTCAGTCTTGTTTTGGAAGCAGAGAGAGGAAAAGGAGTAGGGTGTTGAGGAAGGAGTAGCTAAGGCTTATTTTAATTAATAGTGATTTAAGTATGAGCAATTTCCAGCATCTTAGTATTTCTTACAGAAAAGAAGGAAATGGTACTATCTACCGGGAGTTTTATTTTTCCCTTTGATGTACTCTGCATTCCTCCTGTTGATCATAATATACTTAACAGTTGTGCTTGCAGACTTGAAAGTGTAACACATGCTGATTTGCCCTCCCAGAGGCATGCTAGATTTGACATGCAATACACAATTTGACTTTTTAAAATACTATATTTGTCACTGTTGAAAAGCTTCTAAGACTATAAACATCATTAGTTCATAAAAAACAACAACAACAAAACCAACTGCACAATGCATCAATTGCTATAGCTTGCTGTGTTTGTACGTATACACAGGTATAAGTTTAGAATACTCATAAAAATATTGAGTATTGCAATGGTGTAGGTACCATAATATGTAAAAGCAATTTTCAGTAGATTTTTACTGCTGTAAAATAATCCCTCTGATCCTAGAATTGGTCTTCCACAGCACTGTGCTGGTGAGAACTTGCTATTTTGAGTATCTCTTAGACGTCAAAATAAAAGTAGGGTTATTGTGCTGTCAGTACAGAAAGCAGGTCGCTTTCCAGGGACAGTCAATGAAATTTAGTCAGGTAAGTGTGGAAGGTCCCCTGGGAAGGTGATCTAGGCGCTTAAATACTTCCTAATTTTTATAGCACATTATAGACTTTCCTGAATTGCCTTTTAAATCTTGCACCAAGCAACAGCAGTGGAAATGCTGCCAGAAGGATTGGTAGACATCCATTCATGGAAAATAATTGAGACTGTATCAAAGTAGTGAGGGTAGCACCCAGCACCACAGCCTGGGAACATAATTAATTAAACTTTCTTTGTCTTTTCTTTTTGTTAACTAGCCCTGCTGGCACAATTTAAGCTTAAATTTAATATATTTAATGATGTTTAATAATTTTTAGACTAGTCTAGCTGGCATGAGTCACACTAAGGGTAAAAAAGATAACATTTTTGATATCATTCACTTAGATACTCATGTGATAGGTCCTAACACATGTCTGTAGAAATGGAACAGTGTTAACTTATGGTGGTACTACTGCAGGGCACCTTCAGGATGTGGGGAGAAAATGTTAACATTTTCTCTGAATGTTTCTTTTGGAAGAGATATTTAGGAAGCAATTTTGCAGCCTTCGTTCTGCTTCTGTGTAGGATTTTTTTTTAATCCAGCCTTATGAGTTTTTCTGTTGTTGCTTTACCAATTGCATTGTTCTGGAATGTTGCACTCAAATGAGGTAGTGCCCTTGGAGAGAGAGAATCAGGGAGAGAGGAGGGGGCTTTGAAGCAACTTGAGCTAATCTGATTCATCCCTCAAATTATCTGTGTTCCACAGGACTGTCTGCCTGGTGAGTATATGATAGCCATCCATCAGCATTTGCAACTCTGTAGAGGTTGTTTCAGGCTGAGGTCAGATTTGCACAGCTTTCGTTAGAAGAGGGGCACAGCAACATGCTGGAAAATCGATTTAATTTTTATTTTCCCCCTCCATGTGGAATTATCTCTTTAAATGTTTTTTTTTCTTATCTTTTATCTTTAAACATTCTCAGAAATGTAAATTGCATTGACAGAGAGGACCATTTCTTAGTTTAACAAATCTCACTGACTGATGGTGTTTTCTACTGTTCAATCTTATTTTTTCCCTTCTTTATGCCATCCCTTTATAACTATCATATCTTCCACGTCACACTAAGTGATTTAATGAATCTAGTGAAATATAGACAAATGTGTGCCCTTGGCCATTGGTTCAGTTATCATCAATTCTCTTTAATTGGAAGAAATTATGTCTTATTTTTAAACTTTATCATTCTCCATCAATTTCCTTTCCTTCCATTTTATTCTTTTTGGTAGGGCTCAAGACAAATGTGCTGTACCTCAGAGGAGTTTTTTTAATCTCTTCTGAGCCTTCAGCTTTCTTGGGATTGTGTATAAAGTGGCAGTTAAAGGTTGAACGTTTGTTAAGATAAAGGAATCAGCTAGCAGGTCAGAGGGCTTTCCTGTGTGGTGAGTTTAATGCTCACAAATACTATGGTTAATTTAAATAGAGTCATAACTAGATACAGGTCTCAGCTCAGGAAAGAAAGGCTTGTGGACCAAAATAACAAAGCAGGGTTGACTGCTAGAGCAATCATAAGCCTCCTGACAGGAGCGTGCTGGAAAGAGAGAGTTTTTCAGAAGAGGAATTTACTGCTGTGTTCACAGGGTGAACAGGTTGAAACAAGAATTTGAGGGGAAAAAGAAGAGAAGTCTCCCTATCCTATGTTACAATTAGTTCAGATTTGGCTCTCCTTACACCAGGACATGTGAGGAGAAGGTGACCAGAGAAGAGTCAGATAATGTTTCTTCTACTGCCCAGGAAGAACAAGTTTTAAAACCCTTCCTGGCAGTGTGAAGCTGAGTTGTGGAACTCAGTGCCAGAGGAAATTAGGGAGGACAAAGTTGTAAGTTAAAAATGGAATTAGTGAGGTTCATGGAGGGTAGACATCACGGTGGCTATAAAATGTAACTGTCATGATGTACCCTGCTCATTCAAGTTAAGTTTAAATCTCCAATTTAACCGGAAAGTGGGAGGAACATGTCCTAGTTTTATAATCATCCTTAACTGCCTACTCTGAGCCATGGTCAAGGACAAGCATACATAGTACTGGCAAGGCTATTCTTGCAGGTCAGGGAGCTTGGATTTTTCTTCTCCAGAAATAAGATGTTTATTTCTGTGTAGAGTTCTGTATTTTTTAAAGGTTGCACTGAAAATAAATTCTCAAATGATAGTATTCAGCCTTTGCTCTGATTTGTGTAAGGAGGAAATGCACAGGTGTTCATCAGGAACCCGTAGAGATCAGGCAAGCTGGATCTTTTACCAGAGTCTTCTGCTTTTCGTGCAGCTCTAAGTCTCGTGTAGGGATTCAGTTACATCGTTATCATCGCACCCCGTGCTTACAGAATGAATCCAACTGGGGTATCACTTTCTGGAAACTGCATCCTGTGGCTTCCTCTATTGCTTTTGAGATGATTTGCATTCTTTAAAGTTATACCAGGAGCAGCTTAATTTTGTGTCAGACTAGCTAGATTTTTACATCACACTTGTAATTTTGTGTCAGACAAGATAGATTTATTAGAGTCTGACTCTCTTTCTCTCCCCGATAAGGATGATTTTTTTTTTCTTTTTAATTTTGTACTGGTAAAGAAAGAGGGCTTTGGTTGAACACGATCTATTTGAAGTTTGATTTTAAAGTTTTAAAAACTTTTTTTTTATAGAAGTTTTGTAATTAGGGAGGAAAAAATAGCAGAAATCACTTCTTAGACTAATTTTTTTTTCTGTGGCTTCTTGATAGATGGCAATCTTGAACATTTTTGGAATCAGCTCACTAAAGCATGTTTGAGGCTTAAATTCCAGGATTATGCTAGTATGCAATTATTTCTGAAAAATGTGTCTGGCACGTAGTGAATTATGCTGTTGAGTTCTTCAGTCTTAAAACAAATATCTACAAGTGCATCTTGGTCCATTCCCCAGTTCATTGTTCTTTTCTCTGTTCCTGGAAGAAGTAAGACTGGGAAGCTGGTGGGGATGAGGTGGGTGGGAGAGACATTAACAGTACTGAAGGCTGATAACTATTTTAGATTTTTAAAATCCCTACTTGGACTTCGAAGTTTAGTATATTTAGTAAAGAAAAAAATGCTAATTTAATTGGCATTTTCATTTATGGATAATTCTGTTTCAATTTGTCCCTTCCTAAGACTAGTTTTAATATTGGTGTTCTCTGTTCCAAGAAAATAGAAAGCAAAAACTGCTTTTCGGTTGGGGATTGGGAATTTACTTAAACATGAATCCCTGAGGAGGAGAATCACTTGAGTTTTCTTTAGCTCTACCTTAATTGTGTTGAAAAGTTTCAGGAGATAGTTATATGAAATATTCTCCATCATTTAGAAATTTATGGAATATTATTTTAGAGTAAAAATGGTAAGTTTATTTGAGTTACTAGTTCACAATTTCGAATTGTGCAAAAATTAGCCCATGCATGTTGGGATGGACATTAATTCTCTTGGTAACTGACTAAATTATATATATATATATATATATAAAATTAGTATTGCATCTAGACACTATAACAGCATTTTGGTGGAATTATAACACTTAGATGTATACCTCTTAAATGCCTTGAACCCGAGTTCCTGGAAAATATTTTCTGGTTATATTAAACAGTATAGCGATATAGATTGTTAAAGCCCAGGGAAACATGTCTTTTTGTCTTTATTGCAAATCTTGTTGGCATGCAAATGCATATGATGGCATGTGCATCCTCTGCTTTCTAGAATTCCAAAATCCAAGGAACACTCTTACAAAATTTTGCTAGTCTAATCCACATTTTATATCTGTTTGCACAGAAAAATTTGAATGACTGAAGCCTACAGATTCATAAGTTGTAAGCTTATATTTCATATTTAGTTCCTGAAAATGCCTCCTTTTCCTGGAAGAAGATCTGAGAGGATGCACATTGGTCAGAAATAGCCTGAAGTTCCCAAGCACCAAAGATCTTAGTATTTCATAGCTCTTCCCAGCTCGATTTCAACCTAATTTGGCACATAAATTGTAGTTGACCTCAGACAGAATAATTCAGATGTTTGAACCTCTTAGATGTGTAGCCAAAAGCGAATTGTCTTGTTGCATGTATTTTTAAACATCTGCAAGCTGAGCCGAGAAGCAGAATGCAAATTCTAGGACTTGAAGATACCTGTGGGGTTATGAAAATCCCTTTGGGACTGCAGGGAATCCTGGTGCCTATGAACACGTTTTTTTTTTTTTTCTAGACATGGTGTATTTAGAAATTTAGTATTTGCTTTAATTTCTGGTAACAGAAGTACAAATGACAATAGAAGCAGCTCATCAATAATTTAATAGTAAATGTACAGTCTGAGATAACAACTTTTGTTGAACCTTTTAATGCATATTCCATGCAGACTGAAGGAATTGTTTCCTGCAGTTTGTATTTCTGCTTTACTGGGATAGAGGAACAATTTTTTGTTCATGCCTGACAAAAAAGTTGTAGCAAATTAACCCTAGCAGAATTGGTTCGTTCAATAGTTTTCTTTCAGTCAAGTAGATACCAGTACACAGACAAATGATATTTTCAATAGATTGCAGAGGAATTCCCATGCCTCTTAGTTAGGAATAAGAAACCGCTAACTTCTCAGCTCATGATAAGTGGGGTTTAGGTGGGGAGCTTCGAGCACTTGGAAAATTTGACTAATATAAATATGTGGTGATTATTTTGCTTAATTGAATGTTGCTCATATCTCTATAAATTCCCTATTTTCATTATACAGTAATTTTTCCCTGAGGTATTTCATTCTCTGTGTTTTTTTAAAAGTAGTGGGAGAAGCCTAAGTTTCAGCAGGATGTGCTGCTTGCACAAATTGACCTTTGAGGGAGAATTGTGTCTAAATACTGATTTTTGAAATTCTTTTATTGTCTGAAACCACGGGTTTGATTCCAAGATGGGATTGTTTGGTCCTTCACCATTATAAAGCCTATAAAATGGGCTCTGATGAGATTTTTTCTGTGGATGTTGTTCTTACAAGCACCTATAATACAGGATTCTCTTGTCTACAAAAGACATGACTCTTTTTATAACTGTAAGCTCTTTTGGCCAAACTTCTGTCTAGTCATAAGTCCATAACTTACACTCACTCTCTTCTACCAGCCATCCTGAACAAAGTTGCATGTCAGTGGTTGGTGAAAAGACTTGTCTGTGCACTGATTTATAAGATCCGCTCAAATCTTTGGAAAGTTTCAATATGTTTTCAGAAACATTGCAAGTGTTGATTCATGCTATAAGGAAATGGATGTGTGGCACCATGTTTTAGATGACTTCGCATGATGTGCTATTACCCAACAACTCAAATTCAGTAGGTTCAGAACTTGCCTTGGGCTTCCTTAGTTTGTCTGTAGAGTTGTTAGTTCTAAAAGCTGTGGTGTTCTCAAACTGAAGGCAGTAAGTTACATGGGCCCCCCAAGCTTGTGAGTTCATTTGGCATCCCCATACAGGATCTGCTGCCAGTATGCATCCACAGATGAGACCAAACATGCTGTCATCTCTCCACAGAGATCCCTTTTCTTCTGAAGATCTTGTTTTAAAAAATAGACAAATATTCTAGTCCAGGATAACAAGTTTTTTTGTTTTGAGTTTTAGCAGTAGAAGCAGTAGAAATTGCCACATGTGTTTCCTATGATATTGGGGTCATGTTTGCCTCTTCATCTTCAGTAATGAGGCGTGCAGGAGCTGCTTCTCTGAATAGTCCTCTCTCTGATCTTGCTGGACTAGAAAATATCTAACATCCTGCCAGTGATAACTGAGTGTGGTATCTTTTGCAGCCACTGAAGGTAAGGAGCTCTGGTTATGATCTTTTTCCCCATCTGTGTCATGGAAATTAGCTGTTGTTTCCTTCCATGGGCCTCAGCAAAATGTTGGCCTTGAGCTTTGGAAACTTGAGGTGGAGAAAAAGGAAAGAAATAGCTGAGCTCCATTCCATAAAGCAAAATATCCAGGAACAAGATCCAGATGGGAAATCGAGAGTATTTTTGAGCACCAGGTCACCATATTTAGGAGCAATGATTTAGTATGTCAGCAACGAGGAGTAGGCAGGGGCCTTAGCTGGTGTAATTTCAGTTGAGGATAATAGACTATTATAGCTTTCTGACTATATATGTTAAAACAGGTCGGCATACCAATACCTGATCCAGAAGAAATGTGTTAGAACTGCACCCTTAAATACCTTTTAACGTATATAGGAATCTTTTCAAATCCAGGTTTGAAAGGTGCCAGTGACTCACAAGGATGTACATTGTCTGGGAAAATGAAGGTCCTCTGGCAGTTTTGGGATGTTGAGCTCAGAAATAGCTTCCTGAGCAGTGTTCCAGAAGAGCGTAAACAGGCAGGGAGATCTGCTACAGCCTATTTGAAGAAAACAATAGTGTGATGTGGTTTTCTGGGGTTTTCTTTAACTGTGATGCTTTTGATTAACTAAAGTTTTTGGCAGTGTCTGATCCTGAAACTGAATGTAGAGCCTGTTAGAGAACTAGTTCAGCCATGAAATGAAGGTTAATTTATTATGAGTTCAAAAGGAAATTATGTTTTTGGGGAGAAAAACTTTGGGATCTATCAAGTCAAGCTTTTATGTGAGCCTAAGTGTATTGGCAGGTTAGCTGTTGTTGTGGGTTTATTTCTGTCATGTCTTAAGACAGAAAGCAACATGTCTTTGTCACAAAGCAACTCCAACTGTATAATTTCGAATGAGGATATCATCTGTATTGTGGAAAACACACGTTTTAGTTTCTGTTTCTCAGGACTTGCTGACAGCAGCAAATTTACCACAAATCACCTTGTCTCACCTTGCACTTTCCCTCCACAGATGCGGGGGTCTTGCTGAGCCATTGCCAACCCTCGGCAGCGAGGCTGTGCCAAGCAGGAGGATTGCAGTGAGCCTCTTCCCATGTCCTGGGGGAGCCAAATCCAAGTGTGGCAAAACCCTCTGGGGGGGGGTAACACAGGTGCGTGAGAAATGCTGGGAACACGGCTCTGTATTGATTTTATATTAATGTTTGACATGCAGAGTGGGAATAATATTCCAGTGGCAATTCCTCTCAAGACATGCACCACTATACAAAATAAATGTCAGTGCTTGCCCTCCATGAATGCAGCCTTCTGATTCACACAGATAATTTGAAGATTTTGAAATTTAGGTTGTCACTCCTCTTTCTTGGCAGCGAAAAATTAATTAGTGTGTCCTGAAATCATTGTTAAGAAAGTAACATCAGGGATTTTTTTTCTGCTCCTTTTGCTCTTCTTCGGAGACTTTGAGCAACAGTAAATGTTCAGGCTCACCAACAAAAGAGAAACGCTGAGGTCTGATCCGTCCTGCTTTTCTCCTGCTCTCTGCTGCACCTTCCCATATCTCCCTCAGCCTCTCTGATGAGTTCTTAGTAAAAGTCCCGTTTCAGATAGTCAGTACCAGAGAGCACAGAGATAGAACACTGATTCTAAGCATAAATATATTCTGATAAATCACAAGTCTGTGATTGGTAAAAGCGAAGTTTTGATAAAAAATGAGTCAAGTTCAGATAAAACATAAGCCAGGCCTCATAAGCAATTCTGATATTTTTCTTGAATATGCTAATTTCTAAGCTATTACAATTATGTTCAGGTGAAATGTGAAGGTTTTGAAATTTTATTGCCAGTGAAAAGTGCACACTTCATAGCTGGAGACTGAAATGCACTATTCCTTTAGTCAAAAAATGTGCACAAAAAAGGGAACAAAAATATTTCCCTGCTCTATACTGTCGGAGTACAAACGCTGATGGTGTGGGAACACCCTGAAATTTGCACAGAGAGGTTGTGTTCTCCTCTGCTGAGAATGACATCTGTAAACATCACGGTGGAGAACACTAGCCACTGATACACGGAGAGAAACGTCTAATTAACTTACTTTATTGCCTGAGAAATAATTTGAATAATGTGAAATAAGTTGATTGTCTCTATTCTGAACCTGAAGACAAGACTGAGAAAGTCCAGGGTGTGAGTTTTCCATGGTGACTGAAATCGACCAGACTGGTGGGACTTGTGGGACTTATGCACATTGCTGGTACCTTCTGGGATGAGGACTTGATTCTCACTGCAAATTTTCTGGAGCTGTCTCTTCCTTTCTGTGGTCTTTAATTTCCTATAGACAGGGAAAAATTTAAATGAGTAAATTATCATGTCGGTAGGCTTCAGGAAAGGAAACATACTATTTTCATTAAAACAAATATATTCTTAGAAGAAATTACATTCCTTTGGTTGTGGAGAGGATGGTATACTCACTTCCAGTTTCCCCTGTGACTTAAGAAAACAAACAGAAAAACCTCCATGGTGAGCTAGGATGTTTGCCTATTTTAACATTAAAGGAGTTACTTAGTCAAGTCACTATAAAGTAGTAAGAAACCATAGATACCATATTAGCTGATCAAAAGAATTTAATTCTTTTAGAAAAAACAGAAACACTGATTTGTTCACTTAAGCTTAAAAAGGAGTTACCAGGTGGTCTCTTTCGCAAGGTTTGGGCAGATAATACATTCAAGGCTTACGGAATAAGCCTCAAGCATCTCTTCTCCTCATACTCTTTTGAATTACTGTACAGTAATTTATGTAAGTGGCTTCTGTTGCTCCCTTAATGACTACCTAATTTTCTTGCTGTGTTCCCTCTCACAGGATCACAGAATGACTACACAGTTACTTCAGTGATATCAGCACTAGACTAGATAATCTTAGATTTCTAGACTGAAATATCTTCACAGAACATGAAAAGAGGGAAAAAAATAATATGTTTTTCATGCTTGAACAAATGTAACAGTGATGAGAAACTAGGTTGTTAAGATTAGGCAGTGGAGAGGTATTCTTGAAACTGCGATAGCTTTCCATATCTTAGTTTTAAAATGATACCACAATACATTTCAAAAAAATACTGAATAAAAATGTGAGTTTTGACCAGTGCTGTTATATTTACAAATATTTTCCTTTCTTCCCTACTAAGCTGCCAATTTTAGAAAAAAAATTATTATTCAGACTAAGTTTCTGTGCATGATTTTGAGTGGATATTACGCCAAAAGTATTGGTTTTTTACTTACTGGCAATTTACTGAAGTGTAAATGGTATACCAAGTTAATCAAACAATATTTTCTTATTACTTACCCTTTTGAGCACATAAACTTTTTTCAACAAGATAGAAAATGTCTTTAAACTTTCAGTTAGAGAAAAAGATTTACGCAAATATTGCTTAGTAACACTCTTTTATTAAAACGATTTCTAAGAAAAGAAAATTAGGACTATTTAATGTGTTTTTCTTCACCAAGGCAAACATTACAGAGAACAGAAGAAACTGTTTATCTGGAGTGTAAAATGCTTCTCTCTTCTTAGGAGATGCAAATACCTTTTGTTTCATCGTATCAACAAATGTTTCTTCTTATGTTGTGGAGCACAGTTCGCTTATAGCTTCTGGTCCAGAAAATGGTTATGAGATGCAGTTTAAGCAGTAAGCCTGTAATAGTTTATTATGTTGTGAATTTCCATTGCTCATTCCTATTGTGCAGGTAATGACTTTGGGGGCAGAGAGTGAAATGAAATTCCCCATTGAGTAGATAAACACTCATTTATTACTGCTTCTCTGGGTGCCAAATTATAGGCTAGTTGATAGTGAGAACCTCTATCAGTTTTTAGCCTTTGACTCCAGATGAGTGAGGTAACCACATGACTCATATCACCTCCAAAGGAAAAGCTCCTCTTCTGAAAGAGTGGTTGAAAGACTGTTGCTGCATTATTAATAAAAAACAGAGGCAACACAGAATCCCTGATGTCTCAGGATGATGAGGTGAGACTTTGAATTGTCCCGTAGGAAATGGTTTTATTTTATTTATTTTCTTCCAGCAAGTTTTGCATTTCCTTTGTTGCCACAGGCAGCTGTAGTGCTTTCATGTATGGAGTACAAAATGCAAATAGCAACTCTACAGTTGATAAGTGGTTGGAAATGCTTAGTGCCACAGAATGGCAAACCTACTTGCAATGTGTTCTCTCCTACATACATTTCTATTTTGTAGTACATCTGCTCAGGGTTCCTGGGTAACCTTGAGGAGTAAGGACACTCTGCTAAAGTCACAGCGATGGTGATATGGGATGGTAAAATACTTGGAGCAAGCATCAAAATACAGTACTATTAAAAAAAATCACTCTTCCTAATCACATGCACACTGAATTGGTGACAGGTATGTAGTCAGAGGCTTGGTGTTTCATTAATGATGGATGATGTAATTCAATAATGTAGTTTAAAATTAACATTTAGTAAGGACTCGCCTATGGTTAATTTGTAATAACTTCACTTTTATTTTGATGATTTAGGTTCAATGCTCCAGCAGCCCTGCCTTGGGAACACTGTCTAACAAGTTTAGCTGGTAATGTTTAACAAGAGCCAGGGGAGCAAAGACACCTAACCCATAAGAGATTTAAGGAGCAAGAGATTCCCTCCGATCTAGAACATTCCTATAGCTCATAGCTCACTGTCATTGTCACCTCTTTCAAAAGGAGCTAGTTATCTTCATAAGATAGTGCACTTCCTTATATTTCTTATTTAATGGTTTTAAGTTTTTTCAGGTGTACGAACACACGATGTTTATTTTTGTGCCCCCTGATTTTGCACAGCAACTTGTAATGGGTGTATGTGAAATGTCTGTCAACCTACTAAGTATTTACCTAATGAAATAATATTCTTTAGTAACAATATGCCTTGGCTAGGTGATATAATGAGGCTAGGGTAAGTCACACCACAAAACAGGGTGCAAAATTTAAATTATTGAGGTCTGGGTTTGGGGCTTTTTTTGGTTAAAGTGATTTTAAGTTAGGCATACGTGTATTGCCCATTCAACAGTTTTAGTAGTGAAAAGTGCTGAGGTACAGTTTTAGTAGGAGAACAGCAGCGCTCAGCAAGTGCTAAGTGCAGTAGGCAGGTACCGTTTGTGTCTGTTGGCAGTGGAGAGGACGGCGCTGTGGAAGTTAACAGTGTGTTTGTAGTTCCTTCGCATGCTTTAGTTGATCCATGACTTTCACGCAAGTCCAAAGAAAATCAACCAGGATGGTCAGCATCCTAGAAAACTTTCCCCAAATCCACAATTTGAAAGAAATAGTCAGTTGAAGAAAAGGTTTAGGATTGAGATTAAAATACATGAGAGGTTGTTGCAAAGAGGAAAGTACTAAACTGTCCTTTTGTCTGTGGGGAACAGGAGAAGAAGAATAATGTTTTTACATTCTAATGAGGGAGATTTAAGTTAGACATTAGGAAAACCATTGTAAGTGTCATGTTAGTGAAGCACAGCAGCTGATGGATTAAAGATGCTGCAGCATCCCTGTTGAAGATTCTGGGAATGAGTTAGGCAAACTTCTGTCAGAGGCAGGTTAGTTGCTGTGAGCAGAGGGGTGGCACAAATGGCTCGTGGCATCCCTACCCACCCTGTCTAAGTCAGCTCTGTTTTTATACTGTGCTTGAGAGGCAGTGAGGTTAAAAACTTTGAATTGGCTTCTTTACCTTGGTCTGTTTTATGATTGTGTCTTACTTTGCTGTTGTTAGGGTATAAGATAAAACTTAAATATATTTTGACCAGCAAGTTTCCACAGCTTTCTTTTCTCAGGAAAGATATTAAAATAAAATGCAGCATGTCTTTTTAATGCTATCTTAGCCCTGTTTTTTTGGCAGTATTCTTTGTTCATACGTTGTGAATGAAATATTTTTCTAATAATTTGAAACAAAATTTGCATATTGTCATTGGGTAAAATTAAATCCCAGAAATTTAGGGGTTAATTTCCATTTTTATTTAAGGAGACTTGTGGAAATTAATTAATTGGGGGTTGTAAAATCCCTTCTGTTTTTTTTTTTATATTGTAACATGAATAAATAAAGTCCCTTTTATTTTAAGTCTACGTAGCATTACATAATTTCCCACATCAGTTTAAACTTCTGTTCTTTAGAGAAGGTGTTATTTACAGTAAAATCCTATGGTATTCAAAGTAATATAATGTGTCTGGTCACAGCTGATGAAGACATTGTTTTCAAAAATGGATGGTAAAGTTCATTGGAGCATTAAAAAGGGTATTCTTGGTATTTCATATGTAGATACAGCCTAAGCACTTGAATAACCAGCAGAGCCATTAGGATGTTTGCCTGTAAGAATACTAGTGTTGGTGGTGAGACAATAGAAGTCGTTTTTGCTCATCATTGTCTTTCTTCCTTATTTTTCCTTAGTATCTGACCTTTCTTGCTTAAATATTAATTTGCCCGACCTGCAGCTTGCCTTTTCATGTCTTCTTTTTGTTTCAGTTCAAGAGGTGGAATAGAAAAATAGTATTGGGGGCCCCCTGATATATTTCCATTGAATGTTAACAGAATTTAACTGACTGATATTATACAGTCCTAATAAATTTTATTTACAGCATTGGAGATTAGAAGAACACTTTCTAACAAAAACCAAAACCACTGTTTTCCACACAAGTGCTTGCTCCAATGTGCTCTTAGATTTGGAGAAAGAGCAGTGCAAAATTCTGTCAACATTTTTTAATTAGGAAAGATTTTAATTGTGATTTCAGACTTCAGAAAGTTCTATGATCTTTCTCAGTGCTAAAATAGTGGCATATATAGCTTCTGCCTCTCTTAAAACTCTTCTTTGAAAAGCACAATTAAAAGTGTATTTTTGCTGCTACTGTCACCACACTTTAGTTCTATTGACAATTTTAAAGCAGGAATTTGCTTTGAGTCCAGCAGGATGGGGCTGAAGTGCTACATGAGAGAGAATATATTCTAGTGGGTTTTTAATAGATTTAAAAAAAACCCCACTGTTTGTCTTACAGAAACAAGTAAAGGGCCTCCTGTGACACATAAGATTTTGTAAGCACACTGAACTGGCAATCAGCTAATCTCTGGTGTCAGAACGATATCAGTAATTGGATCCCCTATGAAACAACAGGAGTCAGCGGTGGGTGGATTGTTTCTTCACAGTGCAGTGCAGGCAGCTGAGTGCTCCGTGCTCAGCTGCGAGGTTGTGGGAGCATGATTGCCACAGTACCAGGAGAATTGAGACAGGTTTTTAATTACCGCTTTATTGAATTATTTGGTATTATTTCTTGCAAGTGTGCAATGAAGCACCATGTGAGAATACTAATTTCTACGCGGTTAATCATGGATAGTAGGACTTCTGTTGCATGCGTGTAGCCTGCTTGTGTCTTTTAGTTTTATAGTAATCATGAGAGATACCACTTTTACAGTTCTATACTTAATGTAGGTAAATTTTTGAGTCAGAAACAATACTGTTAATGTGCTTGCGATATTATGATTGAAAGTCACAGGAGAGATTTCAGCTTTTCAGGGTACCTGGCATGGGAATGCCTTGTTGTTTGAGAACAAAAAAAAAATCAAAATGTAGAAGGCAGAGTAAGAAATAATCTTATTTTCTGTTGTTTGTAATAAGTAGGCCTGTTTTGACTCAACTGATTATCAGAAGCCCCTGTTCTGCTGTGAGTATTTTCACCAAGAGCAATAACTCCTACAAGACAGATGTCCTGATATTTTGAAAGAGTGGTTTAAATATGTATGTGTATGGTTTTTTGCATCTATTTGATGTTAAAATTAATTTTAGAGACAGCCATGATGTAAGATGCTCTTTTTCTTTTACTGCCTCAGTCCATACTTCTGTGAAATAGTATAGCATATTTTTCAAGCCATTTAGGGCCCTAAAAGGCTAACTTTTTAATCACCAAAGTACCAAATAAAGCCAAGTCTTCAAAACTGCATAAAAACATTTACTATCACATTATGTACTTAGCATAACTTGAACAACAGCTTCAAGCTTCTGAAGCTATTTTTTTCCCCCAGTTTTGACAATTTTCCTTCACCAATCACCTGCGATTGTTATTGATGCTTGAATGAGTCAAAATACTTGAAAACTGTTTTACTATCTTATTCTAAATCTGGAGGACCTCAAAGTCAGTCCCTTTTCAAATTATATCCATTGAGTGGAATTGGAAATGGGGAATATCCCTCTGGGGAATAGGGAATATATAGGCAGAGGAATACATAGAGGGTGCATTTTTAAAAGAGCTTTATTTATAATGAATGTTTGTGTGTTCTACATTTATACTCTATTTTTATAACTTCAGAAATGAACATACTTTCAGCATTTATCATCCATCCACAGTGACACTTTGTTACTTTGCAGACCAGAACTAGGCAAATAGAGGGAGAGCAGTGTTGTGTCTTCTCAGCCACGTGTCATTACTATATGACTGTAACAACTGTAAACTGTTGTTTCATGCAGTTAAAGCAGGATTAGAACTGACTTTGTAAAGAGATCAAGGAACGGTTTTTTAAGTCCAGTAAGTTTTAAAAACCTTTCAGAGAAAGACAACTTTTGATCTGTTTTGGCATAGAAAAGAAGAGAGCTTTTTGTCTTTGAAATTAATTGCTCCTCTTCCAAGAATGGTTTCATGGAAGTTAGTTCCTTAAATGAAAGTATTTACTACGGGTGAGCCCAAATCAGTTTTGTATTTTCTGCTCTCAGTGGTTAAATTAAAAAAAAAAATCAGGTGTATTTGCATAATTTTATTATTTTGCCTGAATGAATGCTACACACGGAAGTAGAGTCTCCTTTTGCAAAGTCCTTAAATACCTGACTATGTCTTTACTCTGTCTTCACTGGGGTTGTCTCCCTGGAGCATTGGTTCAGAGAGGGATTTGGGGTTTTCCTTGTCCTTTTTAAAACTACTGCTCTGGTAGACACACACACACTGTTATGTTTTGGGTTTTATTTTTAAGATTGTTTCTTCAACCACTACCTCTTGCCATAATTTTCCCAGCCTTTAAATATTTTTCTCCCCTATTGTAGTTTTCTGTGAGAAGGCATTATGTGCAGGGTTTTGCTGCAGCCACTTTTCACGTTTAGAGTCCTGCTTTTTCAGCTTATTTTGGCAGATTGAGCAAAGTGATAAGATTGCTATGTAGGAAAGTTAGATGAGTATGTTGGTGCTGTCCTTAGCACTGATACTTTTCCAAATACTCTATTTTCTTAGTTGTCTTTTTCATATTCCACATAATATCAGCATTACAGATTCAGGGTCTTAACAAGACCACAATTTTGCGGTTATTGCTTCTCTTTTTACATGTTTTTTTTGCCAACAACATAAAAAAGATAGTTTCCTTATCTTATTTTCTTTGTGTGAGAAATGCCATTTAGGTTTTGCTTTACCTTGACCAATTATACATTTTTTACATCTGCTGTTTCTGTGGCTGGGTGTGCAGTGAGGCAGCTTCTTGGTTCCCAGTGCTGGGTTGCCTGACAGGCTGTGTTGACTTGTGGGTCTCTGCCATTTTCTCTGTCTTTATCTCCTTTCTCTCGCTCCCCCAGTCAGAGCGGAGCCTCACTGAGAACAGCCCACAGGAAAGCACTCTCCTAGAGCTTCTGACAACCACCTCATCTTTGGTGCTGTTATTAGCGAAACAAAAGCAAAAGTCCTCATGTGGGCTTCCTGCAAGTAGTGAGGAGTCAAACTGTGAATTCAACATCTTTTCCCTGCTTTGCAGCTAGGAAAGAAACACATGAGTGATGTTTGAGGCACAGATCAGGCGGCTTTTTTGTCTTACCAAAGAGACTGTTAAGTTTTTGATACAATGTTTATGTTTTGTCCTTTCAGGAGAAGTAATCATAGCATGTCACATTTGGTAAGGTAATAGATTTAAGAGCTGAATCACAAGGTAGGTGTAATAGAAGTACAGCACTCCATTCTCACACGCTGTATATAAACTTTGAGCATCCTTTTTGCTCTTCAAATTGAATAAGCCCATATAGAAATGGATAGCTTTACCAGTGCTCAGAAAAGTGAAGGAAGTTAATGCCTAAAATGATTTAATATTGTATTTACCTTCTTCACTATAATTTTAATTCAGTTTGAAAATTATAGAAAACCTTTTTGTTCATGGCATTTCGTGACATCATTTTAACAGCATTTACTGGTAAGTTGATGCCATCATAGAGCAGAACAGTCAACTTTTTCATGTGTACTTCAAGTTTGGAATTTAAACATAACATTTGATGTATTCATGCTTGAAGTTCTGTTTGAAAAAAGTGTACTGAACAGAATACAGGAATTTACAAAATGCCCTGTAAGTATAACATGATTTGGTTTAAAAAATTTCATCACTGAATAGTAAATTCACATATTTTCTTTTGTTTTAAGAAGATACGTGGTCCAAAGTTAAAGCTTTTCGGGCATCTTAATTGTGTATTTCCCTGTTTAACCTGCTAACAGCTCTTTGTTTGCGTCTTCTTTTCTCTGGTCTGTGGCTCTGGACTAACTACTAGTCTATTCAAAACCTATGTACGTATTTTTTATTTCTGATATAAAATCAGCCTTAATTCCATGGCAAGGTATTTTGCTCATTTTGGGATTAGATTGCTCTTTGCTATGATATATTCTTAATGATCTGAAGTACTATGATTAAGTCTCGTATGAACTATAACTTTCCATCTTAGGTTAACTCAAACTTTAATTTGCAGCAGGGTAACATTGATAATATCCCAACACGTCTGTTAGAGTGACACAGTTGTCCAAGTGCACGATAAACTGGCCTTGAGCTGCTACAGGTTCTGCAATTGACTTGTTGGAGGATGTGCTTAGCAAGATCAGTGTCAGTGTCTCTGGATATTAAGGGTTTTCCTTGTACATCACCTTCTTTTATGTCCACAGTAGGTACTCAAACCAGTGCTGCTGCACAGTGTGACAAATACCATCAGCTACTATGGCAGATGGCCACAAAAGTTGTTGACCTTCAGGCTAAATACTCAATTAATTTTAATTTTGACTCTTGGATCCATTCTCCCTTATCCTATTGACTCATAAAAATCACTGGAAAGCATCAACAGAGAAGTTTCATTTACTTATTTTTGACCTGAGTTCATGTAGCTTGTATGTGTATGCATACATATCCATAAAAAAAATTCCCAAAGTATGTAGATTAAAGTTCATTGTTAACTTGGTTTAATTTCAGCTTTTTCAAACTTAAACTCACAAAAGATTTAGGTTGAAAAATTTTGAAAGAGTGAACAATTGAATTTTAATTGTGGTCGCTCAGGATTTACTCTAATCCTGACTGCTAGATTCCTTAGCCATTTTAGAACATTTTAATTACTAATTATACCTGTACAAAACTACTTTTTAAATAAATGCAAATCTGCATTTCAAGGATATAGTGTATTTTTCACATATTTCAGTTGACTAAATGTTTTTTAACAGCTTGTACTGTACAGCACCACCAAAATTATTTTCATCATCATTTTCTCAGTAATGTACAAAGCAAAAGTTTTTTCAAAGAAGTTTACTAAGTTGTAGGTTTATCTGGCATCCCAGTGTTTAAGCAGTTAAGATCTGAAATCACTTTCTTGGGAAAGTAAAAAACGTGATGACGTGCAGTGTATTTTCTCTGACCACCAGTGGCTGTCTCCTCCACCAGTCTGTTCTCTGGGAGGAACTGAGGTCCGACTGATGGTCCCTCTGGATGGATACAAGGAGGAAGCTGAGGAACCCTATGAAATTTGTCCCTCCTGCTTAGTTGTGGTTCCTTCTGCTGGTGTCTGTGGATGCTGGCCCTTTCCTTGACTTACCTTTGAGCAATGAGGGAGCAGAGCAGGAGAGAGCCAAGGAACAGACAGGACTGGCCTTGGCAGCAAACATCATTTATGTGAAGACAAAAAGAGAAGCTCAGGGAGGAGGTGTGAGTGTTGTCTAGCCCATTTTGTCTGCTGTCAAATGCCTTTCTGCCTTTCTAACTAGTCAGTGCAGGCAGTTTCCTTAAAAATCAAAATAGGTAACATTCTGGTGTACGTCAGTGAATATGCAAACAGACCAGTTTGGGGATCCTTTGACTTCAAATCTCTTAACCAAATGAGAAGTGTTAGCACGCTTCATAGGGGAAACAAAACAGAACTAGGACAACTTATTCTTTGCTAGAATGCATCACTGCTGTCTTGAATTGCTCATAGCTATGGGTACATATGACCACCTTTCTGTGCTGCTATTCTGTAAACAGGTTTAAGGTAACACCCCTCACAAAAACTAGAATAGAAATGAATCCTAAATGAAGATCCTTTCAAAGATTTCTCTTAAAACTAAATCTAGTCTTTAAAGGGCATGTTATGCAAAGTGCCTATGATGGTTTTTCTTGAAAATGAAGGTAAGATTTTGAGAAGAAATTACATTTTTTTGTATTTGTCATAAGTTTTTCTTCAATACCGTATGAACCCTTGTCTGCTGATCAGTTAAGTTCATTTACAAATATGAAGTGAGGGGAAAGAGATTACTCAGAAGAAAATCTGTATGGTATAAAGCCTTCTATTTCATTAAAGAAATCAGATCCAAATTCAACTAGTAGTGATTCAGTAGTTAACAGTCAACTGTTATTGCTTGGTCAATAGCAAAATGAGGAATAGAGATGCTACCTACTTGGTATTTTTGAAAAACTCTTTTCCACCTGAAGCAAATGTATTTGCTGATGTTAATGAACATTGGAGCTGCAAGGGAAATGAAGCTGGAGGCCTTTTGTAAGGCATTTGATTTGTCTTTATTTAATGCTCTTGACTGACACTTGTCGTAAATGGGGCCAGATGTTAGACAGAAAGTCCACTGTTTTGGCTGTATTTAATTTCTTGTTGTAGACATTCTTTCTGTACTGTTTAAACCAGCGTACACTTTTCATTAACATCAGTGGATGGAGGATCATGCCCTTGCATCATAATTTTATTGAGTCTCATTGGAAAAAGTATTCACATAGGCTCTGAAAATGTTTCATGTTTCAGAGGAAACAGACTACATTATGATTGTGTTTAGAGAATGGGAAAGAAGGCTTTAAAGTAGAACAGATTCCTACAGATGGTTTTGCATTAATAACAAGTGCTAGAAATGTTTACATGGTATGATTCTCACTTGGTGACTGGGGAGTATATTAAAGATGGAAGGTGTTTCCAAGCCACTGCTGTCACTTGTTTGTCTGTTCTATGAATACAGCAGAATTTCTGGCTGGTCATATGGAAATGACTGAAAAATATCTGTGAAATTAAGAAAAAACATCTGAAAATTTACCATCTTTAGTAGAAGCTCATCTAATGTTAATGTATGCTGTGGGATCAAATTTATGTCCCTTTGTCAGTAAGATAATCTGAAAGAGTTTAATTGGGAAGTACCTATTACCCTTTTCCTCAGTGGGACTGAGCTTTCAAACCTATTCAAATTCATCATCGGTCTTGTACAAATTATCTTAGAAAGCCCAAGGAAAATTCAATGGGTATATTTCCCTCAGTGGGTCCATACTGATTACAAAAAATATCCTTGCCTAATACTGATACTAATACTTTATATCTTCACAACTGGTCATGAAAGAGATTCAGTGTATACATTCCATGTGGAGCCAGTGATGCTGCAAGTGCTTACAGCTCTGATGAATTTTGTAACGGCTTGCATTTACGCCAAACTGTGCTTTGCACTTCTGACAAAAATACATATGTAGCTCCCAGGGCATAACATGTGTGTTCATGTTCTCACCACACATGCAAATCCGATGCATCAGACTTGACAGTGTATAACAGAACATTTCCTATTTTGAACTAGCTCTACTAACACTCTGTCACCTTTTGTAATAACCCTTTACCTTTCCTAGGGTGAACCACAAATGTTTGCACTCATGCAGTGTTGGCAGTGTCATGCAACACTGATTTCTTGTCATCAACCACTTCTTGTCATATACCATCAGCTGCATGATCCTGTAATGTACAATAGCAGCTGGAACTCAGTTGTGAAATAAAGACCACACAGTTGGCTTTTGTGACCTCTTATTTTAGTGTTGTGAAATTCCTGTGGAGTATGATATCCTTTGTTTTTTAAGAATGCATAACTTTCTTAAAAGTAGTGCTACTGTTTGTTTTCTGTTAGGCTTGCAAAATTGTCCCTGGCACAGTCTCAACAGAAGCTTATTCTCCTTTTATCGTTTCACTTAAATTTTGTGGTGGTGGAAACTCAGCCGGATTTTTCATCAGGTTGAAGGTCAAATTCTTTTACAAATTAGGACAAAATTAGATTAAGTTCCCTATTTTTGGAGAACCTCAGTAATGTTAACATTTCTTCACTTCCTATATCAAATTTCTGATGCCATCAGAAAGGACAGCAGCGATGCCATCAGAAAGGACAGCAGCATTGCCATCAGAAAGGAGTGCAGGAGTGGCAAGGGAGACCTCTAATTCACATGGGTATTTTTAAATCCATGACAGGATGGTGAAGGCAGTAGGAGATGCAGATTTTCTTCAATGTCCATCTTATTGTAGACCTCTGCTGCCTTGTGTTATTTCAGTTTTACAGGCAAGGAGGTGTTAAATTTTGTCCCTTCTGTTCTCTTTATGTTTAAACATTTGTGTTTCCATGTAAAATTACTGACATCTTTAGCATCCTGTCCTTTTGCCCAAGAATGCTCTTTTGTACATGACAAAAAGCTGTTCCTCTTACTGAAACAGGGCTCATATGCCAGGCTTACTTGAAGTCTCTGGAATGACAGCATGAACGTTTCACCACAAACAATCAGCTGGTTACCTCCTTAGGCATTTAGAGACCTGTTTGCTTATCTTTGACCTGGTGGGTACCTGAGGTTCTAATATTCACATTTTCAGAGCTTTCTGGGAACCACAGGCAGGACCCTGAAGAGAGTGTCCCATTTATATCCAACCTAGACTCAGCAGATTTCATAGGAAGAATGGAATTCAGAAAGTGGTGCAACAGAAGTCCAAAGCTGGGTGCCCTGTGCCGCTTCCTGCTGTGGCCAGCGTGTTGTCTCTGCAGTCAGTGGTGCTGATGCTCTCCTGGAGGGAGGGATAACTGCAGCTTGCTTGTTGTGGATGCTGGGTTTATCAAGCCCTGCTACTTAAAAGCATTGTTTATTAAACCAACCAAACAAGGGAATTAAACAGATTATAGGCTTATCGTAGAACAAGTGAAAGACAGAAAGCATGTAATTGGAAGGTGGAGTGTTTTGACAGCTTCTGCAGATGGCAACAGACAGAAAGGAGGAAGTGTAACTTTTTTTTTAATAAGGCTCAAATAATTCTAGCAGCTCTTTTGAGGGTATTGTATTTGGCATGAAAAGTACGACTGCATCTCCTTCTATGTATTGGTCATGAAAATTTTATTTGGGTATTTTTTTCTTCTTCATGATCCAGAACATTTTGTGAGCAGTACTATTGTTCACTTTCTGTACTAATTTTTGAAGCAATGCTCTGATTTGTTTTTGCAATGTAGTGTTATCCAGAAGGATCAGGAATTCAGTATTGACTCAGAAACTTTGTGTTATTTTATCAGTCAGCAGTGTTTTCATATTTGGTATGATGTCTGAAGAAAAATATTTAAATGGAAGATTGCTTCAGAATACTTAATTTTCAGAAACTTATATAAACATAAAAATAATACAGTGAAGAATTTATTTTTACATGCTTTTAAAAGGCTTTTGCCTTTTAAAAAACCAAAAGGATTTCCTGAGGGATATGCTTGTCTACATCTATTTTCTCTCCAGCATATGAAATGACAGACTATACAAAGTGCCCAAATATTAATTTTTGTGGCATGTCCGTGTATTCATCTGTCAACCTTCAGTGAATTTTCTGGTTTTCTATTAGCTTGTCCCAAACTGCTGGCAAGCTAAATTTCTCTAACAGACATCAATTCACTGTATTAAATTCCTATTCTACTCTGCAAGACTTATTGATTATTTTTTTCTCAGCAAAGTGACAAATACCATTTTCATGACAATAATAGAGATTGATTACGATTTTATGGAACAGAGAAGGAACCAATATTGCTGAAAGAACCTTGGGGCTTATAAAAAATTGGAAAAAAGATCGTTTGAATTAATAAAAAAAATAATTAATTCATCTGTTGCTGATGAAGCTGAAGTATTTTTGATATAATGAAAACTACAGTAAATGCATGATCATTGCTGAAGTGAGGCAGATTTAAATCTGTTTGTAACATTTGGTGTCTGAAATCACTTGAAGAAGTGCTAGTAATCCATTTTGAAGGGCTCAGACTATGAGCTCTATAAGACTAATAGTTTTTCCTATGCATGTAGGTATGCATGATGACATATGTGTGATCATGCTGTTTTATCTTGATCAGTGGAAGTGGAACCTGGAAGACTGAGGAAATATGGTTGGGCTTTGTATAGGGGCATCTATTGTAAACCTAAAAGGAAATAAGTTGGTTTGGTTTTTTTTTTGGTTTCGTTTGGTTTTTGTGTTTTGTTTGTTTGTTTTTGATTCATTTCATTGGCATCTCATGTTATCTTTGCTGGAGATATAAATGCAGGTTGAGCTCCTTTACTCTTCTCTCACACCTTATCCACTCTAAATGAAGCTGGACCGACAGACAGTGAGGTATCAAGATGAGACTTGAGTATTTAAATTTGACATAGAGTTTGTTTATTCATGACATGGTGTCAAAGCAAATTATAACAACAGAATTCACGTGGGGTATGACAACATATACAGTCTGCATGTGCTATTATATATTATTTTATATTTAAACAAAGAAAGATACCTGTTAATGGATACTTTCATATAAGGCAGGGTTTTCTGTGTGTGATATGACTCTAAAATTCACCTCACATTCAACAACCTTGTATCAATTTTGATACTTTTTTTTTACTTCAGAATATATTTTTCTGATTGATGTATAATTGAAAAATCAAGGTTAGAGTACAATGGATGTAAGACTTTCAAACAAACTGGAAGGTAGGACAGAAAAGAAAAAAAGTTATGCTAATAACTCTGGTCCCTGAAATGACACTTCCTTTTGCATTAGCTTATTCTCTGATTTTCTCCATCAAGAAATATGAAGAACTACATTTTTAGTCTAGGAAATGAAATTCAGAAAAGTAAGCTTATAGAGATGAGCCATAGTATGCAAAACTAATTAATTCTGTGTCTCTTGCACACGTGAACATGTCAGTACAACTTGGAAAATTTTACTCCTGCCTCCATATAAAAAGTTGTAAATTATCAGTTCTTATTTAGTGTTGAGCCAAACATAAGCCTGGTTTGAGGCAGACACATAGAAGAAATGTTTCAGAATTAGGTGTGAGGGCATACTTTTTGTCTTGTTTAGCATACTTACAAGTATGTCCAACTGTTTGGGTTTTTTTTTACAATTCCATGTTAACTATAAAGCTTGTAAAAGATTTTTGTTGCAGTTTTTTTTTTATTTTACTTGAAAGAGTGAGATAATGTATTGTTTACCTTCTACTACTTCTATATACATATATGTTTAAAAAAAATGCAGAGCAACAGAGCTTGGGATGTAGTATTCAAATGTAAAAGCAGAACAAATAAATGACTACATACATCCCACTGTGGAACTTGCATAGGAGCCTAGTGGTTAAATTAACAATAGAGACAATTTCTGTATTTGACTTATGACCTTCTGAGTGGCTCACATACTGTTCTAAAATTTTCAATGGTAAACTTTCAACGCAAAAGTTATTTCAGTAGTTTATGCAAAACTAGCCAGCAGGAGAAGGTAAAATCACTACCTCATTATAAAAAGGAATGTTTATGACCTTTTAAATGACAGCTGTAGGACTAAAACAGCTGGGTAAACAGGTTGAAGTTTTTCAAGGTGGCAGCTCTCTCTTGGGAGAAATGTGTTTGAAATGTCTCTATGAAATCGGTTGTGATTTGGTCTGAGCATGTTGTGATTTGCCCATGGGTGGTAAAATTTGTGATAGTACATCCACCAGGTTACTTGGAAGAGCAGTTGGCTCAGTCTCTGCTATATATCTTAGTAATTTTTGCAGGATGTGCACCTGGGATTTGCAGGAGCCCTGGTGTCATTTGCTGTTGGCTGTAAATTGTAAAAGGTTGGGCTTCCACTTGACTAATTTACAGTGTGCTAACAAGTATGTTTATGCCCCAAGAAGTCAGGCAATTGGCATTGTTAATGATTTAGGAGCAAAGTTTTCTGCTTGGAGAGAAAGCTCTGTCCAGGTGAGATTGAGGGGTTGCAGTTAGACTTACGTGGAACAGAAGACGATCCTGTGACTCCTTAGAGCATCTGTAGTGCTGCATATACGTGGCTGCTCTGCCACTGGTGTGTTCTTTGGTCCACGAACAGGTGGAGCTGCTCTTGTGGGAAGCCGCTGCTGATCAGCCCTTAAGCACCCACATTACTTTTCCATTGAAGCAGGGGAGAAGTCTTGGTGCTGCACTGCCCAAAGGAGCCAGAGGGGCAGAGAATGACAAGAGATACCCCTATCTCCTGCTGCATCCTTCAACCTTGCTCCTCAAAGCACGGTGAATGTGGGATCTGTGGTGAGGCACAGCAGTTCTAACTGGATGGCCTCCCACAGTGTGCTTTAGCGTCTGATTTAGGCTACATCCATGATGGTACTGTCTGGCTGTGTGTAGTATCTTCAATGATGAAATCTTCAATTTCACTGCTGTTTTCCAGTATAAAATGCTAAGTTCAGAGGAGTTCTGTCAACAAACAATGTGTTCATAACAGTACTGTGCTTCCACACCATTTTGTGAAGCAGGAACGTTCAGTGACCATAAAATGGCGTCAGAAAATAGTTAAAATGCCCTCTGTGACTTTTTGCCTGATTTGTTTATAGCTAAGTAATTCTATTTGACTGTGCAAGACCAGGCAAATCCTTTGGAAAGTTATTTTAAATATTATCCGCAACCTGAACCTATGCAATCACAAGTAATCTATCACCAATTAAACAACACGTGAAATTCCTCATTGGAATACTGTCTGAGTTTTGTTTTAGTGTTCTCACTTTGGCTTGGTGTGCTGAAAGCAGCACTAGAAATTCTGCTTTAAACTGTGTTACAAAAATTAATATTTGTAACTGATTTTGGAAATGTAATGAGAGAAGGTGCTTATTACTTATTTTAATTTCCACTTCGAAATATAAATTGAACTGAAATAATTAAAAACTGAATATAATGCTTGTATGTGATTGATGATTAAATTACCACTGCATTTGCTAATTTTTTAATATCCTGCTTTCATGGTGAAATCTTTTAAGTATTTATCCAGATTAGGGACTGTGGGATGAAGCCCTACTTTCATGCAGTAGGTGAAGGACTCTTAAATCAGTCTCTGGAGTTATTTAACGGGTACCAATTACTCCTGCATTGTAAACAATCAAAGTGCTTGTATCTGCAGGCAGTAGATAACCTGAAAATCAAATATATCAGCTCTGCCCAGATCCTTGAGGAGATTGTCCTGTCAGCTAAAACAAGAATAAAAGATGTGATTGTAAATAACATTCGTGGGACAAGCAGGTTAGTAACATTCATTTGAAAAATAAATACAGAACCACCTGTAGCCCGTGGTGGGTGTACATTAATTGTACATCTGTCAGAAAGCAAAGCATTAAACAGGAGAGCACTTATGCATTCAATTGGCTTTGCTTCCTGATTGTTTTAAGTTACGGTTGGCCATCTTCTGATGTGAGGGCTTCCCGTACCCGTTCTTTGCAAGGAGGTGTAATGCATAGCACTGATCCTGTCAGAGGTGCTGGAAACCCCCAGAGTTCTGATACGTTGAGCCATGGAGTGACTGCTAGCCCTACATTTTCATTATTTTTGTGAGAGGGCTGTGTTTATGGCTACATACATGTCATAGGAATTTTACTTTCATATGAGAGTTGATGAATGAATTAACTAAATTGAATAGTGTTTCTTGCCTGTTGTTAACAACTTTTTTCTAGTTTTGTTTCTTCTTACCAATGATGAGAGAAGAGAAACTAATCATTACCTATGAATTTTGATTGAAATGTCTCCATCTCTGTCCATTATGTGGATAAGAAAAATGAAGACTTTTATATAAACTTATTTTAAATGCCATCAGTATTAGAAATAATATAAATTTTACTGACCATTACACTTAATCCTACAGCACTGAAGTTATTAGAGATTTGGCCATTTACTGTGCTGGAGTACAAAAAGAGCTTCCAAACCAGTGAGAGTGTGACAGATAGTTTCATTGAGAATACTGGGCTGATCCTGCTACATATGGATGACTGTGTTGGTAGTTTAAGTGCTAAGCTTTTTTCTTTTATTTCAAGGGAACGAGAGGGTGGTGATAACAATTTCTTTATAGTCGTTTGTGATGGAAATATTTGGTAAATAAATGAAATGGAGGGGAAAGAGGAAATCTGTTTGCTGCTCTTTTCTTGTATGGACTCTTTTTTTCCCTCTTAAAGATAGCTATTTAGTCCATTAGTGGGTTTCTTTCCCCTTGCAGGCTGGCTTCCTGTAGGTTTCACTGTGGAGTAGCAGGTGTACAATTCCAAAGTGTCTTTACAAGTGGCTCAGCAGGGCTTCCTGTGCCATACATTCACTGGAGACAGCTCATCTGTTTAATCCCTATGTTTTAGTCAACCTTTCTTATTATGCGGACAGGGCTCCCATGCTCAGCTGGATTTTGACTCTCAGAATGAATTGATGGAGCTCTTTGATCTTTGCTGTGTATTGCATCTGTTTCATCTTTCATCTTAATGCATGATCTTCCTAACTTCTAGCTAAAGCTTTATTTTGTTTATTTTACTTTTTTCCACTTAAATACATCAATTTTATTTTGTTCTTTTGGCACGACTTTTTATTTTCAATGAACTTGATTGTGCAGCTTTAGCATTATGATAATTAAATTGGTACGGGTATTTAAAACACAGGCAAAGACTCTGAGAGCCATGTTGTTTTCAGGGTTGGCACTTTGCATTTTGGAGCCTTGATCAGAATACTTGAAAGGGATTAGAGTAATTTTTTAAAAACTTACAGATTACTGCAGCTGGTGTTTGTGATAAAAAGTGGAAATGCCAAAGGAATAGGATGTGACAGTACACACATTTGGAGCAGCCTGCTACTGGGTGTCGACACCTGAACTACAGTGGCATTGAGCAGTAGTCGGCAGAGCTGGCGTAACGCAGAACTTTCTTGAGGTATATCACCTCGACAAGCTGACGTATGGGCATATATTTAAGTTCTTCCCTTCTAAATTCCTGTTCAAAATTAATCAGCTCCTTAAGAACTGTTAAGAAGTTTTACTTTTTCTTAACTGTGGGTTTATTCTACTCCAGACAGTTTTGATTTAAAGACATCCAAAATTCCATGTTCTAGCTCAGTTAAATGCTGAGCTACAGTTACATTTTGGGTTATCTCCTCCCCCCACCACATCCCCCCATCCTAAGTTTGGCAACCAGCAAGGGACTACTCTTTTTCAAATGAATCCAACAAATTAACAATTTTCATTATACTTTTTAGTTGAAACTAGCACCATCAACAGAGCATTTTCTAATGGTATCATTGATTCCTCTACTTATACAATAGCGTTTAAATTGTGTTCTTAAAAAGATTTAAATCAGTGCTCAGCTTTAAGCGAGAGTAGCAATTTTAATTTTTCTCATGATCAATAATGCTGGAGTGGAAAGAGCATTTTCAAATTGATTTACCAAAATATGGGCAAAGATCTAGTATCAATACCCAACTGATATGGACAAAGACTCTCTAACACCTTAGAGTTAGAAAGTGTATGTTTATTCCAGCGCTGGGCAGAAGTGTGGGATAGCTCCCTAAAACGCAATGCAAAGTTACAAAACAATACAAGGTCTATTTATCTACAAAAGTTCTAAATATTCAAAATACAAATGCATATTTATAACATTGATACCTCCTATTCCCCGCTTCGTATGGTAATTAGCTAAAAAGTAATTAAGCATGTGTAGTTAGTTCATTGTTTTGGGTCGGTGGTTCCACGATTTAAGGAAAGGTTGTAAGTGATGAAGTAAAACTTATCTACCTTACTTTGACCTTTCTACCTTTCTGGGTCTTGACAATACATACTGCCCTTGGAGGACCTCCAATTCTTCCCTTCATTACTTTTGAATAGGTTTTCAAAGAGACAAATCGGTAACAGTCTAAATTTCTTTAGATCTATTAATCAGTATTGTCTGTTTTTCATTATAACTACAGCTGAACAAATACAAAATAGCAAGCAGTTACTTTTATCTTAAAACTCATTCCAAACCTCCTCTCTAGCTAATCATTAATTTTTTTAATTAACTCCAGCTAGGTTTGCTTATTAAATCTATTTTAACGAATTTTAACAAAACTAACCTTTAACTAAAATCCTAATATTTAAATGTTTAAAACTCCATGTTTCAAAATGAGCAAAGAGGTCTACAGCAGCAAAACTCTTGAGTCTTTGCTCAGAAGAGGTTTGATATATTTCACTGCAGTCTAGCATCTTATATGTGTGGCATACTCAGAGCTATTCCCGATTTTGCTGCATATACTCATCATATTTTGTCCCTTTGGGAATAGCTAGCATTTGGACACTGAAGTTTTTGGGGTTTTTTTTAAAATGCTTTTTATCTGGAGATGGCTCCTTATGCAGAACTCCCACTTCCATGTTTGGTGTGGTAAAAACTTGGGGCAGTTGATTGTTGTGTGATGGGGAAACCGACATTTAAGAATGGAGATGGATCCTCCAGCGGTGCTTCTTTGGTCAATGACATATGACCCATTCTGTCACATCACAGGAGAATCTTTTAGTATCCCTGTGCAAATATCATCTTTATAAGTGAGGGGAGAAAAAAAGCATAAAGCAGTAACTTTTGGGAAAGAACAACATTTTTACTTTTGAACTTTTTAGGCTTTATTTAAAAGGAACTGTAGCCTCAAAAAATTACTTATGTTAGGCTTGATATCACGGTGCCATAGGCAGATAACTGTTCCTAATGATAATTTTTGTAATAAAAAAGTAAAAAGAGACCTGAATCTGATATAATACAATTACATCTACTGTTGCTGCAAAAAAGATAATATGATAATTTTTGCCTGATATAATAAGTATCTTCTCCCCAAACAAGCAACCTTAAACCCCCCCAAACCCCCAAACTATGCTTCTCTTACTGTTACACCTTCTTCTTTTAGGTACTTCTTGACCTAAGACTCTGTAAGAGCTCTCTGTCATCTAATACTGAAAATAATAGATAACTGACATTGATGTGGAAACCAGTTTAAAAATAAATAAGAAAGAAATTTAGAATTTGGGAAAAAAAGTGATAACTGACTTGGCCTCCTTGTTATAATTTTTTTTAATTTGCCTTTGGAGCTGTTGCCTTTTTACTGCTCTGAAATGAATCAGTTGTAGAGTATTATCTGTCAGGAAATTAACTATTTGTATTGAAAGAAGATCATTAAATGAATTTAGAAAATTATTAATATCCTGGAGGCCTGTGTTGGGCAGTTTCACAATTTGAGACATATCTTTGTAGAATCCATACCCAAAATGTGACTACATAAACTCTATAATTTATTTTTAATGAATGATAATTAGACAATTTTAGTGGTTTATGTTGTTGGATTTTACTTTTTTAAAAAATTTTCCTGTCAGTTTGGTGTTTTGGCTTATGTCACTTTGATTGAATCATTGAAATTACAACCTTTCTGATGGGTCACATACCAGAGTTTCTTTCTGCCACATTATTAGTGTTTTACATGTTACAATTTTATTCAGACAAAATGGATAATTTTATGAGACTACTTCAGCTATAAGTGCATTTTTTATTTTGGGGAAAAAGATAAAATGACACATTAAACATAAGTACCATATAATCTAAAGAGATTGTGTTGCTGTAGCATGGCAATATGTTTTCTCCAATGTATTTTGTGTCTGTTGTCTCCAGAATAAGCATTTGTTTAATTCAGTTGTTACTCTGTTCTATGTGTGTGTGTGTGTGTGTGTCTGCCATCCCAGTTCCAGTTTACTGCAGGTGAGAACTTTTGCATAGGAGATGCTTTCAGGCTGTAGAAAAGGCTTTTTAACCACAACATTGGGAATAAGTTTCCTGTAAAATAGTGCAAACACTGCCTTTGGGGAAGAACTATTACTAGCTCCTGGAGTTGTGGTGCTCAGATGTCTCACTTGACCTAGTGAGAGGCTGTCTGGGAAGGTGCTTTATATACTGCCTTTCCATTAAGACCATGCAAGTTTTTTATTGCCTCATCTTTACAGAATGATACAACCCCCAACCCCACTTCACATCCAGAATTGTTAGTCTGAATGTTAATGAACAATTTGTCTTTTTAAAAAATAGGCAAACAAATAGTTTAAGACGGATTAAGTTTTTGTAGATTTCAGCTCAGTTTTAGTTTCGTATTCCCATGAGTATTTCTGTTTTACAGATACGTGGTCAGTTATTTAACTGTGCACCCTTGGTACTGATTTTTTGGGTAATTCTGTTATGTAGGTAACTGTATTGAAATTCTTGTCAAATGTGTTGCATTAAGCCATCCTGGCTTTGTGCTGAGTTCCATGCCATGAGTGGGTAGAAGTTGGGAGCGTACATCAATAAAGAAAATTGCTCATTGCTTGCCCTTACATTTTTTCTTGGACACCTGCTACTGGACATTGTCAAAGGCAGGATGCTGGTGTATATATATGCAGTGTCTATATTCTTAATGGTCAGTTTAGGAAGAGATATGTCTGACTACTATTGTAAGTAACAAAATAACAGAGCATTGGTGAAAGGCGGTGGCAAGGAAAAAAACATTTGCAGCTTTCAGGCTTGTTTGCATCTGGCCACAGCAGAACAAAAGTCCCTTACTTCATGTGTCCTGACCATATTAAAGTGGGATAAAACTGGACCTGTTCATCATGCTGCAGGTGGAGAAATGGTCTTTTTACCCTTTTTCTTTCTTTGTCAGTTCCTGGAATATAGGCAAGATTGTTTTCCTTGCAATGCATTAATATTTCACCTCTGTTCATTCTGTGCTAAGGATTGACACAACATGTGGCCTCTTCACATCTGCCTCATGGCGCTTCCCCCTTGAGAAGCTACGTGTGACCTTTGCAGACATTGTTCTGCACTGTGAAACTTTTATTATTTCATTCTTTTCAGTGGAATATGTGTGCAGTTTATACTGGAGGCTAACTGCTTAAAACAGAATTTAAAAGAAAAAATATCCATGACTATTTCAGATGCATGTGATGTGCCAAAATGAGAAACTATATCATAAGCTCCCTGTCTGTAGTTACATATGTTCTTTCTTGGAGTGAGGGGGGAATCAGTGAGTGAGAGGGTCAGTCTGTCACCAAGCCTTCAAAGCTCCTGATTTCAGGAAGAGATTCACCGCAGACAGGCTTGGGTCCTTGGGCCCAGGCTCTGCTACATGTCTTGCCTTAAAGCTGTGCACTGGTATTAGTGTACCATCCTGCACTCGCTTTGTGCCCTTGTGTTACACTTTTCCTTCCCCTAGTTTGTGTTTTGTAGCACAATCAAACTTGTAGGTTCCTTATTAATTGGCAGGCGCTGAGCATTAAAAGTTAATTTAAAAGCCCACTGGATTGCAATGTGAAGAGTGCTCCTTTCATTACATTGTTCATTATTTTAAATGTATAATTTGCATATATTATTGCTTAATTTCACTTAATTTTTTGTAACGAGGTACTGAATGGAAGATTTACAGGATTTATGAGAGTACAATGGAAGGTTTATTAGATGGACATTTTCAAAGTTAACCTTATGAATAGGTTGTTTTATTTTGTTATTTTTCTTTAGATAATGGATCCTAATCTTTTCTTTACTTCTTTTTTCATTGGATCTTTGGGATTTTATGTTGTTTTTTTTTCTTTTGGTGTTTTGG
>VZTI01001648.1:1833256-1897543 GCA_013397865.1 Struthidea cinerea | reverse complement strand
TTTGTGCCCCCCCCCCCCCCCATTAATCTGTGTTCTAAGAATGTAGCAAATACAGTGGAAAACCTGGAGTAATCCTGTCTTTACCAGAATAAACCTCTCTTTTGAGCCTGTACCACCATTATTATGGTCATGGCTAATGTTTTCTTTTCTGAAAGTGATACTTTTAGTTAACCATGGCCTATCCTTTTTTTTATCTCCCTCCATTCTAATGAAATTTTTCTTTTATCTGACCCTGAGTTTACTCCTCCTTTACCACTCACTTTCCTTTTCTCCTCCTATATCAAGTAAGTTGTCTAGTTGCTTCCGTGGAGGTCTTTTTGCATTTCCTTTGTGTATTCCCCTTGATATGTTTCCTTTTCTCTGAACCTCTTATTGTATGGAGGATTTGGTAATTCTAATATTTTTGTCTCAATGGACAGGGGAAAAAAACCCCAAACAAATATGGCTGATTTTTTCAAAAGGCTTAAGAAATTGAGGGCCAAAACACTCAGAGGAAGTGTCCTGCACTCCTGAAAAAAATACATATTTAATTCCTGTAATTTGGATAATCTCATAACTTTTACTATTTATGTTGCTTTTGCCTTAGACATTTCATAGATAAATAGAATAATTCAATTTGGAAGAGACATCCAGAGGTCAACTAGTCCAGCCTCCTCCTTCAAGCAGTGTTAAAACTGAATTCGGACCAGTATTGCAGTACTCACGATAGCTAGTAGAGAGAGCTAGTACATCCATCCAGTGTATAAGTTGTTCCACCAGTATCCAAGTATGGAAATGGGTATTATAATTCATGCTCAGCAGTTTCCTGTCATGCTGTCCATCCTAGTGATGACAGAGGAGATCATAGTGAAGAGCCTAGTTGCTTTGTTTATTATAGCTGAGGGTAGGTGAAGTTAATTCCATATTTTTCCACAGTGAATTCTGAAGTAATGAAAAGGAAAAACAGTGTGAATAAGAGAAAAACTTGATGTAATTATTGAAAATGGACAAAAGCACGTTCTGCTGGGGTCCCAAGTTTGATCCTTCTTTCATGCTTCTTTAAATAATTGGTCAGGTTAATCTGAATCTTTCGGAGACGATCCTGTTTGTTTTCCAGTTTTGTCAGCTCAGATCTGTTCTGACAGCTTAGAAGCCTAGACAGGTCTATGCTGGTGGCTGACTGGAGATACTGCTGGGGATAGCCTTATGTGTCTGATGATTTTGGTTAACCTTCCAGAAAAATGAATTGGTAGTTATGGCAGCCTCCTATTTTTGTATCCTTCCCAAGTCCCTCGTTCATTTGCTATGCTCAGTTATTTCTTCTTGCCCTAAATCTCTGTGCTAAAATCAAGACTATTTCTTCATATTTAACTGCTGCCTAAAGAAAGCGAGGTCTGATTTGAGTACAGCAATAGAAATGAGAACAAATAGTTCACGAAGGTCTTCCTTCTGGTAAAATCCTCTTGGTGGTAGATATTTTAATGAAGTGAATTAGTCAAAGGTTTCCAACAGTGTCTTTCATTGCATTGGTGACAATGTCTTGTGGAGGTACTTGAGCTAGATCTCAATTTGTTAACAATTTGGATATAGGATGCAAAGCAGAACTGGTGTAGTCTTCAATATCTGCCTGAGAAGCTGGTTGAATACTTCAGTCACCCAAGATGAATGAAACAATGACATCACATTTGAGAATGTTATTTATTTCTTGTCCTTATCCTTTCCAACAAATATTAGAAAGCAATTAGTTGTGTTTAATAATGAATTATGAACACCCTTATGATTCCTGTATTCAGCCTCCTAAACTTTCCAAATGAGGAACTTACACAGCAGAAAAATTTGACTTCTAAAGGCAAAGAAAGCTCTGCAACACTTTAATTTCAAGGGAGCAAGGTCAGGATGTAATTGTTACTCCCACTAGCTGCTATTTTCTAACTGTTGATATTTTCTGTTTGCATTTCAAGAAAGTGTGAAAATTTTAGCTAAATTGCATGTGAAAACTTTCAAGAAAACATGTATTGTTTTTAGTGCAAACAAAGATAATTTTATGCTGTAAAGTCCAGAAAATCGCGATTGAGACAGTATTGCTGGATACCACCTTAAATACTAAACTAGCTTTCAGTTAGTTTAGTTTAGGCGAAGTAAACGTAAGATCACTTTGTCTGAAGAGATATGGTTTTGGAAAAACAGTCTTTGGTCCAGGTGCCAGGGCAGCCAGTGTACCGATCCAAAACTGATCCTAAAAATTTTTGCACGTCCTTATAAATTTGTATTCATTGATTATTATACTCTATTTAGTTAAATGGAGCTGTCGGCAGGCATTTTGAAATGTATCAAGTTAGTTGGTGGGGTTTTTTGTACCAGAATGCGTTATTCTGATAGCTTTTGTTCTATTGTAACCTTTGTTTCTACTTCATATGAACTACCTTCCACTACTTTGCAGTGTATTTGGTTTGTAAAAAAATGTCTTACACTCAGAGCGCATGATTGTTGAATGCTGCTCTAAATGAAAAGCCCAAACATGTTCCTGTTTTCTAGACCAATGCTGAAATTCACCATCAGCTCAGATTCTGTTAGGATGCTCTTATATTTTAGGTTTATAACATATTTGAGTGTTTAACCTTCTCCACGCATAGGCTTCTCTTTGGGGTTTCATGTACGATCAGACTAGTTGGGAGGAAGATGTATACAGAGAAGCCTTTAATGGTAGCTAACTGCTTCTGTGGGCCCAATTAAGACTACCCAACTGTGAAACAGAGTCCCCAGAGTAACAGTGTAGTCTGCTTGCCTGGGCTTTCTGAGGTGGGGGGAAGGAGGCCTGGAATACGAGAATATCCAGCACAGCTTTGGATAAAAAAAATTTAAGAGTTTTGTTAGGGGAAAAAAAACAATCAAAAAACCCCAAAAAACTCAACACAAAACAAAACTAAAAAAGAACAGCCCTCAAACTTTAGGTATGCAGTATTAATAAAGGTTGAGGTCAGCCTTATGTATGCACTCCATTCTAGACTTGACACTGTAGTAGCTGTGCCTGAGATCTGGACGTGTTGTTGGTCCAAAATCAATCTTGTTTCTCCTCAGAAGGCAATGAGAGATAATAAGTACTATTCACCTGATTGCCTTCCTGTTCTGAGACAGCTGGTGACGCTTGTCTTCCCGATAACCAGGAGTTTCAGATCTAAGGCAGGGATAAAGAAAATCTGGGAGCTTGCTGAATCTAAATTTGACAGTCGATGGCTGTGTAGAGGGTCAGGAGGGATAGAATCTGTGACACGTATAAGAAGGGAACAAAATTTATCTGCTCTGGTTGCAATGATTAGATGTCTCTTTGTCTGGCTTTCTTACAGTGGATGATTGATTGTACCCGCCAGCTGGCTAATATCATAATTAACAAAGTTGCTACCATGTCTGAGAAGTTTAATCGAAAAAATTGCTGGCAGTATGATGCCATTGTCACAGAGATCACAAGCGCAGCAGTGTTGACTTCTGTACTGGAGGAGCCGCAGGACTATGTAGATGCGCTGAAAAGTCGTTCACCGGGATAACTAAAGGTATGTTTCTTTCTCTATACATTTTTCCACTGTTTGTTCTTTTGAAAAATGAAGTACATGGTCCTTTGAGGATACCTTTCATTTCAGGGTGTCACATGCAGCTATTCTGTCGTATTTTAAAGCAGTTGCAATAGCAATCCGAAATATGTTTTATCACTGTGTCAAGAGGTGAATAATCAAAACTGTAGTTCAGTGATACTCACCCTTTCTAAGTGGTATTCGGTGTCTTGCCAGATGCTTTTTGCAAAGAATGCAGATGCAGTTGTTTCGTGGCTAATTTTCTCAGTTGGAAGGACTGCAAATGCTGTTGACAGTCTATGTTCTATGAACTTGTAGTTCAGCTTGGGTTTATATTTTGCAGTATTTCTTTTCATACATTACTTCAAGTTAGAATGTAACTTATAAGGCATACTAAAAAAAAACCCCAAAAAACCAAAGAAAAAACTGCATTCTTGCATCCGTAATTCAGTGTAAGAATGTCTTGCTAAAATGCTCTCTTTTTGTATATGTATATTTGTGTCTATGTGTTCGTGTGTGTGTGAAAAGAGAGAAGCATCGATGCTGTTAGCTGGGAATTCACAGCACCTCTGTAAAATACTGCCGGAGAATCTCATTTGCTCCTTTTGTAGTTTACCCAGTTTTCCAAGTTAAACATTGTTCCACTGAGCTCTTTTTCTCTGCAATTGTATTTCAACGTGTGTGTGTGTGTGTGTGTGCACTGTGTGGTAGTTCAGTTATGCTCTGGAGTGTGTTGAAAATGCCAGCCTGACATATTGCTAATGAGTGTGCATATTGACAGTGACGGGGGCGTGTGTCTGTCTGTGTGCCATATATTAAAACAAAAAGAGGAGAGACACGGAGACAGAGAGAGACAGAGAGACAGAGAAGGAAATATTGGGATGGGAAAGAACAGTTTATTTACATTACGGTATGTCAAAATGTTATTATGGCTAAAAAATCCATTTTAAATAGACACAAGATTTCTTTCTCGCGGGAGCTAATATGGCCATGGCAGGAGGATAAGGGAAACCCATGTATTTTGGTGGTATTAGTATTTTTCTGCCCAATAAATTTTGACTTTTTGGTAGCAGTTTCTAAAATTTGGGAAGTGAATTGCTTGCATTGTGTTTCGGTTCTGTAGTGAGCTGTCCCTGAGTTTTCTGTTGCTTTTCTCTGTGTCTTTACAGGTAAACTAGTTCTGAGCATTCAGATGGCATTGTTACAGTAGACCTTTGAAGGAATGTATTGTTGAGTAGCTAGCATAGCTGATGTTTATCTAAACTCAAGATTTTTGAGGGGATGTGCTGAGGACAGTTTTCTGTTCAGAGTTAAATAATTTTCTTGTTTTGAGCTGGTATTATTGCAATGGTAATTTAAAACTAATGCCGATGTGAATTTTTCAGAGACTTTGCAGTTCTCAGTCAATTTAATAGCAGATAAATTGTTCTTAATTGGTAGACCAAATTGAAAGAACAAGCTGCTTTTTAAAAATTATTTCTTTATTTTTTAATGGGTTATACTCTAAAAGAGACTTCTGTTTTGTGAGGAAATACTTATTTCCAGGCCAGAAACATATTCCTATCATCATTATTATTCCTATCCTCAGTAACGGATTTTAGGTTTTAACTTATCCTTGTAAATCTATTGCTTTTCAAGAGCTGCTAAGCAAAATTAAAAATCTATATTTTGTTTTGAATAGAAAATGCTGTGAACAGTGACAAAATAGATTAGAATTGTGATTGCAGACAATAGGGAAGATTAAGTTACTAAAACACTGTATTGTTGTTCTAAACTAAAGCCTGTAATATTTTCTGTAATTGAGACTTCGTGCATTGTTAGAACTCGGTTGGAGTATCAAATGGTTGTGAGGATTAGAGCAGACAACTAAAGCAGTGTCACAGTAGATGTGGCTGGTTTTTAACAGGATTATCTTCTGAGATGTGTAGAAATGAGCTCTTGTAATAGTTTTGGAGGAATTAATAATTTTAGTAAAATGTTAATGGCAAATGTGCTAATGTAAAGAATTAGAAGATTAGTGATGCATCCTTTTGCATGGAAATAAGAATATAATAAATGTCCTGCAGGTGACTGAAGCTACTGCAATTTTATTGGAGATTAAAGTTTGATTGACCTTTGCTGAGGTGATTAACCCTTCTGAAATTAAAAGCCAGTAGTAAATTATTCTGTCCAATTTAAATGCAAACACGAATGATACAGCATACTGTTCTAAGTGTAAGAGAAAAAAAATGTTTTAATTTTCGTTTTGCACTCAGTGAGATGTGATTGCAGACAGCGCACGTCTGGGCTGTGGTGGAACCAGCCAGTGGCAACCTGCCTTTGCTCTGCTCGCTCCCGCCGGAGCAGCCGTGCCACGGGGACGCTGAACTTGGGAGCAGCTGCCTGCAATGAGCCTTCACGTGCAGGAATGCCGACAGGAGCGCGTGGAAGCATCAGTGAGGTGAGCAGTGCAAGTCACTGGGGATGTGCTTTATCTGCTAGTGCAGACCTCGAGCCCGCCGAACTGTGCGGGGGCAGCGTGACACAGGTGAGGGTCCCTGGCCAGCCTCACAGGGCGGCTCGTCGGAGATGGGTTGCTCACCTGGATGAGCCATCGCAGAATTAGAAATAAAGCTGTATCTATGTTGTTCTTTGAGTTGTTTTTTTCCCTCTTCCTAATCCTTAAAAATCAGATGTATGAGCTTGCAGAACTGTACTTTTTGACTGACAGAGCACTTCCTCCAGTGCAGGCTGAGTGCAGGTGTGTGAACTACTGCGCTGCTTCAGGGTTGTGATTCCCATCCTTCCTATAAGTGTGAACAAGCGGCTTCTTAGGCTGTAGTCAGTATGTCATGCTGGATGGGTAGGATCAGGACATGATCTTGGTAGTTGTCTAAAGCCTGTGGGAGTACTTGCATGTGTAAAGTCTTGCAGATGGTTGTCGCAGTTGCTGTGGCTATGCTACTGAACAGCATTTAAAAAATCTAGAAAGTTAAGTTAATTTCCAATAGATTTTATAATTCTGCTTCACATTACAGTTCCTATCTGTGTGTACAAACTTTATTACTTAATATTAAATTGGAAAGACCTCAGCAATATGCTTGCTGCATTTTTTATAAATCTTTCATTAAAAGTTGAACACTTAGGAATTCCTCCCAGAGTATCTGCCTGACTCTTTATTTTTATTTAGCAGACAAATGAATGTCAGGGCAGTGATTTGTTTTATAATTAATTACACTTAACTTTTGCAGAGTAAGAGATCGGGGTGTTGTTACAAAGCAGCATACTGTCTAAAAGTCGTTCTGGAGGACTGTAATGACTCTCTGAGGGCTTAACTTTACACTGACTAGAGCTGTTATAAATGGATCCAGTTCACATATTTTTGTTGCTTTTGTTAGGAAATTATGCTTTTGTTAAAAGCACCAAAGTAATGGTAATTTAGAAGTAGTTTTGTTATTTGAGGTTGGTTTAACTTGCGTAAACAAGTCCTTCAAGGATTACTGTCTCCTTCCTTCACCTGCCAGTCCAGAAGAGGGAGGCAAGTGAGTCAGGTCTGCACCCAGGACTCTTCATGGTCTTTGGCATACACTGTACTGGATCAGACTATTGATGGATTTTTTTCTTTTCCTTTTTTTTTTTTTTCTTTCTTTTTACTTCCTCTCCTTGAATCCACCTCTCCCTGACCACCTGAGAAGAGATGAAATGGCTCTTTGAAGGCTTTTTCTTGCATGCCAACAGCAGTAGTGCTGGGAATTGGGCTGAAGGGCAGAAGGGCTGCTACAACTGTTTGGTCTTGAGTGGACTTTCTGCCTAGTAAAATTTCCTATTTTTTCATGCAGCTGTAAGGCATTAAAATGATAATGAATGTGCCATCTGCATTCCATATTCAGTTTATCTCCTCACTTTTCATCTAGGAATATTTCATATTGCATCTGTCAAGGTAGGGAAGTCCAAGGAATTGCAGTTCAGAAATTAAGGACCCTGAGGTAGCAGCTCACTTCTGTCTCGTCTTTTCATTTACACTTTAAACAGCCTTCAGAGAGATGGGTTGCTGCTTCTGGGACCCAGTGAAGAAAGTGAGGAATAGATAAAAGCTAAACTTGTGGTGGAGTGACCTAAATGGAACAGCTGGCAAAAGTATAGAGGGGATCCTCCAGGGTACTGAATTATACCTTCAGGCTTGGATTAGTGGGATGTTTAACAAAGAGATCCATTTGCCAAAAGGATCTCTGCCTGATTTTTAATTATGGAACTAGTGCTTTCTTCAACATTTGCAAATTATTGAGCTTTTTCTCCTCATGTAAGGTGTAGAGTACTAATTGTTGGCTTTTCGCTCTTGCTTTTGCTTTTCTCAAACGAAAACTTTATTCATGTTCTTGAATTAACCATATGAATACCTGGAACATGAAGCATTTCAACAGTTTTTATGTTATGAATAATGAGTTGCATGCTCTATGGAGAAAATAAATCTAAACTTTAAATATTTATTGTTTTGCTTATAATTCTGGAATGCTCTTGAGTGCTTGGAGTAGGATAAAACTTTTCCTTAAATTGAGGAAAACAATATTTATAGATTCTTTTTAGTCATACATATCCATCATATTTTAATTAACAGTAATTGGTATGTAAAATCCAATTTTTAATTTTTTTTTTTAGTAGAAAGATACCTCAATTATTTTCCATATTTTACAGTAGAGAAATACAGGAGAGGAAAAAAAATGGAGCTACATGTGTCAGAAACACCTATTTACCAGCCAGCTTTCATATATAGCATTTTCTTTTTTGAGATAGCCATGATTTCCTTGTCTGTTATCAGCTAATACCATACATTTATTAAACAGAAAAAAACCCCTCCAAATTGCATGAAATAACGATACTCTGGCATGATATCAAATTTTCAAATGGGTGGTGCATCAGGAAAATTCATGATGAAGTAATAACATATGCTAAATATATGTGTGTTCAGTGAAGAGATTCTCCTAACTGTGTCTGCTTATATTTATTGAGGTAGGCAGGCAGAAGAGACAGGGCAGTGTAGTAAAGTATTTCTGGAAAGTTTGTTGGAACACTATATCTGACTACTTTATCCAAAAAAAGTACTAACAACGTGGGTGGTGGAGGAGGGGGGGACTAGGATGTTGTCACTGTCCTCACTTCCTACGGACTATAACATCTAAAATAAACACTGTTAGTCATTACACCTTCTGCTTTGCTCTTTTGAAAAAGCATTTATCACACAGGTTCTTTCAGAGACAGGTCACATAAGATTGTTTTGATGATCTTCACTGTATGTCAATTTTAGTAAGTCACGTGAGAGATCAGCAAGGTGCTTAGTATGGGATATGTCATATAGGTGACTGTTTCTCTCTTGCAAAAAAACCCAGAAAAAAGATGCAGTTAAAACCTTGTTTGCCCCCACCATTGCTCCCAGTGAGAATGGCATAGGGAACTGCATATACTTTTAGGCTGGTCTGATAATTGTTTAAAAATTATCTTGTTCAGCATTTCTAACATTTGCAGTAGTCATTATGATTATTTGAAAAGAAAATACTTGAAAATTTTACTCCTGCCACAGGCTAAATTTTTCTTCTTCCCTCTCATTTCAATATTTTTTCAATATGCTACTCAGCCAATAGCTAAATGAAAATTGGAAGTTTAAGGCCATTTTAACTGCAGCATTTAAAAAATATTTTTATAATGGAACAAACTGCAATTTTCTATATAAAGAAAAGTTTCTGAGTAGTGAGATATGCACTGCATTACATATGGTGGCAGAACACACTGCAATTTCAATAGCTACGTAGGATTAGACCTTAAAGTTGTAAAGAATTTTTTTTCTTCACAGTGATGTTGTTAGCAGAAGCTGTATATTCCATGTTGTAAATCTGCACAAAATGTATTGCGTATTTTCCCCCAGAGTTAGTGTCAAATGGGGAGAAAATACAAAAATAGTAGATTAATTTTAGGTTTCTGTTTAAAAAAAGCAATTTCCTAGGTATTTCTTTTCATCATGGAAAATTAGCTGCAAGTTGATAATTGCATTTCTTGTTCATCAGACTTGTGTAGCTTTCTGAAAGTGTGCATAACAGAGAATTGAATTCGAATAACTTGAATAGCCGCATATGAAAACTCGTGGTGTATAATGTTTCAATGAATATTCCTTCATTCTGTTTCCATAGCAATTAAAATTCTCTTATGAATATGCAGTTTCTTACACTGCTTAAATCTTTGGGTTTGGCGTTTTTTGTAGTTTTTGAAAGATTTCAATTTTTGGGTTGGGTGAGAGAAAGGGAAAGAAAGGATGCGAAACTTTGTAGGTCAAGGCCAAATATTATTGAAGTATTTACTACTTTACATTCTTGAAATGGATGGTGGTAGAAATTTCTAGCTTTTCTTTAAAGTAAACCAAAATGCACCTTCTTTGAAGAAATTAAACTTTTAATTTAATTGAGGGCTTTCTCATTAAATTTTTCTTGTCTGAAAAAGAGAAAAAGTTGGACTATCATGTTCAACAGTTCCAAAACCGCTTCAGGAAACATTAACTTTTAAAATCACTAAAACTTCTGTCAGAAATGAATCCACTCTTTCAAGTAGAAACACTGAAGAAAACATTTATATGAAAAAAAATATAGTCAAATTTCTGAAAATACAGACCAATTAGTGAGATTTAATTTAGATATTTGTGACTGACTATGTATCATGTATATGTTAGAGCTGATTTACCATTATATTCTTGCCTTATTTGCAAAAAGAGACTCCTACTTATTGAAATATTACTGAAGGATATAGCTTTCCCCACAAATTACACATTTTTTGCATAAATGTGCCTAATTACCTGAATTCAGTTTTGATTAGCAGTGTTAATTGATGCAGCTGTGGATAGGCTCTGTTTACCTAAATTACCATGTGCAAACAGCAATACGTTTGAAAGTGAATATGCTAAACTGAAAATACTAATTAGCTAAGACAGATTGTTATTCAAGTCACATCTCAGAGCTTTTTAATGAAAGCCTGAATGTGTCAGGGCTTTATGATATTCAGACAGAAATGTCTATATTACATATGAATTCTAAATTTAATTCAAGGGAACAGATGGGATGTCGACTGGGGTTCTTCTCCATCGCTTCCAGTATTAATGTGAATATTTTACTCCACTGGATACATTTTTGAGTGTGTGTATGTGAGAGAAAAATAAGTGTGTGTGCGTGTGTGTGTGTGAGAGAGAGAGAGAGGAGGGAGCCTCTCTCATTGTGTGCCTTGACAATGTGCCAGCCAAGAACATCTCACTGGTCTATTTTTGACCGACATATTTGCAAATTATAGGCACCTACTTTCCCAGAATGAAGATAAACAAGTTATTTTGCAAATTTAATAAGGCCAGATAGTAAATGGAATAAAACCAAATAACAGAAAGATTAAACAGATCTCATTAACAGAACTTTTGCAACAACAGAGATTTCTCCTTTTCCAAGAAATAAAAAAAAAAATCAGCTTTGGGTGTAAGAGGACAGTTGGGCTGCGTGTTTCAGATTGTCATGGAAAGGCTTTTAACCACTTTAATCTGTGCAGTAAAATACAAATACAATTTAGTTTCTTAATTTTATTTAGAACAGCCCAGATTAAGGTATTCCATTAATGCATTTAATCCCTCTTAGTAGTTCAGTTGGATGCAAAACTGTAAATAAGTCTTAAAGTAGTACAAAAGAATATCTAGAGCGTAAGTGTTCTTAATATAGATCAGCCACCATACGGCATATGTCCAGTTTTCAATCCATTTATTCTTTTGCTTCAGAGCTTAAGTATTCAGAGGTCAGCTCCCATGTGAAACTCAGTAATTCCATCAGAAGCTTTACCCACAATGTCTTGACAAAATCAAAAGCAAGGGTTGTAAGTACTGTACCTATTAGTACCAAAATAATAATTAAAGTTGTAATGTTCTAATTTTCTTATATGGACAGTTCTTTCATAAATGTTCTCAAGATATTTGCAGTGGTCCTGGTTCAATTGTAGGTAGCTATGGTTATAGTTATAAAAACTGTCAGATCTTTTGATCTGAATTGGTTGGAATCTATTTTCTTCTGTGTATTGCAATGAGAGAGAGAACCCTTTTGACTCTGTTGGTGAATAGAAATTGTTCTGGTTACTTTAGTTTTTGGAACACAATACCCCCTTTTGAGAAGGTTCAATAGTTCTGTTTTTGTATAAGTTGACATGTAGAGCTGATGATATTTTCTGCAAGTAATTATCTAAGGTCTTAAACTTTATACCTGAATCCTTTAGTCATGGCCTCTTGTACTCCATTAGTGGAGGCTTTACAGATGGAACATATTCCTCAATAGATTAGTCCCAGGTACATTCATTGTTCAGCTGACAATTAACTCCGGCTGAAGAGGAGAACAGTAGTGGTGCAACTCAGATTTGGACCCCTATGATAAAAAAATTACTTCATTCCTATTACATTGCTAAATATGAGTGATCCTCTATAATGAACTGTCTCTTCAGTCCAGACATCTGACCTAGGAAAAAGCTTTTATCCCTAATAAATCACATTCATCAGGAGCTGTGAGTCATAAAATGTTATACCAGACCATTTAATGTCAAGTATTTCACCACCCTCAATAGAGCTTGACTTCTTTATGCAAGGAGTAGCTGAAAGAGAGAGAGAGAAGCATCAACTTCTGGAACACAGAAAGGGAAAGAGGGAGACACAAATCCAAACAAGTTTTAAGATGGAGCTTGAAAAAATCATGAAAATTTCCATCCAGAAACTGCTCTCACTAGCAAATTTCTGGAATAAATGATTCATAGACAAGATCTTTTGGGCAGTTGATGATCTTCAAATGAACTGGTACATAAAAGAAAGAATGGATTAACCCATAGCTTAAAAGAATCTACCAAGGCCTTTTTTCCCATAGAAAATAAAGTAGCAACTTCCACAAAAAGGTTTAAAGAAAGACAACACTTGACACAGAAAATCTCTCCAAACTTTGACCTTTACTCAACCATTGTTTGAGAGCAAAATCAGTGCGAAAGAAGTCTGCAGTATTTGCTTTTGGCCTTTAAAATAGAAGTCCAGGCCAGAATCTTGGTGGCAGCAGTCAGCTGTTACTCAGGGCATCTATGTGATACAGCTGCAAAAGTTGACTTAGCATTTCAACAGGTTCTTGTTTCCATTCAGCAATGTAAAGGTGTGTTTGGTATCTTCTGACACCCAGCATCTGCTGTGCCTGAACTATGCATTCTAAAAATTTGTACAAAATTGCTCAGTAAAGAGATACAATAGCATTTTTAAGATTATATCATTCTTTAGTTCCAAAATTAACTAGTTTAAGCATAAATTAACCAAATAATGATAAATAAATAATTACGAGCTCTGTATTCAACCCTCAAATAAGAAGGACACAAAAAATCATGAAGGAAAAAATAACATAGTGTCATGACTAATTGCCTATTTTGCTTTTATTTCTCAAAAAATTCTGCATCAGTAAATGTGAGTGGTCATCAAATTCCTGTGGAAAATAGATCACTTTTGGTCTACTGGAACTGAAATGTTTTAAAGCACATGTGAAAGCTATGGATGTAAGCGCCCTCATAAAAAGATTTGAAGTATCCAGAAGATTTGGTTCTTATGAAATGTACTTAACCTGAACTGCAGATGTGAACCAAGGAGAAATAAAAGAAAAGGGGATTCCTCCTCCTCACTCAGTACCACCTTTGCAGATTTTATGTTCCCACATCAAGTAGTGATGTTACATCTCTGGTCAGGGAAAAGCCCATCTAAGTATGGAAATCATTTCTAGCACTCTTTATATGTATCTTTGATTTGTACTCATCTGTCTTGCTTCTTACTTAACCATTTATGTTGAATTTCACTTTTTTTTTTTCTGCAACAGAAAGGCCAACCTGTTGCTAATGCAGAAATTCTCTCTTCTCTCTTCATCTTCTCCTTAAATGCTTTTGGGCTTTTATTTTGCAGTCCCTATTATTGTAAATCTTGTCATACAGGGTTGACTTGGAAGGAAAGATGAGGCACTGTGCTGTCTTGGTTTCTGCTCTGTAAATGAGCTGAGTGACTATATAGATTCATCCCCTCTGTTCGGATGTGTGGCAAAACAGAATAAAAACTTCTGCAGTTAATGGTGGGTTTGATTTACAACCCTGGAATAAACTCGGGCTGACGTAATTGACAAGAGATTTATGGACCTTAAGGAAGAGGATTACAAACCTATGTTTCTATAGTTATAAGTAAAAGTATGTATTGGGTGTTATGGTGAAGGGTTTTAAGTATAATAATGTGATTTTATAGTTTAAGTTAAGAATTTAGATGTTATAATAGAAGTACAGGTATGTACGTGATCTGACAGATTATTGACTGAAACACAGCCACATTGCAGTAAAAAGTATTACAGGTAATAGGTCATAAAGTCAAAGCAAAGTTTCATTTTAAGTGCTTATTGGATTAGAAAGTTATAAATTGCCATGTAACCCTGAAACTTGTGACTATTTTCCATTATGGCGATATGTTGCTAAATCTCATGCCTCTGAGACTGATGCCTTGTTTGCTATTTTAAGCAATAAATCGTGTATAATTGCAATAGTCCCATCTCTCTACTTAAGAAATCCAGTGGGTGAAAAAGGGGTGCCGGGAAAGGCATTCCGATAAGAAGTGCAGCGCCTATAAGAGGTGCGCCTATACGGATGTTTCCAGTGGATTCCAGGTTTTTTGGTTGCAGAATCAGAGCAATGTTTCTGGTCTTTCAAGCAATTAATGTGTCAGTTTTGGCTCTGTAGGCTGCCTCTTTGACTTGTCAAGGAACTTCTCAAAACAAGGAGACTGCTGTTGCTGCACTGTTATAGAGTGTAAGTCAAAAAGCATCTTCTGCTTTTATAGACAATTTTTGACATTTTTAATCTCTGTTGTAATTTCCAATGTTGAGTTTTTGAGATCTGATGTGTCCTTTTTTATAAGTTTACAGGAACACGTTACAGTTCACTTACAGAAAATAACTTACAGCTCAGTTTCTCACTTGAGTTTTTTAAAGTCAGTTTCAGTCTAAATCTATTGCACAATTAAATGTTGTCTATTTTTGAAGTTCATTCCATAACATTAAGCAATTAACACTCCCCTCAGAAAAGAGAAGCATATATTACATATTCTTTCTCTTTCATGTTCCTTCTCGAAGTATCCATTGGTGTGAACGGTCCCTGCTTAAAATTGCCTTCAGGACCCTGCCAGAAGAGAAGTTCTCTAGTCTCTTCCAGATTCTGTATCCCCTTTCTCCTTATAGTCCAGTTGCTATTTTTATGTTCACTCTTGTTGCAGTGGCAAAGTCCACTTTACACCCCCCACGTTGCTTTGAAAGTGGTCTCTCCCCAAACCACTGTGCTAGAAAGTTCTCCCTTTACCGAGATCCCACTGGTCACTGACTCTCTCCCCCCGCCCAGCCCTTCTCCCATTGGCTCTGGTGATGTCACTCACCCTTGCCTCTGCTCCCTAGCCCTCAGACCATTGGCTTCTGATGCTCTGCCCGCCCCTGGGACCCTTTGGGATAAAACCACATGCACGTTTCGTTCTTGGTTCTTTGTCTCTGCTTCCTTGGAGTGTGTTGGTTTCATTAAACCCCTCGGAACTGCATGCAGAGAACCCCTCTCACCTCTTCGTCTCCAGTTCGTACTCAGACTGTGTGTGTGAGTGGCTGTTGGTGACTATCTGCAAAGGTGAGGTCGACGGCACGCGTAGGTGCTCGCAGAGTGCCATGTAAGCGTCTCCATGTGGGACCCTGTGGAAAAAACATTGATTCACCAAAGTTCTCTTTCCATACACTCTGACTTCTGTTTCTGTACTGTCGCTGTATCTCACCTCATCATTTCCCCTGATTCTCTTTCATGTCTGTCCCTTTCTCCTTGTGCTTGGTACAAAATCTGGGTAATTTTTATTTTTCTTGTTGATCATATTTCTCTTCTACTTAAAGATCTTTAGCACGACCATGAGTTTTAGTTTGGTCTTTATTATATTGCAATTGCTATCTTTCTGTTAATGTGTGAGTACTGCTATGCACCTGAAAAAGTTCTACCTTTGAAAGGCAAAACAAAAGTCTGTTATGCCACTGGGCTACTCTAGACATCTGGAATTGCTGTTACCAATGGTGAATATCTTTTCCTAAGTGTCTTGTGTCAGTGTGGATTTCAAAAAGTCTTGCAAGCTCCTACTTGATCAACTATTTCTGTGCTATCACAGAATCACATTCACTTTGTGTATGAACTTTTCCATATGCTTTTCTCTGGTAGATGCTCTAATGCCTCTTCTGCTCAGATTCAGCTTCAACCTTCATTTTTATCATTAATTAATTTTCTTCATGTCTATATTTCAAGCCACCATATGTATGTAAAAAGGGCAAGTGTAATAACTCTATGTTATCTGAAGACTTCCATCAAATCAAGGCTGATAACTAAAAATTTAGTTTTCATATCACTGGTCTTTGTTAATTCTACTTCTAACTTAAATTTCCTAAATTTTTCTCTATTCTTCAATACAGACTAAATTGTTCCTGTTGTATTTCCTTACACTAATTAGAAACAATCTGCTTTTAATTTAAAATTACTTTTAACTACCTAAAACTACACAACATAGTAAGAGAAGGAAAAGTAGAGTAGGTCAGTACCGTCTTTCCTGCCACATTAGAGATACTCTGCTTGGTGTGTGGTTTTCCATGTCTGTGCTCAGAAAGGAAGACTCAAGCTATGTGAATAAATTCCTTTCTTAGATAACTCTATTAGCTTCTTTGTCAATAACATTAAATAGAGAGTTCTTGTCTTCTTTTAAACCTCGCATAGCTTTGTTCTTACTACCTCTCCTCAACAGTCCCTCATTTATTACTGTGTTTCCTCCATCTACATTCCTCATCATTGATGACGATGCTGCAACCCTTTCTTCTGGAAGATATTGCGTATGTGTGTTTGTATGAGTGTGCACGTGTCTGAACCTATGAGGTTCATACTTTGGGCCAGTTCCTGTTTCAGACAGAACTGCCATGAAATGAATAAAGCCTCAACATAAGACAGTAAGTTCTCTTATTTTAGAATGTCTATTAATGGACCATTTCATGTTTCAATTGTCAGCTGTGCAAACTGAGAAGTAGAACAAACATTATGAGTATTTGAATTCAATTTAATTCTTTCCTGAGTGTGTATGTATGCACTGACTAATGCTTACGTGGTGGTTATGAACCAACCTGTGTATGACATTTTTATGTTGTCGTAAACATAGAGCATTTCATTTGGGTGAATATCTACTATAAAAGATGTGATTTTTGAATAATGGCTTTTCCAAGCCTATAAGTTCTCAGAAGGAAAATTGCAAGACCAGATAAAAATACGCTGAAGTACATTTAGAGTAGTGAAGAGGCCTGTCTGAAAGTTGTGGTTTGCATAGTACAGCAAGTGTGTTTCCATCTATATTTGGCATACTCATGTGTATGCATGTACAAATGCATAGCCCATCAAAATGGCTGTAAAGATCACACAGAAAATTTATCAAAACTCTCACCATCTCTCTTGTCTTTTTCTTGGCACTTCCACTTTGGTTGACCATTTTTGGGGCATTTGGAGCATTTTCCAACAATTGCCAGTGTCTTTTTCCAAACAGCCTACAAAGAAGTTCTTTTTCTCTTAGGCGAGAATTATCTGTATGCGTATTAGTCTCCAAAGCAGTAATAGACTGTGTTTAAATCAGAGACTATTTTTATGTTAATTTTCTCTCTGGATATGAGAATGGAAATTGTACTATTGGAAAGAAGGAAGAAAACTTGGCCAAATTCCCAGTGCAACAAAATACTTCTTTCATGAAGAGCACATGAGCTCTCAGATGTGTAAAATCAAATCTCAGTATTATTTTACCTAGCCTTTTTTTTTTGATTGTGTAACTTTTAAATATTTTCACTTTGACTGTCCTTTTCCTTTTGTACCTATACAATTCGAGTCTGCCTTCAACAATGTCAGTGTGCTCTAAAATGTTATGCACAATATCAACTCTTTCTCCATTTCCTCATTACAGTATGAACTTTGATTCCTCACTTGTTCAACAGAGGTCTCTTTCATCTCTTTAGAAAAAAACCAACCCTGTAAATCCATGCATGTGTGAAGGAGAGGTAAAAGAAAGATTTTAGGCAAGTCACTTTGTTTGTCTTTCATTTCCAAATTCAGCTATAAGACCTCTGAGGGAGGAAGGGGAAGAATGTGTTAGGGTGTAGTCTGTGCTGGAAGGAGCTGAGGGCTCCAGGTACAATTATGATACAAATAAAGGGAAAAAAAATTCTAATAAATAGCATGACATAGAAGAGAGGCATAAATATGAATAGTACCATTTTAACTGTTGTGCTTGTTTGTCAAAGACAGATATGTTGTAAGTGAAAAAATACTGAAATGTTCCAAGGCTGCAGTGGACAGCTACAAAATAATCAAAACACTGTAGTTTTTAACTCAATGGAAAACTCTTCAAGGCAACAGGTGCATCCACTCTAGCTTGTACAGGACAAAGTAAAATGACTTCTTGGTCCTGACGATTCACCAATGGCTTTATTGTAATATATTATGTATTTATAGATGTATACATACTTATATGTACATATTATGTAATTGAAAGGTTCGTTTCACTTGACAAACAAGGGAATTCAGCCAAAAGGAAGTGCATATTACTGCTTTCTAGCTTTCATGTGGCTGGAGATGAGTCAGTGCTCTGTCATGACATAGTCAAAAGCAATCCTCCAAAACTCTGTTAAAGAAATGATTGAATCCCTAAATTCATGGTAGATGTTAAAAAAGTCTGGCCTTAAAAAGAGGTTTTCTTACCACAGCTACTAGGTTTACATGATTTTAGAATTAAATTTTTGGAGTAGAATCCACAGAGAGTTGACTTCACTGAGAGTGAAATCTGAGACCTAAAAAAGGGCATTCATCTATTAGGAATACAAAATTTGAAAAAGAAGCCTGTGGTGTCTGTATTGCATTATATATACTCTAATTTGTTTGACCATATGACAAACAGCATGAGGAGAAACTTGGCTCCATCTCCATTATACTTTTGTAGGACAGCGAAGCAGTTCGCTCACCTATTATATTCTGGGTTCCAAAACCAGTTCTAATAACAAGAAAAAAATGTACAAAAATTGGTATTGTTTTATTAAATAATTATTTATAGTGAGTACAACTTGGAGAGGATTCAACAATACACCGAATAAATAAGCCTTCTGACTGTTGATTTAAATTTTACTCCAGAAAAACGATGAAAGGCTTAAAGTTCAATGTGCAATGCCCAAATCATTAAGGACTTTGTTTCAGAGAATTCTTTTAAAATAACTGCTGATTGGAAATATATATTCACTTTTCATCTTAGAAAGACAGGAGAATTCAAATGATAGCAACTGTTGATTATTCAAATGTTTAGATTCTCATTCTCCATGTGATCAACCAACACTGAACTGCTAGTTGAAATGCTGAGAAAAAAGTCAGTTATGAATTCCTCCTGTATCTATGTATATTTTTTGAGATCCCTTCATTATAACTTCAATAACAAGAAAGGATTTTCTCTTTTCTTTCTTCCCACTAAACATACATAAAATGTTATCTCTTTCTGCTGCAGTACATACAGTATTTTAATTGCATTTCATTGTTCTCAAACCTAATTTGTTGCATGCTAAGTGTAATAATATTAGAGCTGGGAGCTGAATCAGCGTTCACATGAGAGAATTTGGCAAAATATGCTGTTATTCATAGTAAATCCAAAAGTGTTTTTTTTGTCTCTATGTCTTTAAGAAGGTCTAGTTTATTTCAAGAATGAGTTGCCATTCAAGACATAAACATTACATCTAGTAAGTGAATTGCAGCCTTTTTTGAGAGCACTGTATTTCTTTTGTATAGCAAAAAATGACAGGTTCAAATTACACACATCACAGAGCAGCTTTTAAGAAAAAGCAAATGTTTACAAAGTGATTAACTGACACAGAATCATAGAGTCACTAAGTTGGAAAAGACCTTTAGGACCATCAATATCTGGGACCTGTTCTGAAGAATGTAAAACAGGTTTAGCTGCCCCAGTATGGTGTAAGATGCTGGAATGTTTTCTGTGTCTTCATTGAGAAACGTTTTATATTGAACTTAATAAAAAAAAAAGGCATAACCAAAAAGAACAGAAACAAAGAAGCTCACCAGCCTTTTCCAGTAGCTAGTCCATTCATGAAGATCTGTTGGAGCACATGGAAGTAGTAAAACTGGTAGCCACCACCTAACACTGCTTGCTGGAGTTAATCTTAGTAATGATACTCATCTCCATCTCTCAAGCGTTTCTTCCTTGTCTGTAAAATACTTACCTAATTCTTTTGTGTGCACTGTGTATGTGAGCAACATGGCCTGCTGCAGATTGAAGTGATGCTGGAGCTCATCTAAAACTAGGATTGTGTCTCGGGCATGCTCTGAAGGCAGCTTTTTGTTGTTTTAGTTTTTTATGGGTTTTTTTGTTTGATTGGGTTTTTTCCTCTTAGGAAGAGGGATGCAGCTTAGGCATGTCTGCTGGTTAGAACAAAATGAAGAATACATGGGCAACATCTAGTCTTGGTAAAACAAATATGACAATGCAGCCCTCCCTCAAGTCCTGTGAGGACTCTGGCTGGAGTCTGGTCAGGACAGACAAACGGCATTTTCTTTTGTTATCAGCTGTTCAGGGAGGCGGGGTTTTGTATCAGAAATTAAGGGGATGATTCATTCAAGTGAAAGACCTTACAGGCAATACCTGTCTTGTAGCTCTCATGGCTATGTGCTTCCAATAGAAAAAAAATATTCTGTGGATTCATCTTTTTTCAATGGGCTAAAATCACATGCTGAATGGATTTCAGTAATCTAGTGTTCACAAGACAAAGGCGCCTACAATTTCTTTCATTGTTAGGACACAGAATTGCGAGGTCTTAATTTTCAAATTGAATATATAAATGTCACAGTCTCCTGATTACACGCAGAAGGACAGAAATTAAGACACCCTACTGGTGTGATCCTGTTACACCAACTGGCATTCAAATTGGATCACAACGTTTTAGATCTAAAGGCTGGAAAGGACAGAAGTGTGATTCCTGCACCTAACCAAACAACTTGCAGTTAAACAGTGACAATATTGTTTAAATTGAAATCCTGATTAGAAGTAACTGAAAATTTCTCACCTTTCTGAGCAGACTGTTTCGGTGGTTAACTAAACCTATTGTTACAGTGCATGTTAGCAATACTTTGAATTTTGTGCAATTTTACCATCAGCATGGCTAATAATCATATGGGAGGCAAACAGTATCATAAAAAGTGCTATAAAAAGGTGGAGAGTGTTGTCCCCTGTCTGTGAGGATTAGATAGGATCAGCTTCTCACACGTGTTTTTTGGCTTAGAGTGAGAAGGATGTCATATGGAACATTTTAAAGATCTACGTCTTCTACCTGTGGTACAATGAGTTAAAGTTACTTGTCTGTTAACATGTGCTGCCCTTGAGGAGACAGGGAAAAAAAGGAACAGTAGCAAAGGTAGTGGGGGTCTTGTAAACATGGAATGATGTGGCATCATGTTATTGTGTTGCAGATGTGGGAGTATTTTTGGAAAACTGAGTTCTGACATTAAATGTTTGTGTCTTGGGCAAATATTTTTTCATGACGAATAAGGGTTTTTTTTGGCAAAAAGATTGATAGGGTACATGAGTTTGTCTTTGAGCTTAGGTCAGGAGGACACCAGAACTTAATTTCTCTTTCATTCCTTCTGTTGGGAAAAAACGGGAATGAAAATCACAATGTTGTCATGTTGCCACAGAAGCTGGAGGGTTCCTCTGTAGTTACACATCTGTGATCTTAGAAAACTAAAATCCTGTTTCAGTTTCAGTATCATCTTGAAGCTGACAGTGGGGATCTGATTAAAAAAATAAGAGTAGTAGAGTCTAAATCAATAGTTGTTAATCTAGTAAGTGACTACCTCTCCCAAGCCCCTTTTCCATAAATATAGGTACACTTGTCTTCTTTCAAAAGCTTCCTAAATTGTAGAAGAAAGTGTTGCATTTAAATCATCCATGCATCTTTTCTGTCGGAAAGTGTCCATTTCAGTTGAAAGTATCAGCTGCCATTAGTGGAACAATTCCTGGTGCTTTTTGCTCTTTGCTGCAGCTAAGCAGTTTGTTTCTGACTTCCTTTCAGAGGTATAAAGTTCTGGAGGAGTGAATATATATATATATGCAACTCTTGTGCTGCAATTTCACGTTACCCTCTGATGTACAGGGCTTGAAGGGAGGGAATATGACCATATGGAAATGGCTTTCTTATCCAAGTAGGAATATGTTTAGTCAGCTTGCAGGAGGGGTCCATAAACAAAATACAGCAGAGAAGCTCAAGAGCTGTACTTTAATGGCCTTTAAAATTACCTCTGCAGTGCATTTAGGGTCAGGATACATGGAATACATATGCTTGTATTATGAATAGAAGAAAGAGCAAAAGAAAATCTAATGTTAATTAAAATTTTCCAGGGGTTGGGTTGGATAATTCTTCTTTTGTGTTCTTAAATCTCTTTTGATTTTAATTGCATGACAAAAAATTGACTGCAAGTGTAATGTTAGCAAATGGTCTTATTTGATTACAAGCATCTGTGAATGCTAAGTCAAAGAATTAAATGCCTTTGATTGGGGTGGGTTTGTTTTCTGTTTCTTCCTGAGGTTTTTTGTATGTTGTTTTTTTTTTTTTCCCAATACAGCCACACTGGTAATAAAGCTTGTACTGTCAGTATGCTGAAGGTCATTCCTATAATCTATTCAGTAAGATCTGCTCCCCTTTAGGTGAAAAAAAAAAATCAACTGAGCATGCCTAAAAATGTCTAGAAAATCCTATTACACTTACTGGATTTCAGTTATGTATTTCAGATTCACATGGAATTCAATGAATGCTCAGATCAAATATGAAAAATTGTAGCAAGTTTCCAATGTTATGCACAGAGTTTCCCTCCCTTCCCCCTTCTGTGCTGTCTTAGAGAAACAAGGAAATTTTTCTCAGATATGACAAAGGATAAACTGAAATGATTAGCATTAAAACATACCTAATACTGTGTGATATGTTTTAAAACTGGAAACAAAGGTAGGATATGTCTTATCTGTCTGTCGTGACTCCCTGTGCATCTGTCTGTCTCTCTAGAGCAAGTCAATAAAAATTATTAGAGCTGGCATCTCACAATCACACACCCTTAAAGCATGAAGCAATAATACTGTGAAGGAAATTTTTTTTCTGACCTTTTCAAATTACATTCAACTGTCTAGGGAATTTCTCAGTGACTAGAGGTAATAAAGTTCAATCCGTTTTGCCGGTTGGCTTCAAATTTAGCTCCTCAGAAGCCCTAACTTATCTATTCTTTTTATCTGAGCCTTGGCATCTATTCAGTACAGTAATCCATGCATCTAATCTTTTTTTTCTCTCCCCTCTCAGGTTTAGCTGATGGATCATATTGTGAAATCTGCAGCCATGAAAGGCCCTCCATTTACTGCACCCTTCAAAACGGAATGTTAGCATGGGAGGCTAAGCTGGTATGTTGCCTTTGAGAGGCTCTTGTTGAATTTAATTAGCTTTTAGATTTCATCTCCATCTCGCATCTCAGCTTTCACTATTGTGTGTGATTTAGGCTTCACTGACTTCCATTATTTAAAACTTTTCCAACTTAGCTGTGCCACTTTAGAATACTGAGGGGAAAGTAAATTTTAAAGTTCATTGTCTTAAATTGATTTCTATTTAGTTTTTATGATAAGACCTCAGAAACAATAGAGATATAGCCTCCCAGTTAGGATTCGAGTGACAAAGGCAAACAACCATGTCTTGTTTCTCATTGTATTCCATGAAGTAAAACTGGAAACAGGTAAAGAACATTTTTAGCAAAATATTTCTTAAATTATTTTTAAGTTTATAAAAACTGTGCTTTACTGCTGTCTCTTCCCTGAAATATTAAGTCTGTGTTTAGGTATATGTCTGATCTGCTGTTGAATGACCTGCAGAATATTCAAAATGCATGCATATCTAAAAGCACCTGTAAAACACTTGCTTTTAATCATGGAAGTAATACACTGGCAGACACATGTAGCTATCTTACATACATTTGCAAGGGAAAGAAGAAGCTACAAAGTGGTTTGGTAAAGATATGAGGTTTGGGTTTTTTCCTTTTTTTTTCTGAATTCATCTTCATTTTGATTCTCTCATCTGAAGTGTCGGGAAACATGGTCAGATGGATAAAGTACAAAACTGGGAGTTTATAGATCTTGCCCCTGCATGTAAATGGGCCTCTACGAGGCCTGTAATGTTTGTCAAGTCACTCAGTCGCTTTGTACCATAACCCTGGCTACTGTGAAAAGCTCTCAGGGAGTGCTCAACAGAGGATGAGCACAGGGTGGAATCTAACTATTTCACTGTGTTTAATTGATTTAGCTAAAATGAACTAGGTTCATTTTTAATCAAAATGTATTGTGCTCCACTGATACTAGCCATGTTGAAAGTGGGATGATCAGTAATCTGAAGGCCTTTCATGCCTGAAAGAATGGCATTCTCAACAAAATTACTGAAGATATCTTACGTTTTGAAATTAATTTAGGAAAAACAGTACCCCTCATTGGTAAGGTTTCTCACATTCACAGTTGTTTTTTTAGTGTCCTTACTGTCACTTCCTGAAAAGAAATGTTACTAAACTGACAGATCCAGTTATATTTTTAATCAGGCAGGAATAAGCATTTTGAAATTCTTTTATTAGTTCAGTGAAAAAGATAACATACCTGAATTCCCGATGTGCTAGATAGTGTTCTTGTTTCAGAGATAATATGAAGGGACGTATTAGAGTGTACACAAACACCCAGCTTGGTACTAAAATAAAGTTAAATAAATGTTTGTGTCAATGTGTTCATTTACTTTCACATCTTGGAAGCTCCATTAATACACGTAGAGTTACAGAGTTATAGAGTTTTAGTAGAACCAACTGTTTTTCAGTCTACAAGAATTAGGCTTCTCCTGATACTCCAGCATTCAGGTTGGTCTCTAGGTATGGAGACAAGCAATCCAAAAGGGTCCGTAGTTTGCCAAGTATCAGAGGACTGAGAAATACCTCATGGAAGTAGCAAGTTTTAGCTTCTCAAAGCAATGACACTGTTGTTGGCTGTATATATACATATATTTTTACAGTAGGTGCTTGAAAAATATACAATAAATATCCCCCATAATATTTCAGGTAGAAATACATAGGAATGGGATAATTTTGAGTACAAGTAGGATATTAGAGATGGTGGTGATGTGAGTTTTCTTTCATTGAACTAGTTCTTATTTCCAGGATTCTTTCTAATTTGCAAACCTGAATTCTGGGCAGACGCAATTCTGCTGACAGGCTTTTCTACCACACTGATGGTTTTCAACTCAAAAGTATTGAAATTAATTTTAAGGAGAGAGGATTTTTCTTACTCATTTATTTATTTGAATTCCATTTATCACAGTATACATTACATAAAAGGAACTATGTAGTGATATGTAAATGCTTACATTCATTTTGTGGAGTGTCTGTGTGGATAACCATTAAGCTAACGGTGTTGTTTTCCACTTGGAATGTAGCTGAGTATGTTTTACTTTGTCAAAGCCAGTCGTTAGGGACCACTGAAGGCCTCAACATATCAGAACGATATTCTAGTTTTTGGTATTACTGGGGAATGTCAAAATCTTCTTTGCAAACTAATCCATTCCTTAAAGTAGCTAATTAAATAAAACCAAATGAACCACAAGTGTCTTTTAAATCAAACATACTACATTATGTCTTGTAGTGGGAAACAACAGATGTCCTGATGTTATTCTGGTTTAATGTCTTTATAGTTTTGCCATCTATTCCGTCTTTCCTGATTTTCATAAACTGGGAGTACAATAATAGTGTGCCAGGGATAGGTATATGAAAAATGGTGTTTCAGCTTTGTTTTTTCCTCAGTTTGGAAATACCTAGTTTACCAAATCTTTACAAGAAAAAAATACTGTAGATTGAGTCAAAGTAACTCCTGTCCATGTATCAGTGGCGTTAAAATAGGAGATTGCATTGTGCATATCAAAGGGATCGTGTTCTTGTTATTGATACACTGTTGTTCAGTGTTATTTATATTTTCATCATTAGTCCATAAAGTCTTAATAATTAGCTCTCTAATTTCCCAGAAAAAGCATGATAATTTGTTGAACTGGTTGAAGGAAGAAAAAAAAGCTGACCAATATGGCATTGTAAGTTAATAGTATAGAACAAAGCATAGTCATAATTAGTTGAGAAAAGGGCTTTCCCTGTTCATTCCAGTTCATAATAAAAAGTGCCTCACCAAAGTGACTTAGAAAATAATGCATTCAGACTGAGAAGAATTACTGCCTAGCAGATTCTATTTATCTGTAGCTTAAAAAGCAGCTGCGTTTTTGTAAAAAGCAATGAATGTGGCAGTCCTACTTAAAGGTAGAAGAAAAAGAACACCCCTTGTTTTGTAATAAGGGGATTTTCAATTTAAAAGAGAGAGAGAGCCTGTTGTGTGAAGTATGGTTATTACATTCACTGTATTCTATCTCACCCACCAGGAGGCTAATAACGAAGGAGTCAGTGAAGGAGACCAATGCCACGGAGGGTTATCTCGCAGCCCCAGATGCTGGATAAGTTGAAGGAGGCAGAATCGCTTTTGGATGACATTCAGGAAGGCCTTGAATGATTATCTGGCGAAGAAAAGACTATTCTTTCCAAGGTAAACAGTCCATTTCATCTGTCTGCTGTTGGTGTAAAATATGTTTATATAAATACCTCTAAAGTTCATTTTTTATCATTTTTCAGGTTTTTTCTCCAGATGCAGCAATGATCTCTTAGGAGTCCTTTTTGAGACAAAGGATCCACTCCACGTCCAACCAAACCTAAGGAAATGCTTTGAAGGAATTGACAAGCTCACTTTTAATCACAAGAGAGAAATTACCCACATGGAGTCAGCAGAAAATGAAAAAGTAGAGCTCGTGCTGCGAATAATTTCAGCAAGTGCCAAGGGGCTAGTTGAGAAATGGCTTCATGAGGTGAATATCTTTAGCTCTTACTTAGGGTTTAGTTACTGTATGATCATTTTCTCTTTTAGGAGCAATGAATATTATAAGTGTATACTAAATAGCTCTCTGAATATTTTTCAAGATGTTGACAGATTTCAGCCTTATTGTTGTTATTTATTGCAACTAATTTAGCTTCTGCAAACATGCAGAAATTAATCCTAATAAAAAGCTCTCTTGAAGCAAGCTGTCAGCAGAAGTCGGTCTGTGTCTGAAACCATATGTGTGAATATATGTCTGAGTCTACATGTATGTGTTTTTGTGCTTTCATGGTGTAATGTCTGTAGTTCAGGAGGACAATATGTAAAAAATAATCAAGGAAATGTAAGATTTTCAATTCTTCCCTCCACCCTGCAGAAAGTGTGTCCCAATTGTGTTGGAGGGGTTTAATATCCAATCATTTTAACAAAAGGGAAGAGAAATTATGTCACTGATAACATCCTAACCTTTCCCCTTTGGGCCTCTAATCTAAATTCATTGGTTTCAGTACGAAATTAGTTTGGTGACCTTTTTTGTTTGCTTTATTTAACCTTCCTCTCCCAGTGGATGGGAATGGGACCTTCCATTCTTTTTTCTTTCTGGGCATTTTTCTTCCATGTGCTTACCTTTCTCCTGGGGCAGGATCAGCCCCGGGAATTCCACTTCCCCTTTGTTCGCTGTTGTGGGTACTGTTCTTGTCCTCAGTGGCTTTTCCCTGGGTGCTCCCTAGGCAAGGGTAAGTGGCAGGGACCAGCACCCAGCTTCAGCAGGAGAGGGAAGGGGAGGCTGGGGGCTGCTATTTTCATAGCCAGATAATTGGGCACAGGCTGGGGGGGAGTCCCTGGGCAATGAAACCTGGAGCAGGTGGTGGGTTAAAGGTGTTTGGCCCTATTGTTTATTGTGTTTCTACTGGCTGGGTGAGCAAAGCCAGACTGCATAAGCCCACTTGTGAATCCCTGTTTCCCACCCTATGAAGCTGCACAGCAGCAGTGTGCCAGCTTTGGATGGAGCCCCTTTAGGGAGTGACTGCATGCAGTTTAAAATGGTCCATCTGCATCATCATTCAGGATAGGGAAGGGAGAAGAGGAGGGGATGATTTAGGCAAGCCCAAACACTTCCCACCCTGCTCTCTCTGTCAAGTCACTAGCTTGGTTTTGGACTAGTTTACAGACAAAACTTCCATTAAAAAAAAAAAAAAAGGAGTGACAGTGGGTAAGTGGCAGTCCTGAGGAGCTCAGAAAAACCCAGAATTTCAAGCCTGTGATATACTTCTTAGTTTTCACCTTCTTCCACAAATGAAACTGGGTTGGGGCAGGTGAGCAGCTGTGTTTATTTTAATACATCTATTTTAACCCTCACCTAAAAACAAATGGGAAGGTTTGGGAGTGCATTAATCTGGGTCTGATTAGTATCTCTTTCTCCCTCAAAAGTGCAACCTGAGATTAATGAATATAAACTAGAGTTTCATATGCAGTCTTTAAGTCATTTGCATGTTTTATGCATGATAATTGAATTTATTTATGCACTTCCTTTCATTTAATGATTTCTCGCTCTTTTCTATGCTATCAACATTATATTATGCGAGAAGTAGGATTTGGTAGGCAAGAAAAGATAGCAGTATATAAATCAAACTCGAGTTAATTTTGAGTTCTAGTGTCACCACTAGATCAGAATTAATACTAGTCCCATGCCAGTGGGTTTACATGGCTGGGAAAACGTAAAATATTTTTGGTAAAGCATAGACTTTCAGCTTGAGATGTTTCTGATGCAGCTTAGTTTGCTTGCAAGTGTACAAGCAAAATTATTTTCAAATGGCAGTTAAATTATTGTATTGACTTTTCAATGACCCTAGAGACTTGTGTTTCTACTTGGCCAATTAGTAGTAATAAGAAGATGAATACTAATTGCACTAATAAATAACTGTGTTCAGACCAGGACCTCAGAATTATAGTCTGGCTTAGAAAATAAGTGTATTTTATAATTTGTCTCATTTGGTCTTCCATCAGGAGAAATACGGACTTTGTAGCTATAGTAAATTTATCATAGCCAAGAAGGAAAAGGTCCTAGGGATGAGAGGGTCATATTTGATAGCAGCTCTGTGACAGTAGCTGTTTCAGTGCCATAGGCAGGGAATCTTGTTCTGTTTCTGCAGTTAAGCTCAGGCGTCTTAAAGATGTCTTAGTGTTGGAGTCTGATTTTTTATAATGCATGCCAGGAAGTTACTAAGGAAAATTAGGAAAAAGATGCTGGTAGTGGTGCTTTCATAGCGTTTATCTATAGCAGTTTCTTTTGTGTCTTTTGTCTTTCCTTATGTCTTGAAAGATGTATGTGGAAGTGATTTTCTGTGGTGTCCTGTCTTTTATCAGTGAATTAAATGGTTGTGTCTTGTGATTGTTTCTTGATTCTCGTAGGTAGGACTGTGTTTAAAGGCTAAAGCTCTGTTAATTTGTGATGTAACCATTTCAGTGTCTTTCTTGTCATTGAAATGTAGTTTAAAATGTTCAGTAATGTAGCATGAAATCATTGGTTAGTTTTGGAATGGTGGTGAAGTCATGTGAAGAAAATAAGTATTGCATCTGATCAAGATAAATTCACTCTAGTGTTTTATGGCTTTTTATTCCTATGTGATAGTAATAAAGTCTCATGTAGGGATGGAAGCCATGAAATACATTGTGAAAAATCATCAACTCAGATGGGGCCATCAGGATAGCATGCTGTAGTTGTAGAGTTATTGAGAATGATTGGAAGATGGTTTAGTATGTCATCACTTTGACTACCATGTTTTTGCATTTTGTTTCTTCATCCTTCACCCACATAGTTTGATGAGAGGAAATCAGTTTGTAACGAGATGATCCATCTTTACATCAGTGTTCAGTCTTTAAATCATTCCTACATCTTTCATTTTCTCCCAAAGATAACACTGTATATGAAACCCTGAGCTAAGAATTTAATACGGCTAATAAACACATGCCAAAATGAATACAAAGGAAAGCCAATGGACTTCTAAGTGCTTGGAAATAAGGAAGGAAACAAAGCAAGGTCTACCCTGTTAGCAACTGGTCCAGGTTCTTTATTTCCATGTTTAAGAGCAAATCTGAGAGGTGATCCAAGGATTAAAAAAGAATTCTTTTCTCTGCTTGGGCATGTCTTTTGGACAGTGCTTGTTCTTTTTCTCTCTGGAACTGAGATGAAGGCTGACAGTGTTGGGCTCAGAAAACAATTTCTGACAAATTCCTTACAGTGCTGCTATTCCACATATTGCCTTACTGCTCCGTCTCCTTTGCTTTTGTGTACCAGTTTCCTTGGGGAATGTTTTGGGGAATGTTATTTATTCTGATGCAACTATTTACGATTTTTTTGTTGTAATATTTCTCTGAAGCATATGTTAATAAAACATTATTGATTTTTTGGTACTTTGACTCCTTTATTATTTCTCTTAGGTGTGAATTTTTTCTCTGCTAAAAATACTGACTTTATTGTAACTAAGGTCCTCTTCTGGTGAAAAGCCTCAGCAGTAATTAGGCAGGATGTATATTTCCCACTTTATTATAAATTTTAAATTCTTCTTTGAATCAAACAGCACGTGGAGAATTTAACCATTATTAAATTCACAGACATTTTGTGGCAATTATTTCAGTGTTACTTGGGCTTAAAAAGGGTAGACACAGGTTTGCTTCAATGGTGCCATGTGAAAAAGAAGTATAAAAATCTGTAAGACACATTACCTTCAGACTCCTGTTAAAAGAAAAACTGTTTTCCTCCCTGTGTATTAACAAAATTTTTTCCAATAGTGTCCAGGGTGTATAGCCAAGAGAATAAACTGTGTTTATTTTTCAACTTTGTATTTGGCTAAAATGAAAATTGTCTTCCTGTTTTCAATACCTACTTTGGTGATAACGTTTCAGAGACCTGAGACAAAGTCCTTTAAACATGGGCTTCTGTACTCTTTTTCTCCATTTCTGCTAGTTTGATGATGAACTGCAGTTAAACTATTGTGTTGGTAAATACAATTCATCTTTGCTGCAGACTGTGTTTTGAAAAGTAGTCTACAATCCCACCTGTAGAAAATATTTTCAGTACTGCATTTTGTATCCAAATTATTTTGAGAGTCAAAAGTTACAGAACTCTGAAATAACACCAGAGGTGAGTTCCTCCTTGGAAACTAGGCACTAGAATTACCTAAATGTGCTTCAATAACTCTCTTCATAGCATGTTTGCAGATCTGACTCCACTGACTACTTAGAAGCCACTCCAAGTGCCCATGAGTGTTCAGCCCTGGAGTTAATGAGCAATAACCTGTCCTGGAGTGGTCACACCTTAAGGTGTTAGTGGAGGAGGGAGTGTTACTTTCAAATTATATTTTCTTTCTAGTAGCAGTTCATCCATAGATGTTGCAGAGAACCTTCTTTAGTTTATTCTTGCCTGAAAAAATTTTATTATTTATATCCTAATTATTTTCCTTTCCCTCTGCCTCCAGGGTGGAGCTGATCTGGTTTTTTTTTTTCCTGAGCAAGAAAAATGCTTTCTCATAAATCCTGAAATATTACTTCAGATTCACCTCTTTGAATTATGCATTGTAAGAACTTGAGAATCAGATTTTAAGTGACACCTTGCCATGATGGCAAAGAGAGTGTTTTTCTTGTCAGTGTCAAATTGAGTAAAAAGTGTGTATGTTTAAAGTGTAGTCAGTTGTCAGAAAAAAGCAAGGTCTTGTCACAAAGTTGAAATGTTAAAGTTACCACTTTGTTTAATGAGTTGTAAATGTCCACATTGCATGTGTTCCTGATAAATTAACAGCCTTAGTCAAGAGCAAGACAATGTTCTACTTTTACCTTCAAAATACTGTCTGAGGTAGTGGACATACCAGCTTTCAGGAGAAGCAGCATCTTGGTGATCTCAGATCCAAGCAGGACTTCCTAAGTCTTTCTTGGATAATGGAAACAGCTTGAGTGCCACCTGTAAAGGGGACAAGTGTCTGAAAGCAAGTGTCATGTGTTTTCCATGGCCTGGAATACAAAATCAAGAGCCATGGTTTTCTGCTGGAGCCAGTGCTTTAATGCAGTCTTCAAGGGCAGCATCATGGAGAATAAATTATTACAATTTGATCTGGATATAAGAAAGGCTTTGTTAATTGTTGGGAGGGCTGTGCCACTGGAAGGAGGAGAGAGGTTTGCACTTGCTTTACCAATACAAAATTGGAAAGGCTATTTCTGGAGACTGGCACTTACCTATTCTCCCAGCAGTATCACTTCGTGCTGATGTCAGCATCAGTTCGCTGTTCATCCACAACCCCATGGTGGGTTTTGAAAAAATCAGGTATGGTATTATGAGACAAAAGTTGGAGGAGCTATGTTGTTTTGTGGCGTTAGGGGGTAGGAAGATTTATACTGAGAGAGAGAGAAAAAAAATAAGTTTTCCTGATCAAATTTTTCTGTGTTATTTGAATTCCTAGGATTAGTTTAAATGGTGCCTTGTCAACCTGCTGCTTTACTACCCTTTAAATTATTGTCTCTTCTAATTTTCTTAGTTTTTCTTGATTTCTTACAAAAATATTGCACACAATTTGTTATTTTTCATTCCTCTCCAAGACATGCTTTTTGATTATAAGCTATCACCCAGAACTTGACTGTCTGGCAAACATTAGATGAGTTGGTTTCTGGTTTTCTACTCTACAGCAGTTATTGCTAAAATAAAACTAGTGTTTTCTTTCCATGGAAAAAGACACCTAAGACAGAACTGTGCCCATCTTTTTCCAGCTCAGTATGATTTACTCAAAGATGTTGCATATCCTTACAAACTTGCCTCTCATTATTTTGTTACCCATACTTTTGGGTAGAACTTGGACCCTTGTTCCTAATTATCTGCTTGGGCAGCTGAATGTTTTGAGAGGATTTTTTTTTCAACTTTGAAATCAAACACCTTGGCTCGACCTAAGTTTTCAATAGCTTCGGTCAATCCTATATGTTGTTTTGAATGAGTTAACTTGGTTACTTTTAGAACATCAAGTAGGAAAATTCCAAGAATCATTACAGAAAAAAAAGTTTGACCCCTATTTGGGACAAATAGGTTTTTTATTGTTATTTCACTTATGCTTTCTAGTGTTTATAGTAATTTTTCCTACCTCCACAAGAAAATACAGTGGGGAGGGTGTCTCCTTGGTACTTCAGCCCTGGAAGCACTTGAGCATCTAAAAATTTTAAGAGTAGGTATGAGGAGATGCCCTGGTCTGATAAAATCTGGAGACTAACAGAACTCAGAGGAAATACAAATTTGGTGCTTAATCTCTGGCCAAAGTTCTTGCATTTTCTGCAGAATTCTCTGTGAGTGCAAGTCTAGTCATGCTGAGGAGCTCCCCATTTACGGTCCACTTCAGTACATTTCTGTAGGATATTTTTGCTGTCTTCATTGTAGCCTTTTTCCATTGGCAATAAGACCAGACCAGGAAACAAAATGTGGGGGGACAGGGAGAGGTAGGTAGGCAGTGGAGATGGGGAGCCAAAGAAAGGATCAGTGGGTTAGTGAAAGCTGCATGACTGGATTCATTCCAGCCCTCCTCTGCAGAGAAGCTTTTGTGAAACTCACTGTGGCTTCTGAAAGGAAGGTCCCTATTCATCCGGCCACTGAAGGAGATCATACTAATAGGCTCCAGGATCACAAAGACACTCACCACCTGCTGTCATGAGCACAGGTCAGGCTTTGTTTGCTCTGCTGAATGCTTTTTTTCTTTAAAAACTGAAGTGTAGGTATATATTTGGCAGAGTTTATGATTCTTTCATGTCAGCATTTCAAATTTTAAAAGATAAAAAAGAAAAACAGATATTGTCCATATAGTTACAGGTAGACATAGGATGTGTTTCTTGCCACTGACACAAGGTAGAGCTCATAAGAAATTTATGGAATATGCAAAAGGGTAGATAATAAAACCATATCTCAAATAGTTTGATTTAAAATTAAGGCATTAAATTTCAGCTGAACTTCATTTTTATTGAGGAGTATTATTTTGGCAGACAATATTGGTATACTCAAGTTTTCTTAAGAAACAATTCATTTAAGTGCTCATTGAACTTTTTACCTTAGTGAAACTTTCGTATTTAATTTCACATTAACAAAATTGATTTTTTAATTTTATTTGGCTTGTTAGAAGAAAAATATCTACATTTGTAACAAGTCTATCAAATTTGTTCTTTGAGAGAAATAGAAAATAAATGACCTAAAATATAAAAAATATTCAGTGTAGACTGTTTCACATTCCCAGAATTTAATTCATGGTAATCCAGGATTCCCAAGATTGTTAAACTTTGTCCAGAAATAAATAACCAAATTTGAAATGTAAACATCATAAAGAATCTGTATTTGAAATTACAGGAGTTCTGCTAGTGGTGTCTGAAGCGTGTAATGAGTCTTGTATGTGAAACAACAGATAGTGTCTCCTTTTTCTTACGTGACCTCATGAATGCCTATTTTAAGAAATCAATTTCTTACTGTGTTGAGATAATAGAAAACTTTTGAAGGAAATATTGTGATAAAAATTTAATTAAATCAGTACTTGAGGCAACAAATGTAAACATTTGTGGTATTGCATGCTTGATCCAAGTAGGAACACAGCTGCAAATAATTTGAAAACTAAACTGTATTTTTACATCAACACGGTTAGACAAAAATGCCTTATTAAGTAATTGCTATTGTGACATAAGCTTTATGCAGTAGCTGAATTACTTGGCAGAGCTAAAACGTCAAGCTACCTTGGGAATCTACCACATTCTTTAATTTTCTGATTGATTAAATGGATTATTTGACATTTTGGCAGAGCTTTGAAATCACGGCATAACAAAGACTCCTTTCATTGCTCATTATTTGCTCTCTGCAGGCTTAGCACAGATTCTTTGAAATGAAAGGTTTAAGGTGCTTCTTCCCTGGGTAATTTTTGTTCCAGTTTGCATTTTTGCTAGGAGTGTCACATTTCCAACTTAAATTCCCTGCTGTGTAAATGCAGTTCCTTAGAATGACAGTATAACCTATGGAGATATGTAATCTTGAAAAACACTTTTATATACTCCACAACAGTGGTACTGAAGAATTCAACACAATTAGTCTTCTATCAGAGAGGCTCTTAACCCTTCCACCACCAGCATTTTCTGGAGTGCGGGAAGCTGGGCGAAGTGCTGGGTGGTTTTGTTCAGGTTGTGACAATGTTCAGCTTTCTGCTGACCTAGGGACAAGAAGACAACGTCATGCAGCAACTCTGGGGGACAGTTCAGAGATAGCCAGGTAGGTTGGAGGTCAATTGCCATGGTCACCTTGACATCAGTGAGCAAATGAATTGCCTAACTGCAGTTCACATCAGTAGCGAGTAACAGTCAGACTAAACAATCCTACTTCCAACATAACTGCACAGTTCTCTCTACTGAAAAGCAGCTCAAGAGGGTACCTACAGGATTATAGGCTGTTCTGTACCCCGCTGCTTCTCAAAGACAAGTTTGGTGGAGCTAGATAGCAAGCACATCGGTGAAGTGAGACTTTCAGTGTCTTGTACTCAAGCATTTTAATGGCAGAAATCCTTGGGCATGGTCAGTGAGGGACTCCTGATTTTAAGCCTGTGTCTTTTCTAATACTGTGACTATAGTTGAGTCAAATTGCTTCGGTAGTTGCGCTCAGAGGGGTCTGTTTGTCCTCCCTCACAGCTGTAGACAGCAGTCTGGGACTACACAATCCTGAGGACGCAACTGTAAGAATTCCACTGCCATGGTAAAATTTCTATTCCAAAAAATTCCTTCCATCTGCCTGCATCAGTAAGGGAGTTTCTAACATACAGCAAAATATTTACGTGGATTTCTGTGAGCTCCAGACATGCTTTTGGAGCTGTGGTAGGTTCATGAACAGTTGGGATTGTACACACTGCTATTCATAAAACTTCTCTTGCAAAGCACAACATTTCTGTGATCCATCTCCATCTCTTGTGCTTTTCAAGACAGTGAACCTTTGAATATGGAAAACTGGGGTTATAAACTTAAAAAAATTTAGGTGTGATTCTTTCCTTTTCCCATACCATGGGAAGAAGAAATGCTAGTCTCCTTTCAGTCTCCAAGCACTTACAGATGTGTCTGCAAGGTATGAGGTTCTGCTCGTGTGTCTAAGAATCCACATTTGTTTCCAGCCATTACAACTGGTTCAGAGGGGATGCTCATACCTGCCATGCTTCCCTTCCCAAGTGTGGGAGCAGGATCCCAGTAATTAGCAATCTTTTTCTGAGGTTATACCTTGAATTGGAATTTGTATGGTAGCCAAATTTGCCAACTTTGACAATTATTCTAGCTGAGGGAAAACCAGTGTTTCTGATATTTCTCTATGATAAGGCAGTTCTAAATCTAAGGTTGAAAGACACTATGTAAGTCTATATATAACTTTATTCATCTGAAGTAGTGATTCTTGAAGTCAAAGTTGCACAGCGCTTTGTTATAATATGTTGCTTTCAATTGTCAATACCTTGATCAGGTTGAAATTTTCTGTGCCTGTAGTTTTCTTCAGTTAAATTACCAAAAAATTTCAACCCAAAACCCCAGAACCACAAGCCACCTATGAAAAAAAGCTTCAACACTGCTGTGATATTTTGAGGTGAGGGATCTATCCACTGGATATAACCATTCCAACACACTTAATGAACTGTGTTACTGCATTAGTTCCTCAATAGTATCTATGTTCATATGATAGAACGATGAAATAACATAAAAACTTATGAAATAACATACACAAAATCAAAGAAGAACAAAAAGATGCCCAGTTCTCTGTTTAGGAATGTAGGGACATACAAATCTCAAAAGAAGGGAGAAGAAATCTTTTACATGCATTTTGACAAAGTCTTCAGTTACATATTAATAGTAGGTCCCACACTGCATAGCAAACCTAGTGGAAAGGGCACTTGGACCTAACCTTCTTCATGTCTACAAAGACAGGTAGTGTTTCACCTGAAGTGGAACAACTTCAGTTGGAAAGGGTGAGGAATTTCCACTCCAGATATCCCAACTCAGATATCTGATGTGAGTTCAAGAGCTTTCAGGCAAAGCCTTAAGCATCCTAATAACTCATCAGCTGGATAAGAAAGTATGAACACCACCAGTATCACATCTGGAATGGGGTGTTTTTAGAAGTCAAAGGGTTTAGAGTACATTTGCAGTGCTGCTCTAGAGTATATTTAGGAGTCGTGCAGCTGAGGTTGGGATGTATCAGCAGGAAACAGTTAATATGTGAAGTTTAGGAATTGGTGGGTTCCCAGAGCCAGAAAACAAAGGTATTTCTATGCCTAATTCCTGGCAAACCGTGTAATCAGAAGTGAGATTTGTGGGAGGAAAAATGTGATTGTGCAACTTATAAATGGCAAGGGAGTCTGTGTATAAAACATTACATGTCTCTTCACGTACCCTAATGGCTAAGGTTTCAGACATGTGCTTGAATTATGGGTGAGGTAGCTGCGGAATGGGTGTTTATAGAATTATAGCTGCCCATGAATATGCTTTTAGTCTGCTGCAAATTAAAGGAAAGATGACTTTGTAGCTCAGTCATTTCAATTTGAATTTGCTGAGGGCTGGCAGCAGTTACTGGAGTTCAGCTGATGTGTGGCAGCTGGATTATGGGGCTGAACCCGGGGCCACAGCAGGATATCAAGCACATGCATGAATCCTGCATGGGCAGCAGGTTCTAGCAGAGACAAAGTCATTACTGACTTGATTTAAAATGAAAGAAAGCAAAATTCCCAAAGGTTTTACATCTTACTGATAATGAGATCATACCGCAGTTTTGTTTAGTGTAAGACTGTTTAAGCCACGGCTCTAAAGTCATGCCCTTTGGGTCACATCTCTGCATATGGTATGCCTCAGCTCTAGAAAGAGCAAGACCTTCAGGTTTCATTGCCCTCAGAGCAGTGGCATGTGTGTGATCAGCCATGCTGCTTAGAAAGACCTTGCTTAAGCACTTGTCTTAGTCTTTTCTGTAATGCCACCTTGTCGTCAATTTTAGTTCTCAATTTATCTTACCCTTGTTTTAGACTCAAGCTGTCTGCCACCATGCAAATAGCACAGATAGACTCTAAATTTGCTGAAGAAAGGTTCTGACTTTAAATATAGGCAGGATGGTGCATGAAATTTTGCTTGAATGTGTCACAGGTCAATTTTCCTCAATTGCAGCGCTGTATCTTAAGCCTAAGATTCACCTTGGCTGGTTATGCTTTGGTAGATATTCTGTTCCTTTCTTATGCTTTATGTCACAGTATCTGCCTCTAGTTAGCTCAGTGTAGGAAAACACCCTATGTAACAAAAATACAGTCTCAAAATGAGCACAGCTCAGCATATAATTTACATGGGTTTTTAAAAAAGTCTGTAAGATTTATGGTGTATTTTGCATTGTGCATGTATTTGAGAGTAAAAGCTCGATGGGTTGGTTCTATCCAGAGTAAGTGGTAGTTAATGAAACCTTTTATTAATAAAGTTTAGTTAATTATCTCAGTAATTGTACAGACAAATAATTCAGTAATTTGAAATTATTTATTCTGTGTATAATGGTACTTTATTCCCTTTAAGTGCAGTTTAACATGTTAATTGCAGAGACTCAAGGGACTTGTGAAGAGTTATTCTAGTGATCATATGTTATTAATTCTCCAGGGACACTGCTTTTTTGGAATAGCACCTACAGAAAGATTCAAACCTCAAGCCATATGCAACATTAGCAATTAAAGATTAAAAGACCCAACAAAACAAAAACCGACCTCCATTGTGAGGTGGGTTTGGGGTTTTTTTTTTGGTTGGTTGGTTTTGATTTTGAATTTGATTTTTGTGTGAAAACACATCACATCATTTCATCCTGTCTTTCCATGTGACAATTCCTGTAAATTGCTGATCTTCAGGTTCTTATGGTTGTAGACACCACGGAGATAAATCTGGTATTAAAGAAAACAGATCACTCAGTGTTGCCAGTCAATAACATTAATATGTACCTCTGTTTCAGTCTGTGATGGCATCTTTTCCATTGATACCTCAATGACGTCTTCTGCAAATGCAGAACACAAAAGTCTTGCAAACACTTGTTCTCTGTGAGTAATACCATGCATCTCATCCTCAGGTGTGGCAGCAACATCCCCTGTGTCACTGCAGCTATTGCGGTCTGACAAAACCCTCCCTTTTTGTAAATGAAGAGGTTTGGTTGTTTTTTACTTCTTGGTTTCTTTGGGGGTTTTGTTTTGGTGGTTTGTTTTTTGTGGTTTCTTTGTTTGCTTGGGTTTGTTTTGGTTTTGGTTTTGTTTTGGCACATCTCTGATTACTTCAAGGCAGAATTTCCTGAAAACCTGGCTCATTCCTGGTGGCTGGTAAGAGAAGGCACAGTTAGAAGGCTTGTCATCTCTGGGCAGTTTGGGTGTGCTGGAGCTGTTAAAATCCTTGTTTTGATGTGGTGGTTTGAGTACCAGCTTCATGCCAGGCAGCTGGGAGCCCCTTGTCACCCCAGGATATCAGAACTCCCATATTTCTCTGTGCAGCTGGGTGGGGAACTGCCTGGGCACGGCCGTCATAGACATAACAGAGGAGTGACAGAGTCACTGGGGGCTTTCTGGTGAGTTGTTACTGAGCAGGGATAAGTCTTGAAGCCTGGGCGAATTAAGATTCCCAGTTGTGATTCTACCCCAAGACATCCATGTAAATGGGAAACTGAATAACACCAAAACAAAGACAGTTGCTATTCATCATCTGTGCAACCTGTACTTCAGACAATTCTCCTGAGGAGTCATTTGTCAACAGTAGTACGTTCTGCCGTGTCATATTCCACACGTGTGAACTGTGAAAGTTTGAATGGAGGCAGAGGGGGGGGAAATGGAATGATTTATTAGTAATAGATATTGAAACTGCAGTCACGCGCACCAGGAATCCTGCTGGTGAGTTTGCCACCTCAGTCCTGTCATATCCATAAATCCCACTGACCTCTTTTTAGACCAAGTTAGAGCTAAAAATTTGTTATTTAAATGATTTAGATTACTCTGAATCCTCACCTGACCTTAAAATTGATAGGACAATAGGTGCATTTAAGGAGGCATTTTCTTTCCATTACATATAAATTTTTCTTTGCATTGACTATGTTTAGACCTGTCATCCGAAAGACATCAGTGTCCAGAGGCATCCAACCCACTTGAGAAAACATGCTTTTTATCTCTCACATATTATCATAATACGGGATTGTCTGGTCCCAGGTTTCACTTAGATGGAATACCAGACCATCTGGATAAAAAATATGCAGTTCTTAAAAGCAATGTATATTGTATATTTTCTAAAATGTCTAACTGTGTATTTTTACACAATTATAAGCAGTATTTAGCATACTGTAGCAAAAATGAGGAGATTCCAGATATAGCAGAGGAGACAGTGACATTAGAAGATATTTCAAAAAGTGCAGCAAGAAAAATGAAGTCCCATGAAGTAGCAACATGAGGAATATAGAATACATCATTTATTTAGTAAATATATAGCTCACCATTCAGTGGTATTCAAAATGTGCTAAACTGAGAATGAATGCTGTACTGATGTTATTAAAAAACCTTAGTAAGTTTGTACGTGATGGTTCATTAATGATTAAATCAGTCATATGGTTTATCCATATATAAATATTCATATAAATTGTGGATATTTATCATGCTATTATTGCATCTAATACACTAAAGAGATGTATATCCTATTAAGCTGGGAAAAACTCTGATAGCTGATATTTTATCTTTAGGGCAATATATAAAGGGGGCCTCTCTAGCCATGCGTAAATGTTCAGACATCATAACATGCCATAACAATATTGATCTCTCAAACTGACGACAGGGAGGAACAGCTATGAAAAATCAGGAAATACTCAAAGGGATGGAAGTTGTGACAGGCTTCCAGATCTTGCTTGCAGGGATTCCCCAAATCCATTAGCTAGAGCTGCTAAAAAGAGGGCAGAAATGCATTGGTATTAATTCACAGAGTTCGAATTCCTGAATCAAATCCATCAAATTTCAGTTGTTTTGAGAAAAGATATTCCTAAAACTGAGTGAAGAAGTAAAATGTAATTTTTAATGTGTTTCAGTACAAGGGCTTGCTTGTGGGAACATGCTGGGAGCTGCCAACATGGGAGTGAGAAGCAGAGGTTTTCCCGAGGATGACCTGCTCCCAGATTATGTTTCCCTGTGGTTCTCTTGTTGTTTTTCCCCTGCTGCTGTTGAGAGTTTATGAGGATGCCCTCAATAGGGGCAAAAGGATATAGAGCATTGAAATGAGGAATAAATAAGGATTGCCATGAACTTATGTCAAAGCAGATAACATGAAAGTTGAAACTAATTGAAGAACTGATGTACAGGAGTACAGAGAAAAAAAGGCTTGAAAGTAACTTGGAATGTAAAATAACCAACACCTTCTAGGAGGATATCCATCTGTGCAGCAATGTTGTATTATATGTTTGGGCACCTAACATTATAGTGTATTGCATTACTGAACTATGCTATTTTCTCATGAAACTCTTAGGAAATAGCGATGCAGTTGGATTGAAAAAAAAAAAGAAAATAAAAGCTTTTTGCAGCTATTTTTCATCTCAGGGCCTCACTTTGTCTCTCCCATGTTTTAAAGTCTCCTCTTCCCCTGCATTTGCTTTCAAATCAGGGACAACTTGGAGGAGATTGCTGAAAGAAGTAAAAGTACACAGCCAAATGAAAACTCTAAAGTGAATGTTGTTTTCAAATATGTTATTCTCATTGAAAACCTCTCAGGAAGCAAAATTAGATTTCTTTAAAAAACATTTTTGAACAAAAACAAAATCCTCTTTTTCTCTTGTGTTTGGCAAATTACCTTCAGGCCGTGAGATAAACAGAAGAGGAATTCTTTTACTGAAAATTCAGGAGAGGAATTGCTTGTTGGCCAATTTACCCATTAAGCGATTAATTCTTCTGACCTTGGAGAAGGGAACTGGAAATACATGTATGACATCTAAGCACCATTTCAGCTTAGAAAGCTGAAAAGAAACTTAATTTTATTCATGTTGTGGAAATTTACATCCAACCACAACTTTCAACCAAGTGTCTTACTGAGCCTGACATGAGCATTAAAATATTTTGGAAAAGGGATCAGAGTGGTGGTAGGAAGATGTCCTTCTGATAGGCAGCTGCAGAGTCGTTCCTTGTCTGATTGCATGAGGCACAGTAGTGCTCTTAGTTCTCCAGGAGCTATAAAACAAGGTCTTACTGAGCACTTCCTTTGCATCATCCTGATAAGAATTTCTGCTATGACAACATACTTTTTGGTCACTTCTATAACCAAATACTTGTGCAGTGAATGTTATTTTTCACACTGGTGTTATATATTTATAGCAAGGATAGAGAAAAAAGCCAGTGGCTCACTGGGTTAAACACCTTCTGTAAATGTTATTAGAACTTGTCCATAATTTTTACTCTTTCTGCTATTTGTTTTGGAGCTTCTCTTGTCTTTTTTACTAAGACCTTCCCTGCTCCCTACTCCCACCACCATGGAATAGTGTGGCTGTTTTGGTGATTATTGCAGACAAGTCCTAGGAAAAGCTTAAAAAGAGGAAAGTAGGTTTGCCATAGCTGCATGACCTTTTCCAGCCTTGCCTTTAAACCAGTCTTTTTCTCAGGACCAGTTAGCATTGGCAAAGGTTTACAAATGAAGACAGCAGCATAGACACCCAGGAAAACCACCTGTGCTGAACTTGGTCCCCCGACACCAGCCTTGTAGAGCCGAAAAGCCCAAGAGTTGCACACACAATGATACAGCTTCTTGTCTCTTCTCTTCCTCTTTGCCTAAGAGTTACTGAGAAACCCCAGGTCTTTATTACCACTGAGCCACGGTCTGATGTTGGTTCTATGCACCTTATCTACATTATGATGCTGCTCTGTCCTGTGCCATCAGATTAAATTAATATGGGCATTATTCAGCACTACTCTGGTAAAACTAGAGGTAGACTCTGGATTCTAGTGGGGTGTGTTTGAGCTAACTACTCTTTCCAAATGAAAGTACCAAATTTCTATGCTTGCTTCTTTTGTCTTGTGCTCGCTGAACAATAGTCTTCTCTGCAAGCTTCCCTGATTCCCACTGAGGAGCAAATTGGCCTGCAGGTGATTTAGAGAGCATGTCCTGACACAGTGTCCTGTGCACGGGGAGAGGGGGGCCCTGAACTTGGCTGCAGAGCTACCTCGGTCGCAGCATGGGCTCCCCCAGTTTGGATCAGGGCAGCTGTGATCCACAAAGGAAGTCACAGTTCAGGCCATTTATGAGACAAGAGACTTGATTCTATATAAATAAGCTTTTAATGCTACTAAAAAGGAAGGAACTAAACATCTGAGGTTTATCTCGCAGGGGTTTCTCAACAAAGATTTCACCTGTGCCATGCAGCAAAGCTTCCACCCAAGGGATTCTTTCTCAAAAACCCCCAAAGCTTAAAATTACCTACCCTAGCAAACACTGAATTTGAAGTTATTCTTCCAGAGGAAGTTGGCTATATGGCGCTGTTGTTATGAAAACACCTCTAAAATAGTTTAATGAACAAGAATTTTACTTGAAGAAGACTGCAGACTTAAACATAGTATTGGCTTGCCTCTCTGCTGCAGAAATACAGATGAGATTTAAAAGCCACAGTAATTTATGAGCTGTACTTAGAAGCCATAAAGGGATATTTCGGTTTCAGAATTGTTTCATTCCTGATGTGATTTAGAAGATTAAACTGTCATATTTTAGCACAGATAGATGACCATCATTGCTATAATTAATCATGTACCATGAATTCTATTATTTAGAAGCTACTTCATATAAAAGTTGAAAATGCTTTTTATACAATGCAAAATTAAGTAGCTTTGTAGTTATGTTTTAGAGATATATGTTGATTTGTTTCATATGCAGAGGATATTTACTTTACAAAATAATCCAATGTACTAAATGCATACTGCAAAACAATACAGTAATGGAGTGTTTGCTAATGACTTCAATTTAAGGACAGCCGGTCTAATAGCTAAGATGTTACTAAAAGAGTGTACTAATGATTTGAAAATTACTACCAAAATTGTGTTCAGTCTAGGAGGGGTTGCAGATGTAATTGCGCTAATAAATATCCAAGTCAGCCCTGATTTTGAAGCTTGTATCATGATTACTACGAGTTTTAGAAATCAGACAGAGCTAAGTCATGCTGTTGTGCTCACATGAATAGCCTCTCTGGTGGCACTGCTCATTTGAGTAAAGAGAGAAAATACACCTGTGCTAGACAGAAATGCATTAAACTTTCATAAATGACTGCTTAAAATGCTTAACTGTGCGTGTTCCTTGCAATTCCACCTAATGAAATTTGGTCTATATACAATCCTGAATGTAAGTTCATATGTAGGTGTATAGAATTTTAAAACTTGGTTAAGACAGGATTCCGTTCCTATCTGTACCTTACTGTAAAACATTGTGCGTGTACCAGTGTCCCTGTCACCTTTTTATACATTTTTTAAGTGCTCAAAGTGCTCATCTAGGACAAGAGAGACCTGAGTTCAGTTTCTTCTCTGCCTGCATGGCACTAAAGTTAAGTCTTCCAGCTTCTAAGAAAATGATCTAAAAAGCAAGATAATAGAGAGGGTAAATCATAGCTTCTTATGGGAGCAGTGTGTCAGTTTGACCACGGCTCAAAGAAAATCTGGTCTTGGCTTCTGTTCTCTGCTATGGGCTGCTTATGTAGTTTACCTTAAATAGGAACAGAATAAAATACATTAAATAGATCTTTCTGGGACAGAAACTGAACCATAATTCATTGTTTCCGGTGAGCCAGCTTCAACATGACACCACCCCAGAGGATCCTTCAATTTGGTAATTAGTCCGTGAGAAGAGGGCTGCCTATTTGTGCCCTCTAGCAAGGCATGAGCACGAGATGGAGTTAGAGCTGGATTGTCTTAGCAATACACAGATATTTCTGGGAGTTGCCCAATGCAAAATTCTGCAATCCCAAAGCAGATGTTTGGGAAGTTATGGTACTATTCCACAGCTGAATCAACAGTTTGTAAATCACAATTCGGTGTTTAAGCGTGAAAACCTCCCAAAGCTTTTGTACAACTTCCTATTTCAGTGTTGATATTATTTCAGCCTGCGTTCTTGAAAAAAAAAGCTCTGCACCCTGGCACAGTGAATTTAATTTTTGTTCCATTCAGAAACAGAATGAAAACCTCTGCACAGCTGCTCATAAGATGCAACATTTGAAAATGATAGTTCTAAACTGAAGATGTGAAAAACAGTTTGTCCACAATTTTCCCAATAAGGTATGGATTGCATGTTCCTTCTGCTCCCCATTGCAAGGTGAGGCAGCAAACCAGCTAACCTACTGCTATGTCAGTCTCCTTGCTGCAAACTGATGGCTGAGGCTGACTCCTAAGGTACTTTATTAGGACATCTGCTTTACAGGTATGAAGTCAGTGGTGTGTGTTGGAGTGGCCTTGGGGGTGAGCTGGGAGGATGCCAAGGAAGGCAGATGTGCCTTTGGAGGAGCAGGTAAAAGAGGCAGCACCATGGTGTACCTGCCTTGGTATTGCAAATTCCCTGCTAGTGACCAGAGGAGTGTTACAAGGCTCCTGAGAGCCTCAGAGTGCTGCAGCTGCAAGCCATGAGGAGCAGTGGTAAAAGGCTGTATTCAGCTATAGGTCAGAGAGAGAAAAGCAAGGCTAAGTAAGGAACATGGGAGGCTTAATTCACTTGGCTGCTTCTCTTCCCATTGCAGCTGCTCTGCTTCAGGTTATTTACCAGGCCTGAATTCTTTCTTTATTCATCATTGTTGACTGTAGCTAACTTGCTTTGGGGTTGAAAGGAGCTGAAGAGTCAATTATGTGTCTGGGTGCTTTTGAATGTCTTAAGTGTGGTAGATGGCTGCAACCCCTACTGCTTGTGTCTAATGAGGCAAGGGGGAGAACTGCTAGCCTCTGGTCCGGCACAGGCCTGTGGAAACGCTCCAAAGAGCCAAATAAAAGCAAACAGGAAGAGAGAGAGCCACGTCTCCACGGGTTTGCAGGGCATCTGCAGCGATAGCACAGTTTGCTCTGCCTCTCTGCTTGCTCTGGAAATGTCCCTGTGCAAGGCAGGGGTGTTGCTCTATGCCACGTCCAGTGCTGCCTAATGCAGGTGGACTGTTTTCAGGTGGCTTCAAGGTTTTGGGCAGGTAAGTGTAATAAGCAGTGAATGAGGTGCTGGGCTGCAGGTATGGTACCCTGTCAGAGCTCCAGCTAGCACTCATGGTGCCTGACGTCGCTCACCACCTGCTCATCTGCAGGGTTCTATCCTGCCTTTGCTCACGAAAGCTTGGGCTGACACAGTGGTGGTTACTGACATATACTTTACAGCATCATTTACCTCACCTCTGCTTCTAGACCCAATCTCTTGGATTTAGCCTAGAGAGTTCACGTTGCTGTTCACCTCCTCTGACTCCTCTGGCTTGTATCTTAGTTAATTATCTGTAGACAAAGCCACAACTGATGCCTTATCAACTAGAAAGACTGAATTAATCAGCTTTGTTAGGCAAAGGTTATAGCAAGGGGGTGACCATCCTATCCATCTGTTCACTCATCTGCTGAAGGGTAACCATAACAGAACTCTTAAAAATCCTATTAATGGATTATAGGTCAATAACCTAGACACTCTGATAGCTCTGCAAGGAACTATGGACAAAATATCTGGGATTAATGGATTTTCTGAACATTTTAGTAAGGTCTTTTATAGATATCTCTCTCTCAAATGCTAATATGTTCTGCAAGTAGAAAGAAAATGGCTTTTTACCACTGTATTCCCTTGATGTGGCTGGGCAAAGCTGGGAGGTACCTAAAACTATGTAAAAGGCATTGAGCTGATCAATTCATATGTAAAGTTCAAGGAGAAAACTTTGGCCTTTTGCCTTCAGAAGTGATTATCCAAGTCACAGAATTATCTCATCCTGACGCATGAGGAGTCTCATGCATTGAAATCCAAAAGTTCACCCAATTTACTACTGGTGATCAAATTGGCAAAATGTACTGGGGAAGCATCAGACAATTCACTGTGCAGCATGCCTTGCTGAGGCGAATCCAATCTCCCTCAAATTCTGTCTTTTAGAAAAGTGTTATATAAGCAGGCAAAGAAATTCTGTCACCTTTTTTTAATTATGGAAACTTTCATTTGGAGGTGTATTGTAACCTATTCAAATGTTAGGCCTCTAAATACGGTGTTTGTGCTTAGTTTGTAGTAAGTACAGCTGTGAGGCAGGCTGACCATTTATCTCTGTTCTTTTTTGCCTTGACAGCTAGACTTGACATCTCCAATTGCTGCAGTGTAGGATGCACTCACACCCAGAACAGGGCACAATGCATGCAGAACTGTTTATGAAATCTTTGTCCCTGATGTCCATTAGTTGAAAGAACCTGAACGCCTAAATATGGGAAATTGAAGGTTTATGCCATTGTGGAGATTTGTTGCTATTATCTCCAGTGCTAAAATATTATTTAAAGTTTGCACCTTTCCCTGCTATTATTTTGCAAGAAGGAAGGGATCTGCAAGGACTGAGGATGATTTGGACTTGGTCTCAAATAAATAAGCGATCCACCTTTTCTGGAACAAAAAGTAATAGCAGGTTTTTAAAATATTATATTTATGCTCTGGAAATAATAATGGTTTTTTCCTAGAAATTTTTTCACTAGGGTGTGTTTGCATTATTAAAATTTCTGATTTTAAGCAGAGCAAATTTTTCTGTTCATTAGGTATACTAGTTTCCCAAAGCTTTTCTGTGCTTCTTCCAGGCTTGCATAAACAGACCCAGTACCATGTCTTGCTTTTCAGTCTCTCAGGATGAATGTCTGGGCTCTTGCAGAGAAATTTCTTCCTCCTTCCTTAGGCATACCCCAGAGAACAGTGATGCTAAGATGTGCTCCCCTCACAGGTCTGGAGCTCTACAAGGAGTTAGTCTGCCCAAGTTGCTGAGGTTTCTTCTGCCACCTGCAGAGTAAAAAAAAGTTTACAGAACAACCCCCTCCCTGTCCCTCAAGAGCAGAGATTTCAAAGGGAGCCTGGAAAGTTGGCCAGGAAATGCCAGTTCTTCCTTCTCACCCAGAGGGGACATCATCAGAGAACTGACTTTTTTTTTTATTTTCAGGAAAAATCCTGAAGAAAGTTGGCAAGCAGAGCTGGAACCAGGCTGAGAAAGTGGGGACACATGTCTGAAGTGGCAAAGGTCCTCCTTGATAGCAGCAGCAGCTCTAGCAAAACCAGGGCAGCCGCTGTCTCTCAGCACCATGCTCCTGAGGTGCTTCTGGATGTGTCTGACCCAGGGACTGACCCAGACTGCTGAGATTTAGCTTTGAGGTGTGAAAAGCGATCAGCATGAGCTCATCAGGCTGCTCTTCAGGCAGGATTCAAACACACAGCTGTGCGGTGCTGCCAGGTTGCGTTTACTTATCGCCCTGGCACAAATGACTGCCCAGCAAGATCAGCACTTAATTCTTTATGTCACACATTACTTTGGAAAAAAAAGTAGAAACAACTTGAGAACATTTGTAAATCTTTATGATATATAAATTGAACACAAATTTTCTCTGAATATCACAAATTCTTTCCTGCCTTCTCATTTCTGGGAAAGGGGATGTAAGTCCTAAGGGATGAACAATACAGGTATTGTCTAAGCAGTTCCGTGCAAATCTTCCTTGACCAATTCCCTAAAAATTGTGTCAGCAAGATGGTTTGTTTTGTCAAGGTTTTGTTTTTAATCTGAACCCACTCATCTGAACGGATGTTTCTTTTTTCTGCTTTCACATCTTATCTTGCATCCGTCACACATTTCTTCTGGAAGCATATGAGTAACAGTTTCACTAGAGAGTAGGACACAAACAGAAAGTGGCTTATAAAGAGAGAGAATTTAGACAGTAAGAGGTGAGGCCAAATCCCTTCCACAGCCCTATTGTAGTCAGTGTGACTAGTTGTGTGAATAAAGCAAAGAGGATTTGGCTTTTGCTGCAGTCCCAAGCACCTTTTATCATTGGAGAGAGAGAAAAACACCATAAAATTAAATAGGTATCATCCTCCCTGCATTCCTAGTGTAACTATTTTAACTGGAATGCCTCATAAACAGATAAAGGCACTCCTGAGCTTTGGGATGATCATTTTTTAAATGACCATTTAGGACTGGATTATGGTTTTACATTTTCACCTTGGAGCTTTTAAAGGCTGTTTGGGACATTAAATGCTAACATATCAGAGCTTAAACTGAAAGGCAATGTTGCTTGCGGTCGTACTGCCCAGTAAAATAACCTAGTTTTGCTGCTGTTAATAGGTAAATACTTTCATTTGTGGAAGGAAAATGGTGATTCAAAATCGTTTGATGCCCCTTAAACTCTCACAGCAGCTGGATATTTTACATTGGTTTCTATAATATTCTTATGATAACATTCCTATCCCGCAGGGGTCTGCTTGAATATCGGAGCACTCATCTTTTTTAAGTTTTGCATAATGTGAGATATTAAAATTAAGGCTGGTGTTTACTGTTCAGTTCTTACACACATATTCCACATTCACAGCTAGATATTATTTCCCTTGGAAATGCTTTCTGTCCCTGCCAGTTACTGAATGCAATCAGATAGCTTTGCATGGGCCAGCATACCAATTAAGTACCATGCCTGGGATGCATGCTGCTTCCTCCGTCAGAAGCTCAATGGTTCATCGGCAAGTGAGCCGTGTATATTGATAAGGAAAAAGCCTGAACCCACAATGGAGGCAGAATCTATTTCTCACAAAAGCTTTCAGAGAGTGGTTTGAGGGGGAAAGGGGAAAGGGGCAGGCGACATGTAAAATGGCTAGAAAAATGAAACAGGAGGAAAGATTAATGGAAGCAGGATCAGAAAAATATTCAATTAGAACTTGCAGGCCTGGTCACATTACTCTGTGTTATTGTACATCTTGTCATTACCCAAATCTGTTGCTAAAGTGTTGGCATTTGTCTTCATTATGCAGTAAAATGGTATAATGAATAGGTTACAAATATGACGGAGGAAATGCCCTGGAATTATCACAATGCCTGAAAACGAAAAATGCCTTAATTTAAATCATTGGTGTGTGGCATCTGCCAAGTGCAAAAACAGATGTGAAGAGTGTAACATGATTTTGTTCTGATGATGCCTTTAAAGTTTCTGTTCCCCTTCAAAAGGGTTTTCAGGCTGAATCCTTCCTTAAAAGCCAATATCAGGGATGTGATATACAGAGAGCAGCGTTTGACATATTTCTCAATCGCAAGGAACTGCACAGCCTGATATCTATGGTCTGGTTTTAGAAACTTCTGCAAGCAGCACTCCCCCACATTTCAGGTGGAGAGCTGGTTAATGTATAGATTATGACTTTTAACAATTAAATTAAATTTGAGATGGGAAAAAGCTACTATCTCAGACTAGTTAATTAGACGTGATTTAGTCTTCAAAATTGCAATGATCCGTATAGACATGTTACCTTTCAAGCTCAATTTTGCATTTGACTGATTATTATCTTCTAGAAAGACATTTTCAGGATATTTCAGCTTAACGTTTGGCCTACTTTAAAACTGCCAGATTCTGAAAATCAGTACCAGTACATAATAAAGAATTTTATATTAGGACCAGGACAGGAATTAATATTTTACTGAAAGTTCAAATAAAATCTTAAAAAATATTGAAGTACTATTTCGGTAGTGGGGATCATAGCCCTCCTTTTCCTCGATGTGTATTAACTTTAATAAAGCTTCCTAATAACTGCAAGGACTATCCGCCCAGGCTGACATCCATGCTTCCAAACTCATCAGGAAGTATGTATCATAAAAATACCTGTACATTAGAGAAGGAGAATAACAAGTCATGCAGTCATCCAGCAAGGATGCAAGACTGAAGCTGGAGGAAAGTCTGTCAGCTTAGTCCTCTGCTAGAGACTTTTTGTGTGATCTTCAGCAGGTCTTGGTAGGTGCCTGGGCTACATGTCCCCACCTGGAAAATGGCATAAGCAAGAGTGGAGGAAGGAAGGCTGAAAGGGATATCCTATCAGGAATTGCTCTTTCTAAACTGAATTTTGTGGGAGACTCAACAGTTAGAGCAGTGGGTTTGATGGAAGCAAACTATTAAATTATTTGCTTCAGTTTTTGAAGACTGTCACACATTGCCACAGTTCATGGCACTGCATGCAGATAGTGCAATACATGAGAAACTGTTTTCTACCTCTTGTGTGAAAAGTTAAGTACTCTGATGGAGGTTTGTATAGTTGTTTATACTAAATTCTTTATCTCGTGTTGCTATCTTTATCTTGATTAACATGTGTTACTTTGACATAGATCAAACACTTTGGTGATATATCATTTCTATATGAGCATCATTTTATGTTTCATTAGATTTAATGATATATAGGTATCTTTGCTTCAATGTGAATGGTAGGTATATTTTAAACATGTAATACGCTGAAGTTGATAGGCTTATCCTTTCAGAGGGTAATTCTAGTCTTACACTTCATAAATGCTACTAGATTCTTCGTGGTAATGTTTCACAGTTAAATTGCACATTTGGAACCAGATGGCTCAGAAAATTGATAAGATGATACCAAATCTCTCACTTCTCAGTCACTGTTGGGTTGAATCCAGCCTTGGTTCCGAGTAACCAAAAGTTGCTACTGTCTGACAGCTGTTTTGTGGCTTAGATGTTTCCAAGTGGACAGGTGTCCACCGCAGGGAAAAAAAAATCACCTGCACAAATAGAGGGTTGCAGCAGAGGAGAGTTTATGGACACTGAAAACAGAATAACTTCTCTGATCACTGGATTAAGTATGTTGCAAAATGGAATCCACAGCTCTTTCTGGAAATACCTAAAATGTCTAAACCTTGCTGTACCCCTTTAGTGCACCCATAGCTGTCAGTAAGCTCCTGTAATGTCTTTCATGAAGTGCTGGTCAACAGCAGCTGAACATGAGCCAGCGTGTGCCCAGGTGGCTGAGAAGGCCAAGGGCATCCTGGCCTGTATCAGCAATAGTGTGGCCAGCAGGACCAGCGCAGTGATTGTACCCCTGTACTTGGTACTGGTGCAGCCCTACCTTGATTCCTGTGTCCACTACTGGGCCCCTCACTACAAGAAAGACATTGAGGCACTGGTAGCATGTCCAGAGAAGGGCAACTGAGCTGGTGAAAGATCTGGAGCCCAAGTCTAATGAGGAGAGGCTGATGGAGCTGGGAACAAAGGATGCTCAGCGGGGACCTTATTGCTCTCTACAACTACCTGAAAGAAGACTGTAGCCAGGTGGGTGTTGGTCTCTTCTCCCAAGTAAAAAATGACAGGAGATGGCCTCAGGTTGAGATGGCCAGGGGAAGTTTAGATTGGGTATTAGGAAAGATATCTTCACTGGAGGGGCTGGTCAGGCATTGGAACAGGCCCCCCAGGGCAGGACACCATCCCTGGAAGCATTCAAAAAAAATGTGGACATGGCAGTTAGAGAAATGGTTTAGGGGTGAACACAGCACTGCTGGATTAACAGTTGAACTCGATGATCCTAGAGCTATTTTCCAACCTTAATGATTTTGTGATTCTATTCTGTGATTCTGCTTTATGTTATAAATTCACCTAAATGTTGTGCTGGTTTTGGCTGGAACAGAATTAATTTTCTTCATAGTAGTAGTATAGGGAGTATGTTATGTATTTGTGCTGAAAACAGTGATAGTAGACATTTTTGCTCTTGGGTAGAGGTTTTACCTAGCCACATTCATGACTGCTCCAAAGTGATAGGAGACCTGGACAGGTAAATGCAGCTGACTTTAAAGGTTTGACTAGTGGGATACAAGACTTAGCTGAATGTGAAGTTTTGGGAGATAGTTCCTGGTTGTAAGTGGTCATAGCTGTGGTATATGGCCAAAGGTTTTTGGTGTACTGCCTCCTGGTGTTGCGTTGCATTATCTGGTTGGACTTGATGATCTTAAAAGTCTTTTCCAACCTAAACAAGTCTAGGACTCTACAATTACTTCTGAGCAGTGCTCACACAGTGTCAAGGCCTTTCCTGCTTCTCACACCAGCCTGACAGTGAGGGGGCTGGGGATGTACAAGAGGTTGGAGAGGACATAGCTAGGACAGCTGACCCCACTGACCAAAGAGATATTCTATACCAAATGGTGTCATGCTCAGCATATACACCTGGGGAAAGAAGAAGAAAGAGGGGGGATGCTTGGAATCATGATGTTTATTGACTTTGTTCTCTAGTAATCCTTGTGCATGATAGAGCCCTGCTGTCCTGAAGATGGCTGAGGACACATGCCTGCCCATGGGACGTGGTGAATGAATTCCTTGTTTTGCTTTGCCTGCATGCACAGCTTTTCCTTTACCTACTAAACTGTAATTAAACGGATTCTCTTCCCTATCCGATGGAGGGGGAGCGAGTGACTGTGTGGTGCTTCGTTGCTGTCTGGAGTTAAACCATGACAAACGCACATAAGATGAAATGCTATAATGGTTTCCCTCCCTTTGAAATAAAGCTCTGATCTTTAGAGCTTACAAGTTAGCTCCCTGATGAACAAATAGTTCATTACAGAACTCGTGTAATGGTAACAGTGTAGGAAAACATTTATAATGATAGGGATGCCAGAACTAAAGAAACTAAAGATGCAGGATGATCTCCATGGTTTTTTAATCATTATTTCTTAGAATAGTGTGACTGGTACAAAAGGGAAAAAATAGTTCCCATTCTGAAGATGGAAACAGAGGGGAAAATCTATCATTGATTGGAATTAGCTCTTTATTTACTGGAAGGATACATATTACAAGATCTAAACCTGTGATTCTGATTACTTATCATTAATGCCAGGGAAACTTGATGCAGGGGTTCGTGTGGTAGCCCGAAACATGGGAGTCCCAAGTCCTTTCGCTGCTCTTGCCCTGAGAGCCTTTTTGTGTGTATTTGAACCAGTCCCTGTGCTTTAGTTTCCCAAATGTAGAAGAAGAAGGATATCACTCCTGTTCCTAAATGGAGCTATGTGAGTTAAATATAATCAGGTTTGTGTATGAGTGCCTCCCAGAGATGGCCCTAGCAGGAGCTCCAGCTAGGCAGACAGAGCTCCTGTTAGACCTCTTGGGATAGAAAAGATTTGTGTGTCTGGCTGCATTTGCTTTGCACTGTATTTTTATTTCTTTCCTTTCTCACAAGTTCATGTTGATCCTGCACAGCATGGCAATGGTATTCCCAACCTGCCAGCATAACCTTGGCCAGAAGTATCTCTTCCTGAGCCAGAGCTGTGAGTCTCCTCCAGAGGTAAGCCAGGAGCAGGGATGTATTCTTTAGTTCCTGGTGTTACCACTTCACCTTCTTGAGCCAGGGCCACACAGGACTACCTGGCAGAGCCAGCTGAAACAACCATCAGTGTTGATGCTGAGTTGAGAATGATTGTAAGCAACAGCAGTTTGATCTGCAAACTCAGCTTGGTGTCTCCTTTCAGAAGGAAGGCATGACTTTTTTACTGGGTGCTACTGGTGGACTGAGTATCAAAGTGGTAAATGTGGCAAAAGTAAAAAGTTGTATGCTTTCCAGCCTTTTGAGAATAATCACACACCAATTAATTGAAGAAAATTACATCTGACACTGTCAGTGTTCTGAAGTGTCACATATTAGACCCCAAAAAGTAAATGAGACATATATTCATTTAAATTAAAATGTTATCAAGAGGTGCTGTTGACGAAGAAGCCCATTAACAATAATCTGCTTTTGTAACAAGTGAGCTAGTCAATTTATTGAACTGAACTAAAAAGCAAACCCAGTAACAGCTGCCCACTGAGCAAGCATTTGATCTTTCAGCTTTCTCTGATTAGCAGGGGGAGGCGTTCCCTGAATATTACGGACTTTTGTCTACTTTCTCACTACTTTGTGGTTACTTGTAGAAACTGTCTCCATGGTGCAATCAGCATTTGCTCATCAGACTTAAAAGGGAGCTTTACTAGCAGATCCAACTTCAAAGAAGACATTTATAGAGAGAGCAGTTGCCAGGTACCATTATTTCCTTTTGTGCCTCAGCTGTTAAAATCCTTGCACAGGGTGGACTGTTTTCCTTGGAGATCTGGCTCTCTTACATACAGAGGCTAGTGCACAAGACTTGAGGGTTGCAACAGATGCAGGCTACTTGCAAGGTAAAATGACATGGTTGCACAAATTTACCTTTTCAACCTAAATTCATTAATTTCACTCTTTAAGATTGATTATTATGTGCTAAGGAGCATTAAACTGGCCAGATAGTTCAGGAGCAGATTTCTGCCCTTATAGGAGATCTCAATATGAAGATAAAGCTGGTGATGACCAAATTACTGCTTGTACCAGGGAGCACCAGGAGTTTTGATGAGGTATGCTTTGCTCTGCTGTCAGCATAGAAAGAAACGGGAGCAGCCCCACCACAGCCCTCTGCCTGGGCCGTTTTGGGGAGCCACCACTCCTGGCTGCATTCTTTGGCTACTTTTTGCTGTGCCTGTACAACGGTGCTGATGTTTTTTCAGCCAAAGAAAACTTAATAAATCCTTTATCATGTTCCTTCTGCTCTTGATTGGTGAAAAAGGCCAAACCCTTTGCTATGTGAGCAATAGGCATGGGAGTTTTTCTAGAATCAGCCATTATTTCAGAATAAATTTTAATAGTTTCATGCAAAAAAACCCAAAAGCAAACAGAGTGGACTTCTGTGTCTAAAATACAGTACAAGTGACAGCAGGTTAGTTCTCTTTTTCACAGGAAGGAGTTCAAAGCTTTGGATTCTTCCTGAATACATTCCCGAGCAAGATGCATCAGCTTTCTTGAATGTGGGAGAGCATACCAGGTTCAGAAGCCCTCCAGATGCCTTTCTAAAAGCTCTGTTTTAATGGTTATGATCCAAGAAGAAGGAATTTTTATAGCAATTCTGCCAAATTCTGTCTGACAGAACATTTTAGGTGGGAAAATGAATCCTGTCAAAAAAGCACTGATGCCTTTTAAGTCCTACTGTGGACAATAGACACATCTGTCACTTACTGTTCGGAGGGCATGCCATGTTGAGCAAAACTGAAAGTCAATGAGATTTAGTGTACTTCAGTCATTTTGAAAACAGTATCCAGCAACCGCTGGTCCAGAAGTTCACCCAGGAGTGTATTTAAGGTAGAAAAACAGCAGCAGCCACTGAAATGGAAAAGATTGATGCTAAAACTGAAATAAAAGTTTCTTATTTTTTCATGTTTAATCAGTCAACATCCTTCTTAGAAATACAAACATGTATGAAAATAATCTTAAATATTAGAATCTGAAGGATTCTTCTCATATTTTGTTGCAAAACATTTTGGAAGATTTGACAAGAAATAAAGAAGTGAAATACTAAAAGAATGACTTCACAGAACTTTAAAATAGCTTTTTAAAACTGAACTTCAGCGCATTTTTTTTTTTCTTTTGTCAATTCTAAAGTACCTGTATTGGCACTAGAACATTTGCAATTATTTCCAGTGGAGGAATTAGAGTGATGAGTGAGTAGGTAGTAGAACTCTTGAAAAAATTAATATAATGTAATCCTGTTATGTCTCATCTGCTGTCCATCAGCAGGGAAGATTATTGGCTCTACAAGACTGTTATTCCAGCTGAGTGTAACAGTATATTCAAACTTTAAATGCTGTGATAAAATAGCATCTAGAAATCTAAGTTACTTCCTCCACGCATTGTTGTTTAGTGAGACGCTGGTGACTTCACTTGTTTGCACTGAAGTCTTTTGAGGGTCCTTTAAGAAAATATTTTTAGTTGTTTGTAAGCTGATGCCTTTCATATTATTTTGGAATTTGTGTTTCTTCGTATCACTTTTCCTGGATATCCCAATCTAAGTTCAGTGGCCAGTTGATTTCCCACATACATGCATTTTATTTTTAAGACCAATGGGTGGTTTCTCACATGGGGTGCTGGCAGATCTTCTTCTGCTTGTGTGGATGGGGACCCAGCCCGGAGCTAAATGCCTTTAGCCTCACCAGAATAAGCAAGAGGCACGAGCAGCCATCAGCCCTGTCATGGACTGAACTCTGTTGCAGAGATCCCTACTCACCCAGCCTGCACAGAGGTGAGTGGAAGAGTGAGATAATTTGACTTGGAGGCTGCAGTAGTCTGTGGTCCCAGTGGTCACTTCTGGCATAGAGCAGCAGTTGGTTTGAACATGTTGCAGATGGTGTTTTCCTCCTACAATCCTTTCCTCAAGAAAGGATTGCCTGCTTAAGCCTGCCTGGTTATCTTTTGGAAATCATAAGCAAAAATAGAGCTCACTGAGGATCCAGACCATTTATTGTGTTTTTCTGGATTTTTTTGTGATGACTCAGCCACCATTTAGCAAAAACTCTTAGGAATTAATTAGGCCTGTTGCTGATAATCAATGGCTGACAACAAGTTATGTAAACTCTGCAAAATATACTGGGCATGGGAGAAGTTACAGACTACGATAGATTTAGCATTTAAAGGCTTGATTTTTAAATCTTAGTTGTTACTTAGTATTGCAAGAGTGGGGAACTTGGGTGGCTCAACCAGTCATTCAGGGTGTAAATGCTGTTGATAGTAAACACACAAATAGAGGTCCAGGCAAGGGGTCCGCCTTTAGAGGATCTTCTATTTCTTTCCATTTGTTGCATAATATGATCTTAATAACATGAATCAGTGTGTTTGGACTTCACAGGATGTTTTTACTTTAAATATAAATTAATGATGAACCATCCTAGTTAAATAGCAGGGCCAAAATCAGATGCTATTTCCAGACAAGAATCTCATTAAGAGGAATGTGCCTCTGGATTTTAAAATTTTTTTTTAATGGATGAGAAAGCAAACTGCAGAGGATAAATGGTGTTCAAAATTGTCTCAGCAAAGTCCTTGCATGTGTATTGGAGAAGGAAATGAGACCACTGAGGATGAGTACTGACTATAATCAGCCACTGGTTTGCTGCAAGCAAGGTCTTCAAAAATTATAACTCTTGTCCCTGTCCCCAGGTGCAGCATTGCTGAGCTGGCTGTGCCATTCACTTTCTTAGTCCTGAGCATTGATTCCAGCAATGTGGCTGTGGTCAGGCACCCATTTGTGCTGTGGTAGTGTGTGGTCTGGTCATGTGAGATGTTTTTTGTGTAACTTCTAGTGGTGACCAGGGGTGGAAAAATATAAAACCATTCTCTTCATAACATATTTTGTCATACATTAAAAAGGTAGAGTATCAGCAAGGAGAGGTCATATGTACTTGTTCAGCCAGGTATAGCTTTCCAGATCCTCTCTGAGGACCCAGGAGCCCACTAAACTCTACTGAACTAAAACATCCAATACACATTAGCTACTTTTATTACAGTAAGTTCCTATGTTGCCAAGAAAAGAACAACCACAATGATAGTAAATGCAAAATTGTCAACATTCTCTATAATTCATACAGGCTTTGGCAAGAAAATATGGATACTAACCATGATGAACTGAAAACAACATTACCAAAATAACTGGAATTTTCGCATTACCAGCGAAAGTGCAGCTATTACAGTCTGCTATTATGAGTGTAGCTGAATGTGTAGACATGTTTTGAATGTACAAAACAGCCTCAAGATTGGGCATCTTGCAAACGTATTTCTGAAAACTGCTTCTGTCTTAGTTTCCGTAGAAATACTAAAATATGTCGTTTGAATCAAGCCAAGTATTATTTCCTCTTTACTGCTGTCTCTTTTTTCAAATATCTTTTGGAAACATATGGGGGGCTTCCTCATGGTTGTCTTGGGGCAGTGAAAGATGACACACCGCTTGGTCACAATGTCATCATATTTAAAGTGCATTCACAGCCTGGGCCACTGGCTACTGAATCTGCAAGTGGGCCAGTAGACTCTTTTTTCCCCCTCTATTGCTTCAATTCCAGGCTTATTTACAATTGTGGACAAGTACCTGTGCTGACCACCTGCAATGCTTTGGCTGAAATCTGGAGTTAATAACTGCTCTCAGCCTAGTGCCAGCCTTCACTTTTCCCGCTGACACACGTCTGCTGCACTTTTGAAGAGGGAAGGGGGAATAGCCCCACAGCCCTTCTGCTCTTGCACTGAAGCAACTTCTCTCCTTACCTCGAACTACTGCAGGAGAGGCACTCGAGCTTCTGTTTATAAATGTTCCAAACTTTAATTTTCCAAATTTCATGTTCCCTGGTTGACTGATGGGTTTATTTTCTGGAAGGTAACCTGGTTTAGCCTGTCTCTTTCAGAAGAACTCATTTCTTTTGGAAAAAGTATGCTTTAGGAAAAAAGAAAATAGATTCTTAACTGGACTTAACAGCAGATGAGCAAATACTAGTTTTTACCTTTGAGAACAATCATGAAACTTAACAGTGAAAAAGAACATAGGAGTCAAACCATAATCTGAAAGTACAGTAAAGACTAAATATATCTTATCTATGGAGCAGAAATATTTTCTAATGGTTCTGAAATATTATGAATGAAAAAAAAGTATGCAACTTTTTCCTTTCTAACAGAATGTGTTGTATTTATTTGATAAAGCAATTAGCACAGTTTAATTAATTTTCTCTTTTAAGAGTCAAAATTGCTTTGACTATGCTCTTTGATAGTTTTTTTTTGTTGAGTTTGACATTATCTGTCACCAAGGTTAAATAAGGGAAACACTGCCTACTGGTAATACAATGGAAAGCTTTAGTGCAAAATCAATATTGTTTTAAGGACAATTTTCTTTAATTAGATTGAGATGATAACATGACTGATCTCTCAAGAAGTAAATTAACTTTCTATATATATGCAAAATTTTGGTAAAAGTATCATTTAAAAGGGGAACTCACCTCAGATCAGGCAATTTGAGTTGAAAAGCCTCAGCTCCTGACTGGCCTGATGATAACTGTAGCAGGATTTTTCATTTGCGAAATATCAGATTCTTCCCTAATCTATTATTCATTAATTTATTTATGTGAGTGAGTGATTCAGATTTAAATATAACCTAGTACCAAGGAAAAAGAATACGTCAGTGCAGTGAACTTACTGTCAGTGTGTTTTGTGTCATTAATGCCTGTCTGGGCTGAAGAAGAATGGGTTTTTTTTAGTTGTTTTTTTTTTAGGATGGTTCATAATTATGCGATATAAAATAATATCAGTATAGGATTGTCCGTAACTTGTAGGAGTCTATCTGGAGGTGGGTTTCAGAAGACACTGGTTAAGTGAAGATGTTAATGGCAGAAGCTTTCTTAGGATCATAGAATCATAGAATATCCGGAGTTGGAAGGGAGCCACAAAGATCATCAAAGTTCAACTCCTGGTCCTGGACTGGACACCCCAAGAGTCACACCCTGTGACTCAATCAGAGATTGTCCAAACACTTCTTGAGCTCTGTCAGGCTTGGTGCTGTGACCACTACTCGGGGGAGCCTGTTCCAGTGCCCAAACACCCTCTGGGTAAAGAACCTTTTCCTACACCCTGTTGAACCAAGTATTTGTTTCAGTGGTGGAAGTACAGTGAGAGATGATGTGAATAAGTGGTGAAACAATGAAAATTAAATAAAATAGATGCATTCTAGGGATGTTTCTCTGCCATTATACAGAGATTCCTTTACATATGAGCTTCTGGGGAAAAAAATAAATGGGCAAATAGCTTCAATACAAGGACACGGAACTCACCAGAATTAGTGCTTTTCTGTGGTATGCAGAAAGGGGACTCATTTTCTGCAAGACATTGCCTCCTTCACATGCAGAGTAAACTGTTGGAAGTCCTGTCCAAAACCAGGGACACAATCAGAAACTGTGCTTTAAATGAAGGGCATGTTTTTATTGTTGTTTATACTGTAGGTAACCCAGATTTATCAGCCAAGATTATTGACTGATTTACCAACACTGGATCAATGTTAGGCTTTCTTGTTCAGGCACGGCTACTTGGAGCACCGCAGGGTTGTGCAGCCCTTATCCCTTGCAGGAGTACAGAGTGTGCATTTTACTATCTTTGTGTTCTAAGACAATTTTTTCAGGTCTGCATGATGTGATCTTCTGTTCTGCATGATCAAATATGAAAGGCAACACAGAAAATCATTAGTTTTATTGAGATCTAAAAGACAGTGCTCAAAGTTGGATGTATCTATGTACTAAAGATTTAGTCAATAAAAGAAAAAACAATGTACAATTGCTCACAGCGTGGCAGAAAGAATGTGGTTGAATTTGTTGTCTACAACTTCTATTTACATTTATGATTGAGTTTCAGTAGAAGATGATTGCAGCACATAATTTAATAATCTTGGATTTACAGAACTTGGATGGTTCTGTAAATATAGTAAAGATCACTATCTCATTTAGGTATGTAGTTTGTTGAGTAGATGATAAATGAGCCAGGAGACTGATCAAAACAAAGCCGTGATGGAGAAATTGTTGGAGATTTTCTCGAGTTTTTAGTGAACATTACATCTAACCTAAGTATCTCTTCAATCTCCCTAGGGTCAGAGAAAGAGAATCAAAGGAGAATGGGACTCCAAATCTCCTGAGAAATGAGGTGAAAAGGGCATCAATGAAACCAATTTCAAAATCAAATTGCTATAAGTTTTAGAGATACTGATAACCTGCTAATACTCCAACAATAAAAAAGCAGATAAACAGCACCACCTGTTCCTGTCTTTTCTTTGTCATCAGGTAAAGAGGTGTCCTCATTTCACCGGATGTTTAAAATGCTTAGACATTCAGTGACAAAAAGAGGAACAATGATTGAAGTGACAATCATGGTGGCAAACAGACAAGTGAGACAAGGCTTTGGCAGGAAAAAAATAATTTGCAGGACACACAGCTGGTTTTATTTCTTAATGCTCCCCAAACCTTTTTAGGTTAATAAACATTAACAGCTCTCCAGGTTAATATGGCTGTGACAATCTACTATTGTCTCAGTAGCATTCATAACAGAGGCAGTTTAAAAGATCAAATTAAATGATGCCACCAAAGATGTCAGTTAATGCTTTCACCCTTCACTCTGGAGCTGTGATGGATGACGGACCACCTTCTAGACTGCAGATGAATCAGACCCTGCTCTGCTGGTCGATTTGGCTTATCCTCAGATGGAAGTTAAATCCATAACACATCTTCCTTTGGCTGTGCTGCCTTAGGGCTGTCTGTTTCAGGAATACTAAAATAATCACAGCTGCATGCAGTGTAGCTCCACATCTTCAGGTTCAGCTCCAGCCTCTTCGGCACATGGTCTGTGTGACCTTGGACATTCACTTAATCTCTCCATGTATTATTCTTTTTTTTCTCTTTTGTCTGTTTTGATTTTATAGTCTCCAGGGCAGAAAAGCCTGTTGCTTATCACAGCATGAGGATATCTGGCTACTATTGTAATGCAAAGTAAATTATGAAGTGAAGTTATTAATACTAAATGACTTATGCTGGTAGAAATTTAGCATTTAATAACTCTTCCCTGTTTAAAAATGTATTCTCTATCTAGTTTTCATAGCAGTTTAAGGCAAAAGGGCATAGAATTGAAGCTGTAGTGGAAGGGAAGCAGTGACAGATGCTGGGTTTTCCAGTAGGCCAGGGAAATTTGTTGGGACTGTGCAGTTATAACATTAAGCCTAAACGTTTTACAAGCTAGCCTAAAATTTAAGCAGTATCTGTCTCAGTTGCTTGCATGAAGTTACAGTGTGGTCATAAAACAGTCAAATGCTGCCTGCGGGCTCACCTCCCATCCTGGCAGAGCAGCAGCTCCATAGGTCATTGCCACCTCCTCAGCCTTCAGCAAAAGTTGCTCTCTTCTTCCAGACATCTTTCCCTGAACTCCTGTCAGGATTTGACCCTGGTTATATATCTGACTGGTTGCTTTTTGTATTTCCCTGAGTCCATTTTCACAGCATCTGGAAGAAATTTGAAAATGTAGTTTTTTATGGGTGCACACTCTTGCATGAGGTTAGTGGAGAGCATCCCTATGTCTGGAGTTTTGCTGGGTGCACTTTGCAGTGCCTTAATTTTCCCCTCACGTCCCTGTTATTTTCCCTCATTTCCCTATAGTACAATACAATATACTATTTTGCAATTACTGACAAATGGGATAGACTTGAATAAAATATCGATCTCAGTATTTGAGGGAATAAATATGCAGGGAAGTGACATTTCCTGGGGCTCTGGTGCAGTAAAAAACGTAGGAAATGTTGCTTCTCAGATCTAGTGGTGTTTGCAGCCTATCACCTAAGTACCATATGAGCAGAGGCAGGAGGAATATTAGCAGGGGTAAAGCAGTGTTGGCCAGGACTTCCTCGGGCACTGAGATGCACACTGAAAATAATGCATCCTCTTAAGCTGACCTGCTAAAAACGTTTTTATTCTTTGATTAATGCATCTAGAAAATCTTAACTCTTAATGTTTGTGCTGCCAGTACCTGCTGGCCTGTCAATGCACTCGCATGACTGAGGAGGCAATTGTCTGCTTTGCAGCCGTAGTTCAGCTACATCTTTTTAAAAGTTAGCCGCAGTTGTTTCTTCGGGGCTTTTGTGAAGGTTGTTTTTTCTTTTAATGTGCTTTCTGCAATGCAGCTGTGTCTCGCTGGCAGGCAGAAGTGTCTGTAAGCTACTTTTTTTCCCTGTTTTCAAGTATTCATTCTGCATCTGCCATCCCTGCAACAGGGACTGTCCAATTTGCGAGTGGGCACTGTTCCATCTGAACAGACGGGGAGGAGTGGAGACAGACAAAAGATCATATGGAGTAGTCGTCTAAAAAGTGTGGTGGTGAACCTGATCAAGTGGCATGGATTTTTCTTTATTAATGTTTTGGGTTTTGCTTTGGTTTTGGTTTTTTGTTGGCTTTAATTTTATAAAATTTAGAAAATCCTTCATAAACTCTATTATGGGGCAGCCATTAACACAATTGACGCACCCTGAGTTCGTAGGGTTTGTAAACTGAGCTTGACCTCTCCTCTCAAGCTGTGATTTCTTGTTCAAGGGATTAAAACAAACACCCCCACCCCCACCCCCCTGCTATTTTCTATATTTTGTTTCTATGCCTGTGTCTAAAGTGTATTCAGAAGAATTCTTTTCAGTGGTCATGACATAAAGTCTTATACAACAATATGAAGAACTGGTGTCTAACTCTGTAACTCTTCAAAGTGAAGAAAAGCTTCCAAGTTTTTAAGCTAGTAATACAGCTGGTTAGACAGGAGTCTAACAGGTAATTTAAAAATCAACCCCTGACTCTGCTTATGTTATTACAATGTAATCTGGGCACAAGGCTTAGAAAGATATTTTATCTGAAGTGGATTTTTTCCCTTTGTTTTACAGTATTTGTTCTGAGCTTTTCCAAAACCCTTTTTGTTTTCAGTTGCATGGTCTTAAGTGTCATAGGGTACAGAAGATTTAAAAAAATAACCTAACTTCTACTTCTTGCCTTTTTCATTTCCTTGTTTTTCAATCCTAGCCAGTTCCATCTCCTCTTTCCTTTGCCCTTGACTAAGCAAGCACAATTTAATCAGATTTATTGAGAGATAGGAAAGCAGAAATTGAGAAACAGATAAGGGAAGCAATTCAGTATGGTTACAAGTTACTAGTGCCTCTCACAGCCAATGTGAGCGCATTTTGGGGGCCTTTTTTACCTTCATGTAGTCCTGTGGGTCATTTTAAATTGTTGAGTCAAGTAATGTTTTGGGTGGACCAATTAAATTATTTTCCTTCTCTTTCTTTTTTTTTTTTTTTTTTTT
>VZTI01001648.1:1758114-1833174 GCA_013397865.1 Struthidea cinerea | reverse complement strand
TTTTTTTTTTTTTTTTTTTTTTTTTTCCCCAGTGCTTTTTTGAGACAAGCTGTTTGTTTGGTTCTTAACTGCCTACAAAACCTCCATTTTGGTAGGTTGTAGTGACTTTAACTTGTGTGTTTTTGAATAGAATTTACACTCCTAACAAAAATGTATTAGAGCCTGTTTCACTCCTGTGTTTTCTAAATTTGAAATCCTGTACCGGTTGTTACTGTATCTGGCAATTTTTAAATGCAATAGATATGGTTTTATTATTTTTAACACTGCACAACTTTTATTCATAGTGGTTGCTGGCAAAAAATTACCTCTGGCTAGAAGAGAATTTATCCCCATGTGAAATCCTGTCTTGGTAACATGAATAGTAGATTGTGTTGCTGACTTTTTAAAACTCCAGACCTTGGTGCATACCATGTCAGGAGCAAGGCTCATTTACTATATCCCAAAATTACTTTTCTTAAAATTAAACTTCAGCTTTTTATTTTACCTGGTTACTTTAGAACCTATGATTGAAAAACAAACAAAAAGCCAAATAAAACCCAATCCGGGTTTCAGTAGAGTTGACAATACAAGTCCCTTCTTTCCTGCTAAAGTTCATTAGCTAGGTGGATTTTAACACCCTGAACTACTCAAGTGTTGCCTCATTTTGTGTTTCAAATGAGGCTTATTTTAAAGTTCTAGATCTGTATCTCTTTATTTTATTCTTTTAATGAGAATTTCAGTTCTTCAAAAATCTAAGTAATTTTTTTTAGCTCTTCTACAGGGGAAAAAATGAAAATGTAACTTAAATGCACCTTGCAGGCTTAGAAACCTGACCTGCAAATAAAATCAACCTGAAGCTTTTTAGGAAATCTGACAGAGTGGAATCCATACTCTGTTGAAATCAAATCTGCCATCTACTTCTCTGAGAATAAGTCTTCATCTCAGATGTTTAAGGTGAATTTATGACTCCTGAAGGTCATGCATTTGTGTGTGGTTTTAGAATGCTCGGAGCTGATACATCCATAGCTTCTTTAAAAGTTTCCTTCATATATTCAGCTGTCTGAAAAAAGAATTTGCCCTTCATAATGGAATATAGAAAAATATGATAACTGCAAATACTGACCCTTAAATTCTCCACACTGGTCTCATTTTATATTTCTTTTGGGTGTTTGTTGCAAAAGGTGGTGGAATACCTTCTCTTTCACAGAGACTCTTTTGACTGGGAAAAGGCTTTTTGGCTGGATGATCTGGCTACTTTGCTGAGCTCCTCAGCTTTTTATTTTAATTTCTTAAGACAGCCCTGCAATTGTCATCTGTAGTTTTGACTGTCTGTGTTTTGCCATTTGGGGCACTAGTGATTCCATGGCTTTTGAACAGCTAGTGTCAAAACTGATGTACAGGACCCAATAGTGGAGATTTGAAACCTTGGCATTACACCGCACACCAAGCATAACTGATTTCAGATTTACACTGTATCGTTCGTCTCAGCTGCTGCATCCCTCTCCATCAATGGCGTGTAAGCAGTAAACTTCAAAGAATATGTGTTTTTGTTGTATGTATCCTGGTGCATTTGTCTTCCTCCATCTTTACACCAGTTCCACCCACGTATTTTCCAGTTGCTTCAGATTATAATGATTTCAAAAATCCATTTTATTTCTTGGAATGGACTAGGGAACTTGCAAAATGTGGCAGCTGTAATTGGGAGTTTACAGAGTTTCTTGTGTATTGCAGTCAACAAGGGAACAAAACAATTTTGTTTTCAACTTGCATGATAAAACACACAGCTCTGTGGTAGTATCTCCAGGCAATTCACAGTATACGTCTCGTAACACAGTCTCATTTGTTAGAAATATGTGAGCTGTGTCTGTTGCTGCATAGAAATGTCAGTAATTTCATATATATAACTATATAAATAAAAAATATCCAGGAAGTCACTACAGTTAAAAAAAATACCTTCTGTGTAGCTCTCATTCCAGATAGAAGTTTGTCAGAGAAGTTATTTTCACAACCTTGCTGATACACAGCCCCAGAAGTCCTGCCCACTGAAGAGAAATTTTAATATGTAGTATTAATACAGGCCTAAGAAATGAGGTTGTTTCCCACCCGCTGAAAACAAGAACTGTCTCCTTCCAGCCCAGTAGGGACAAAGGAGGAAGATAAATCCTCACACCTTGGGAATCACACAGATACTGTCAGTCTGGTGAGCACTAGGCTTGTCCTGCATGGCAGGGAACGTGCTTTGAGTGGGTCAAGAAGCTGCAGTGAAGTCTATGGCCTTACAGGTGTGAAAGGGAGGACTTACATACCCCTTTCTTGCTGCACATTTTTCTGTAACAAGCCATGTGCAGGGCAAGGGTAACAATATGCTGCATTTGTACATAATGCACAGAAGGCAGGAATTCAGTCACAGTATTTTGCTCTCAGTGATGCTTTCAGAAGGACAGTGGATGGTTTTGTGCAAGAAGCCAGCTGTTTGTATGTGTTGACAACAATTTGTAAGCTGGAGCAGGGAGGGAGAAGCAAGTAGTTTCTGCCCAGCCTTGTCTCTAGTGCAAAGCTACTGCTGTCCTGCAGTTCACAGCCATTCTGGGTGGGTGTTCAGTGACAAATTTGCATCCACGTGGAAGACATAGATCTGAATAGATCACCCGTTTCCACTCTGAATGTTACAAGCTGAGGTAACATTCAGGAGTACATTATGGATCCCCGTTTTATACTCTTTGGGGCTGTTTATTAAGCAGCACACACTGCAGAAATATACTTTGGTTACCAAATGCCTGGTAGTTACTTCAGCAAAACATGGACCAGTGGCCTCAATGTGGACAGGTAATGTTTCAGCTAGGGGTTTGGGTGGGACTTGACAGTCTTGGTAGAGGGAGGGAGAAGAAGTTTGATGCCCTGTTGACAGCATGAGAAAGAATAGGAAGGAGGAAGAGAAACAGGAAGAGAAGAAAGAGAAATAACTGCAGGAAGAAAGTTTCAGTTCTTGATGATATTGATGAATGTGAAGTGTGTGGTAACTTCCACCACTTGTTTTGGATCGGCAAACATTTAATTTTCACTGCCTAAGGAAAGACAGGAGGGTCTTTGGAGGCATTGAAATTCAGTGACGTAAATAACACTATTTTTTTCTTACTCTCCCTTTCTTTAGGGGAAAGAGACCACCAGGTCACAGGATGTTTAGGTGCAACATTGTGCAGTTTCTTTTTGTATGTAGGCCCTTAGCTGCTTTAAGTTGCTGTTAGATGAAAGGGCACTGCCCTGGGATATATGGGTATTCTTCTTACATTTAAAATGGGACATTGCATGGGATCATTGGGAAGTGGGCAGGGGTGAAAAATAGAGTATAAATTCAGGACAAAGAGAAAAGTACAAGAAAATAAAGGGTAGCCTAGGGGAAAACCTATTGTATATTCATAAAATGAAAGAAGCATTGATGACCTTCACAGAAGACAGTCATTTAGAAGATGGTCAGTCAGATGGTGCCTAAATTATTAAAGAATTGCAAATACACTGGCATACTAATACCATGGAATAAAGCTACCATGACTGCAATTTGAGCAGAATTAACAATACGGAAGTACCCTGAGAACTATCAAAGGAAAACAAGCTGATATGTTTAGCAGCTGATGTGTAGTGCTAGTTGTAGTTCACTAGCTGATTTTTGTTATCTGGTACCCCAAAAGCAGAATAGGAGGGGCAAGTACCCATCCCTTCACTCTTTTAACAGGTTTAGAGGAAATGCCATGAAGCTGAATCAGAGTAGGTTTAGGTTAGATATCTGGAAAAAAATTTTCACCCAGAGCACTGGAACAGGCTCCCCAGGGCAGTGATCACAGCACCAGCCTGACAGAGATCAAGAAGCAATTGGACAGCACGCTCAGGCACATGGTGGAACTCTTGGGGTGTCCTGTGCAGGGCCAGGAGCTGGAATCAATGGTCCTTCCAACTCAGCATATTCTATGATTCTGTGATCTGATAGTGCTGTGGATTGGGGACAGTGTTCCTTAGGCTTTCCCTTTCTCACCCTGGTGTTAAGCACAGTGAGGTAAGGAAGTGCTCTTCATCCTCTAACTCTTTTGTTAAATTGTTGGGGCCCATTAGAGGCCTGAGAGCAGGATGATGGGGTGGAGATTGGTGGTGAACAACATATAGAAAAGCAAGATGACCTGTACCAGATGAGTTGCTGCCTACAGAGTTCCCAGACTGAACTGTGTCTCTAGAAGCTGCAGACAAAGTGTTTATTTCTTTAAATAGAAACAGGATCTGAACTCCATGCACTTTTAGTGGCTTATACATAGTTTTGTTAATATTTTTAAAATATTCATGTCTGGCTAATAAAAGCAGCTTTAACAATACAACTTCTAAATTCCAATCTAGCTTTTCTGTGCAATAGAAGGTACCAGAGGTTATTTAGTACTACTTATAGGTAAAACTCTTATGTTTCATCTTTTTAATCAGAGTTTGACACGTAATGGTAATACCTTTGAAAATGTACCTGCTCCACAAACAGTAAGAAGTAATCGTAAAAGCAATTTCAGATTTTAGTTGTTCCCATTCTCACAATTTATGGCCTGAGAAGGCAATTGGCCTGTAGGTTGGAGAAGAAGCTGAATACCCTTTAAGTCCAGCCAGGTTTATCCTGCATATTACCTTTTTTTTTTTTTTTTTTTTTTTTTTTTTAAGGCATTGGCCTTAAAAGCATTGGCCTATTGGCCAGGGCTTTATTTCCTTGACTGCTTCTTTCTAGGCAATGGAAAGAATGGTACCACTTTTCTGTTTTCCAAGGATGGTGTAAGCAGCACAAGCCTAGATGCAAAACATTTTTGGATTTAAGTAAGTAGAGATTGTCTTTTTGTGTAGTCTGTGAGAAGCAGATTGTTTTTCAATGAAATAAAGTAGCCTGCCATTGCCCACCTCACTATTCTGCATTGCTCCCTTTTCAGGACACACAAAAGCAATAAAATTTTTGCAGTTTTCACTTTTTCTCCAGGGCAGATCCCATTCCCTAATTCCTATTTCTCTTTCCAAGGTGTGTTCATTGTTGCCATTCGCTCCTTTGGTTCATACTGCTGCGTAATGCAGTGTGAGCCCAATCTTAAACATGGACTCAGAATAGGAAATAAGGAAAAGCTACTATGTGTAGCTGCCGTCATTTTCTTTCTCAGGCTGCTGAGGTTTCTCATTCTTCATTTTACACTCCTGGTTGCTGATTTTAAAAGGAAGGAGATATAGTTCTCTCTAAAAGAAGAGACTTTTCTTGAAGAAAAAAAAAATAATTAAAACTCACAACAATCCAAATTCTGGTGCCCAAAAACTGAGTGGCAGATATGAAAATACTATTATTAGTTTTGTGATGAATTTCAAAAATCTTAGAACCTTTACAGATATCCTCACTAGCATATTTGACCATTTTGACCCTCTAGTTCGGCATGAGGAAGGCTTTGCTGCTTCCAGCTGGACTCTGTGCCTGACTGGGGAATAGCTTCAAGCAGGTTTGTTGTTTCCTTGCTTACTGGAGAAGTGAGACTGACACAATTGCCTTGAAGATGAGCTTGCTGATTTTGGATCAAGGGCCAAACGAGCACTCAAAAAGCTGATTTCACGTCTTCCAAAGGGAGCAGTCGCCAGTAGCATCGCATGGCTGTTGTGCCCAGTGCTGGCTGATGCCACAGCAAAGGTGCACTGGGAAGGTCTCTGGGCTGAGCCCCACCTGAGGTGAGACCATACCTGTAGGACGCTCCAACAAATGCCAACCAGGAGTGAATACTTAAAAGCACCTAGACAGATTGTCAAAAGTTTTCTACTACTCTGGTCTTCCATCCTTGGCACCATTGCTTGGATAGGAGTGGTTTGAAAGTGTGTCATGCCTTAAAACAGGTTAAAGGAAACTGGGGGAGGCAGCAGTTGCCACAAGGGGATCAAACTTAACCCTGAGCCAGAGGGAACAAATGGCTGTCTGTGGCGAATCAGAGAGCTTCAACTAGACACCTGAAATAGTATTGTTGATATTCAGCCTATTTTCTGCCAGTATAATACAACATCCCTGCAAAGGTTAATCAATTTGAATGTTAATATCATTCTTATTTTCCAACCATTATCTTTCAAATGTATGGTGTGCGCTTGTCATCTTCCAGGATTAACAACATGACAAGTTTGAACTTTTAAAAGCAAGACACTTTTTGGTTATTGGAGAGCAGAAAAAGGTCACAATGCTTTGTACAAAACAGAACCATGTACACTTCCAGGCCTACAATTTGCCTGCTCTTCTCAATAATTTATAAAGCATGAAGAATGAAAGGGCCAATTTGGTAAGAAGAAGGACTGCTCTGTGTAAAGTGGAGGAATTATTGTACAGGATAAAAGGAATTATCTGTGTAGGTTGACTCTTGCAACCTTGTTTTGGTTGGCACAATATAGCAATTTCATTTGTTTCCTAAGCATGAAACACGCTGGGCCCAATTCACCATTCTGCCTGCTTCTCTCTAGAAGTTATTTCTTGGTTGCAAATAATAGTAACAGAGAAATGAGAAAATGTATTGGCATCAGTGTTCCCTTGATCAGTGTAAGGCAAAGGAAAACTCAAGTATTTACTTTCTGCTGTGGCTGCTATTGTCCTGGGGGACTGCTGAAACTTTAAATCGGAGTCCTAATTGGCACTCGGATAGCCATGAAATACCAGAAGCTTCAAAAGGAGCTTAAGAGAGTAGTTGCTGCCTTTTCCCTGCTCCATCCTTTGCTATCCACAGCACACACATAACAAGGATTTGGGAGGTAGAGTTATCGGCATTAAATCTTGCTGTGTGACTAGCTCAGGCTTTGTAAGACTAGGCACCCCTGAGCAAGGAGCTGACATAGAAGTCATAAACCTGCAGCAAATTACACTGTGCAAGTAAGTGACTGGAAGTGTGACATGATTTGCCCCGACTCACCCACTGTGGTTTTTTCTGCTCTTCAGGTAAGCCTGCAATGCTTTTAGGAGTTGTGTTGTCATTTACAGCTTTTTAAAATTGAGATAGCTTGCAAAAGTCAATGTATTCATGTGCCCACAGCCTAAGTAGTCAGGAAGGGTGGGATAGGAACTAAAGGGATGAATGAATGAATGAATGCCTCTTGTGGGAGACTGGAGGCAGAGACACTCCCTGCTTGGCTGATACAGTTGTACATCCCTGGTTTGGAGTTTGCCAGTTCAGAGCAACTTGGTTGACTAATGGCTCCCTCCACTGCTCCCTCACCTCTGACACATAATTTGAATTTATTAACCTGGCACCAAAACCTGCTTTTATCAGAAAGCCCCCTTTGCAATTGTAGCAATCTGGGTAGTTAGTACTCAGGGTAGTAGTGATCACAAAGCATTACTAGAAAGTCTTGGTGATCTGCACAGTGCTGGTCCCAGTGCTTTTGAATCCATTCCTGCACTGTGCAAGTATGATGAAGTACAAACAAGCGCGACTGGAGCTGTTAGTCTGTTGTAGTCTAGCTGGATGAAGGCAGAAATGGTCGTTGGAAACCAGGGAAATTTATTTTTTTTTAATATCAAATACTGTCTACTCCTAATTTAATTTCTCCAATTTAGGACTGCTATTCAGCTGTTGAAAGCTGTTCTTGGTGATGGTGTGTACACCATGTTGGAGAGACAGCACAGCTGGAGTAGATGTTCTTCTCTCTCCTTTCTGCTGGCAAAATGGAGGAAAGAGGGGAAACCACTCTAAATCTAATTTTCATTAGAAAATTTGCCAAGGCAATGAAAGTTGTTCTAAATTCACTTGAAACAGATGAACCTTTACTTTCAATAGAAAACACGTTTTCCTTGTGCAGTAGCAGGGTGAGTCTACTCAACAAAGAGGATCATTGAAGGCCTGGATATTTTGAGCAATATTTTGCTGGGTTTTAAAGAATCCTTTGAGACTTAAAATCCAAAGATAACCCCAGAGCTGATGCCCTCAGACACTCAGGCTAGCACATATCAGTTAGGTACGCTGAGAGGACATCAGAGAAACTTCCTGTTTTGTTCTTTTTCAGCTGATGCAATGTAAGTCAGGCATGAATACTGAAAGGTGTCAGAGCCCCCTGTTGGTACCAGATGAGGTTTGCATCCATGCTTTGCAAAGAGAAGTGGGTACACCAAGACCTGAACCACCTTTGCTCTGAACCTCCTATCCCAGTGGTCTCCAAAAGGGCTTCCTAGAGGACAGAAGACCCAGAATTTTAAGAGGAAGTCATTAAACTTGGTAAGAGACACAAGAAATTTTATAAGGGAAAAGTCAATACCATTTGTACAACTTTCAAGTCTGGACTGAAACTCCATTGTCTGGAGTAGGTTGTTAGTGGTTTTGAGCCATTTTTTTACAGTTTTATAAGTACCTATAGGTATTTATCGATGCTGATTGTTAGGGAGTTATGTCACAGAAATGGCATTATACAGGGGGCATGGGATTTTGCTTACTGAAGAGCAAAGAGTACAGCTTTATAAGATCATTCCCCTTCCTGCATGGGAGTGGGCATTTAGGCACTCACAGGGTCTGTACCCCTAGAAATCCATCACTTCACAGGGCTGAGACTGGTGCTGAGAGATCCCTATGGTTGTGTTCACTTGACCACCATCTCAATCTGCAAGCTCATGAGCTTTCTCTCTGAACACTTCCCTTATCCCCTTCTGCCGCAAAAGTGTGCGTGTGTTTAAGTATACAGAAATAATATCATCAAGCATAAAGATAAAATAATTTAATATAGCAGTAGTGCAAAATGGTGGTGGGAACTACTTACGAACCCTCATTTAGTTAGTTCTTTGTGAATTCTCAAGTATCCGTATTGTACAAGTTCTCTGATAAAGGACTTAAACTTCTGTTTCTGTGGGGTTTTTTTTAATTACGCTTGAGTAATTTTGTGTGCAGTTTTTTCAGCCTCCACCAAATGTAATGGGTTGTTCCTTTGCTTTTCAGCTGTGGAAGTGCAGCCTATAGCCAGAGTTAGGCTCAGTTTTTCCAGGTAATACCAGTTTTACGAGCAAAATACAGTGGCAACTGGGCAACCTCAGTGACCATCCAGAGTTTGCTCGTGTGTGACAGGCTGGAATTTAGCTAGCAATTCAGATGGCAAGGTAGTGTAATGTGGAGAATACAGTCTGTCCATCTGTCCATCCATCCATCCATCCCTCCATCCATCCATCCATCCATCCATCCATCTGTATGTCTGTCTCTTTCAATGTTGTAAATTTGAAAAGTAACAAGTTTTTTAATTGGTATAAGTAGAAAGTGCCCATTTCACATAGTCTTTTCCTGAAAGAGAGCTGCTTTTTGATGCCAGGCTCCTTGTTAGAGGAGCTTGATAGGTCTAATCAGTGTCATGTCTGGGAGGGAGTATAATTAAAACATGATAATTAATTTATTTATGTATTTTCCATGTATTTATTTCTTTATTTATTACATGCATACATGCATTATACAGGAGCAACTTATTTTTACTTCCATTTTTTTCACTGGAAACTTAGAAACCACACTGCACAGCTGGAATTAAGAGCAACTTTCAATTATTCAGTAACTTGATTTCACCAAGGGAAATGGATACCTTCTTTCCTAATAGTACAGTACATTTGAAAGAAGTAATAACATGACAAATATTGATTTTTGTCAAATAAAAGAAATAGCACCTGATAGCATTGCAATCACAAAATAGCTGTATTATGTTATTAAAAAAATAAAGTTTATACTCATTAGTATCTTCATTTACTGGAAACTTAGTCAAATACTTAGTGTTTGATGGCACAGGCTGCTGTTTGCTGCTTTGTTAGAAGCTATCTTTTGCAGGCAATTTAACTTTTGGTATTGCTCTAATTTTAATACCCCCAAATGTTGTTGGCAGGGTTCTTTACCTTGAATAAAGGCTATTATTATAAAAAAAAAAAAATCCCAGTTCTGCCAGTGAGAATGAGATAGTAATTTTTCCTGGCAGACTAATTTAGATAACTTCTCAGGTATGCTTTTTGAAGCAAGAGTTGCATGAGAAACGTGAAAAATGTTATCACTTAACCGGAAATGCAAATGTAGCATTTGTTCAGCCTAATATGAATGCCTCTGCACCAGGCAACAACACCAGAAGTGCCAATTAGGATGCAATCCTGGTTCCAAAAATTCAGCCTTTCTTTTCAGCTAATATGACATTTATGTGTCGCGTCTTTTTTCCTTTCAAAGCGTGGCTGTGTTTCAACCTTCTTGCACAGAAATGACAGTCGTGCCTAAATTTTATTTTAACTAAAAACCTGTTATTGTGCCTGGCATCAATACAGAATGGTTATGCATGTAATGTGTTTTATTATGGCTAGAATTTAAAGACCAGTGCCATATAGGTCAATCAGTGTTACGAATGACAGCAGTTGTTATCTGCTAGTGAGGACAGCAGTATAATAATAATGTTTATTGCACATCATTTTTCAATGATTTTATGCTATCATTTAGGAGATGAATGAAATGGCTCTCTAGCTGACATGAATGTAAATAAATTAAGCATTAAGAACCAGAGAGTTCTAATCATCTTTCTTTAAGATTGCGCTAAATGGTTGCAATCAGTGAAATAGATGAGAGATTGCATTAAATTGCTCTTCCAGATACTATATCATGCCAGCTCAAACAAGGTTCACATGCATTACAAAACAGCTCAGGTTGAAGGAGCAGCTGGAATGCCTCATAGGCATGCATTAGCTGAGAGTAATGCACTGGATGTGTACCTCTGCTTACAGTCTTTTATAACATACATGGAGTGACAAAGAGAAACCCAAACAAATAGACAAGGGAGAACCTGTGCTGTTTTGTTCCAGGGATTTACTCTCATTATAGATTTATATTAATATATGCCATGGTTTAGAGGATTATGCAGGAGCTTTGGTTGCAGTATTTTCTCAGCTCTTTCATTCAGCCTCTGCTGTTTTTTTTTCAGGATGTTATTGGAAATGCACAGGGCAAAAAGATGACAGGTTGGAGAATGAAGGGAGGTTTGTTACTGTTATGAGGAGAGAATACAGGCAGTGTCTTATGGGTAGCAGATAGGCAATATCTGAGAAGCTGTCAACAGGACACATTAAAGCTGGGGTTTCAGGAGCTGACCTCTTATTCTGCCAGTACGAATCCACAAATTAAATTGTGCAAGCAGTTAGGTCACAGAGAGGTAGAGACTTCTGTATTCATCTGACCTAAGGCAGACGCACCAAAATGAACCTGGAATAGGATGGGTCTTGGGGTCAGAGAAGACAGATTGGAAATTTGTCTCTTTATGTCTTTAAATAGCAGCACAGTGAACACAATTAAAAATGTGATTGTTCAGGTCCTCTGCTGCCAACAGTAGGAGCAGCATCCCTTTTCATTTAAGGGTAACATGGCCCAAAGTTATTTCATTACTGATAGTACTCTAGTCCTGGCTGTGTGGCACTGCCTTGGCAGGATGCTCCAAGCACCACTCCAGCAGTTGCTCTGGAGCCAGCTAAAGCCCAAGCCCTCAGCACAAGGCTGAGCTGGGAGGAAAGGGAGATTGTAACACTTCCCAGCTTCTGGGTTCATGTCCTGTTGAACTGTTGTCCTATTAAGAATTAGAAATTTCCATATTTCTAGATTTCCTTCCCTCCAGCTGAAACATTCGTTGTCTATGCCAAGCAGACATGCTAGTTCTTACTTAAATGAAAAAAATGGGTCTGTGTTGAACACTTAGATATAATATTTCTTCAGCATAGTACAAGAAAATAATGGATGAAAGAAAAAACTGATTTCAGCTTTTATCCAATATTTTCAGTGACTACTTAAACTGTAAACACTTTTCTGTTGGTTTGGTTTGATTTGGTTTGGTTTGGTTTGGTTCTGTTGTTTTTGTTATTTTTGTTGTACTGGACATTCATCCTGAGTTTACTCAGGACTAGACAGGAACCAGCCAGGTCATATCCTACACAAATATCAAACACAAACACTTGGGTAAACATGTGGGTATGTGCCTTGTAATTGCATGCTCTTCACAGACCAATATCCTTTTCAAAGAGTGACACCTGCATCTTTCTTTAAATGCCTCAAGGTTCAATAAAAAAAAAGCCTGCAATATGACTGCTCTTTCAAGCTACAGTGGGAGACAAAAGGAATGATTCTGGTTCTTTTTGTTTTTTGTAGTATTGCTCATCCTTCTCAGTGGGTCAAAATATTTGGCAGGAAGAAGCAAGGCTAAGAGAGGTCTTCACCAAGTTTTTCAGAACTGATACTGACTTATTCCACAAAGGGGAAAAACTTAATCGTTATCTCATAACTTCAGGGAAAAGAAAGACAGGAGCACCTAATTTTTCCCTGTCTCTCCCAATTTCACTTATGATGTCACTTTTTTCGCTGCAAAACTCACATCTACAGTGTCTGGTGCTTTTAAAATCCTGAAGTATTCCCAATAAGAGTGCTTTTCTGAACCCAGCAAGAATGTGGTCTCTAGACTGTGAGATTCTTTAGCCTACAGAGGAGTTCCTTTCTGTCACAGGTGGTGCCCAAGGAATGAAGACATTGATGGACTGTATTGCAAGGAGACATCGTCTGCATTTGGTGAGTAGCATTTGAATGCATTGCGTACTAGGCCACACAAAATTTTGCCTGTGCCTTTCACGTATGAGGTGATATTTTTCAGTGCTACAGCTGGAGAAAGCTTCTATCTTAAATCTCTAAATTAGGAAGTTTTAAGACCCCACAATTCTTGCTGAAGTTAATGGAAGGTATGAGAAACCTGTACTTTATGGTACCAAATTTCTGGTACCCAAGGGGTAGAGAGACGTATATTATCTTTCCATTAATGTCAGCTAATACGCTTGGGTGGCCTGCTGTCCTTTGGTTTATTTAAGACTTGAATCTTCTAACTTACAGACAAAAATAATGGCTTAGTCCTAAGTATGAGAGCTGGCCACATAACTATTTCCACTCAGCTTATACAGACAACAGTTTGCTCTCTGCTGAAGGGAGGCAGAACAGTAATCCTATCACCTTTTAACTTTTTCTCTACAGAATTTAACTGCAGAATTTAGAGCCTTCCTCAAAGCATGTAGGGAGCACTGTTCAAGTGGAATTTTGCCCCTATTTATGAAGTATTGTCTCATATTTCATTGAATTTCAGAGGTTTATTGCTTTAATTCCCAACCAAGGAAATTATATCATAACTAGAACAGTGTAATGCATAAAGGAATTCCAAGATGATGCTGACTGAATTGTTAGTAAATATTTGAGATATAGCTGTAGTCCAGGGCAGGAGGATACAACATTGTCTTGATGGACATGGTGACCGAGACTGCGATTCAGATTCAGTGGTTACTCTTAACAGAGACTCTGAAAGAGCTCCCAGTGCAGCTAAGAGCAGCCTGTTTTTCAGCATTTCCACATCACTTGCTCTGGAAGCCTTATGGTTTTTTCATTGCAGCTTGACACTGTTTGAATGGTTTCTAAACCCCACCCAGGTCAATTCTGATGCTAGATATCCATGTTCTGATAGTTAGCAATCTGCAGATGGGGTCTGCAGTCTGCAAAGAGAGAGAGCTTTTCAGCCAAGGGAGAAGTGCACCAAAAATGATGGAAGGCACCCCGACGAGATAATAAAGCCCATCTTTCTTTTACCTATGCAGCACATGAGAAGAGTGCAGGAGAAATCAAGGATATTACTGGTGTCTTGTGTTCCTGTAGCAGAAGTGATTTTGATAAGTGAAACTGTGGTTAGACTGCAAGAGAAGAAGGATAGATATTATCTGAAATTATACATGGTTTTGCTGGCTGATATTTTAAGAGCTTTCTGATATACATCCAGGTAACTGAGGCTCTACCTAGTCAACTAAAGCATATATGTGTATAAAGGGTTTTACAAGTTTCATCCCATTTCCAAAACACATAGAGAGTGGTGAAATAGGATGTGGTGATGAAAACTGTTTCTACAGTGCTAAAGAATTTGAAATGTATACTCTGTTCTGATGGGGGTCATGCACTTGGTGTGGAAATGGAAGTAGGTCCATGTCTGGCTGGAGAGACTAGCAATGAAATGTATAATGCCTTAAAACAGTGCTGGGGGAAAGGCAGTATCACAGCTTGTGACATCATAGTGCAAAACCTTTGCTAACCAAACAGGACAATGCCCCACAAAGGGAGCATCCTCCTGTCCAGCAGCACTGGTTGCATGTGACAGCTCTGTGAGCTGAGACAAAAGACTCCCCAGCTTCATCTTTCTCTTTACCTTCTGGGTTAATTTTGCAACCAATTAACCCCCAGGCTGGTTTGCTGTGTGGTGCAGAAGCAGCTGTGCTGATAATGCTGAAATGTGCATGTGTGATTAGGTTGGGAGGTGGCCAGGAGAGCCGTGACTCTGTTCCAGGGTGTTGGCACCAGTCATCCTCCCGCGTGTACTCCCAGCTGGCCTGAGGTCCACAAAAGCAAAACATCATCAGCTTTTGTGCATGTATATTGCTTATGTTTTTCTAGGCTTCTACTTGGCTGAAGTTTTTTAATTGCTGTAACTCTGTCTGAGAGGGATATAAGCTTTTTTCTCCCAAAGTGTTACTCTGAGCACAGATACCATTAGACCAACACTATGGTACCTTCTACCAGTACAGTTTATTACCCTGTAGGAAATAAAACCGAAAAACTTGTGCTGATAAAAGCATTTTCTGTGGGTGCATCTGTGTTCATGTCCAGTTTTGACCCCAGAGTATTTAAGACCACGCACGTGTCAGGGTTTTATCCTTTTATCTGAAAATTACTGTCAGGTTGCCTCACACTGCTGGAACAATGCATTAAGTATTTATGGTGGAAAGGCCTGTCCCTTGCACTGGCACAAGGGGTAGGTGATATCTGCTGGGGATGGTGTTTTCAGGGTGAGTCAAGTGCTAAGCTTGAGGCACAGGTCAGCTGTGACTAGTAAAGAAAGTGACATGGTTATCTTGATGCCGTGCTCCAAAGATGACCAGGCCAAGTTTGTTACAAGTGCAACTGTTTTAAATACCACTGAGATAATATCCTGGGGGGGGATGCTGTTATTTCAAAAACCATCACAGAACCCCAGGAACCCTTATTTTTCAAAGTTTCTATAACCTTCTACAGAGGAGTTGGACATTTCTACAGAGCAGAAATGCACTATAGCTGGTGTCTGCATCTCCTCTGGTTCACGGTCCACAGCCTGGAGACACTGCTGGCTCAGTACTGTGCTTAACGATCTGAAAGTCATCACGCTCAGGACTGTCCTAAGATGTCTTTTAAGATCCAGAAACACTCACGTTTCTTCTCACAAAAGCTAAATGAGAGATCTTGGACGCTGCATGATTAGACTGGAAAGCATTCATGTCTGACACTGTTTTCAGAGTGGCAGAAATCAAAGCTAAAATCAGTAAAGGGTATTGTGAAAGGAAAAACAGCAGGGGTTGGGTTTTAGGAGGGTACCAAAGAAACATGCAACATGCTAGCTTGGTAAGTTATTGTAAGTGCCCCAAAGTCACCATCATGATGCTATTGAAATCTACTAAAGAACCCCATCACATTTAAAAAAAAAAAATATGGAGTGAATCAAGTTTAATCCAGTGGCTTTAGGACAAATGATGGTAAAAGTAAAATACAGAATTCTGATTCAGATGTCTCTTTCGTCTGAATTTTATCTTAAAAAAAATGACAAGAAAAAACACTTTCCACTGTTTTGTAGAATAAAGGTCCTTGCAATTAATTACTTTGTTGACTAATGACACCTTTTCCTTGGGGTTTTTTGAGACAGAGTAGTTTTTGTAGCAAAAATTTTTAATACAAGGAATTTGAAATCTACTGGCAAACCACAGGCTTTGTATTGTACCAACTATGGGAAATGATGTTGGATGGGTGATGGAAAACATATTTGAAGACAAGTAATAATGTTACTAAAGGAGCTAAAGCTTTAAGCTGTTAAGAACATTTCTGTTGACTGCCTGATAAAGAATAAAAGGTGGGAATTGGAAGCTCCAAGAGTCATCAGCTGGAATTATCTTTCTGGAGATCCAGGAGAAAATAGAAGTCTGTGGACAAAACCATTTTTAACAGAACTGAACGGTAAAAGCTAACTCAATAGGCTATTTTTCTTGTTGGTATAAGTGATTTCTTCTAGAAGACTTTTATTTCATCCTCTGATTCCTGATTTTTCTGTTGATTGAGCAGGTATTGTTCAAGGGGTAAATGAGAATAAATTAGTCTTTTCCTTTGATGATGGTTATCTTTGACAATAATTTGTCAAAGCAGGAATATAGATGTTCTCAAACACTATACTCTTAAATCAATAAAAATAATAAGGAAGAGTCTTAAAGCAGACAGTCAACATGGCTGGAGAATCAGTGGCAAGTATAACCCCTACCTCACTGTAATCATTGTGAAGTTTTTGATAATATATTGTTAAATCTACATTTTTCTTCACTCTGTCACAGTAGTCAAGGATTTCAAGACTGGAATGTTTTAAAGGGGGTAGTAATGGCTTCTGTTATTTTGAATTGTTTACACAGAGTGGAAGGGCCGTGATGGCAAACAGTGGAGGTAATTTCAGTGAGAGCCTTGAGTGGAGCCAAGTTACACAGAGCAGGCGAATGGAGGCAGTGTCCTCTGGGACCGGGAGAGTTGACTCTCCTGCTCAGCTTTGGGACTTCGATATCAGTACCAAAAGTGCAGACACAAAGAAGGATATAAACAAATTCTTAATGACTTGACCTTTCAGAAGATCCTGTATACGTGACTTTTACCCTTTTCATTGTTACCATCCAGTACCCTTTCCTTAAAAAAGAGGGGAAAAAAGTCTAGGACAAAACAAATCAGCTGTGAATTAATTAATGTGAATATGGTAAGTTATAAGATGATCTCCTGGGAGCCAGGCAGAGATATGGCTGGGATTTTGAAGTGTCTTTCTTGCACATAAAGAATGACATTTCTGCACAGTCCTCATCATTGCAAATGATGAACTTTGTATCCTGGCTTAATGAGACTGTATGGCTTTTGTGTTTGTTGGTTGGTTGGTTTTAGGTTTTTTTACAGAAACAGCTAGCAGCAATAATAGAAGAGAGAAAGGAGCAACAAGGAAAATAAAGTCAGAACCAAACTATTTAACAGACAGAACCTAGTAATGGACTTTGACACAGGGCTTTCGCAATAAGCAAAGGCAGACTCATAGAGGTTTCCTCTAACAGAAATCCAGAGCTTAGGGTTTCTTCACACACATTTCATTCTGAGCATTTGGATTGAAAACAGGCACAGCAAGACAGTTTGCAAACTAGAACTTCAGCTAGTATAGTAGGGTATGTCAGAACCCAACTAAATTTCTGTAAATTTTTCCCAGTATTTAACATTATTCAGGAGTTTGTAAAAATTGAAAGCTAGTGAAAACCATGGGGAGTTCTTTTAGTAAAAGCAGACAGTATTGAAAATACATATCCTATAGGAAATATCCTATAAATTGTAGCATGGGACGCTTAAAGGTGATTTAGCTAAACTCCTGGGAAATGGGCTCCAGGCTGCAGCAGCATGGTAAGGAACAAATTTATTGTAATACAAAACAGGCAGCAGTTCAGGAGAGGTGTTCTATGAGATGTGTCCATGAAGTTGGATAAGGGTCCTTCCCATATGGTACCCTGCATCTATGAGCATCAAGGGAAGGAAACAATTACTTGTGGCATTATAAAGGGGGAGTCATGCTATGGAATAGGGAGCTTGAAAACTCTGTCTGATTATTGTAAATGCTGATTCTAGCAGCAATACCAGGTGAGGGACTCACCATTTGATAAGAAGCATAGCATTACTGTTCCATGGGCCACTTAGTTACAGACACTTTGCACTATAGAATTGAGTACAGGATTCTGTACAGCATTTCCCTTTATTTTTTCAGTGATTAGCTCTGAGAGCTGGGATGATACCACCTGAGGTTTTCTCTGATGCTGAATCAATTTTCTCTTGCTCAGATTTTATTGTTATTGTTATTGGTTCTGAATAACCTCTGAAAACTTGCTGCCATATATGAAACTGTTCCTTCATTAGTGTCTGACAATCCACAGGGACATTTTCATGGAAACTTCTACATCCTGATCTGTAAATTTTCTAGGAATTGAACAATCTTAATGTGAGCAAAAATCCCCGCTACTACAGAGAGGGGGAATTATTTATTTGTACAGTCAGCAGTGAGTGTACCCCTAAGCTGTAATGAAACTGTTGAAACCAAGTGTCTGGTAACTTCTCATCTAGAAACATTTCTGAATCTTTCTCTCCATAGTTTTCTGTAGTTTGAATTATCATTTGTTAAATATATTATGACATACTATTTACCACAGATGACAGCTTTGAGATCTTTGCATGGCTATGTCCCCTAGGAATTTCATAAATAAATCACTAAAAACTAGGCATATTCTTCAATCCCTCTTGCTGTATTTATGTCTTCTGAATGATACCTGCTTTGACTAGGATGAGACCAGGTTTATTAATGTTGCTTTATCACCTGCTAAGGGATGTGATATGCTGAAGTAGGATTTGGACACTGCTTCTTAGCACGTGTGGCTTGTAGACCATAGCGCTGTTATCCAAGATGGGGGGCAGGGGGANNNNTAAAAAAAAAAGGTGGGGGGGAAGTACTTATTATTCAAGACAGTGGAGCAGATTGAGGATTCTTGGTTCATCTGAAAACCTCAACTGAACTCTCCCGAAACAGGAAAAGTAATGAGATGCTGCTTGACTATGGGTTTTTTTCCGCATTGTATTTTGACATTGATTTGATCTGAAATTTCATCTGACCAAAAGTCAACATCCTTAATATTCATATTTCTTTGGTGGCTCAGGCCTGTGTGCTCAAGGATTTGCTGATAAAGCAGCAGTGTTTTGAAAAAGTTGGTGGGTTTACTTGGTTGCTTACAGAAATAGAATAGAATTGGTCTATTACTGGATGTGCATCTGATTCTGAGTTAGTGACCGATGTAGGTGATCAGCACTTCTCATTATTGAACCAAACAAATGAGGAGGCACTTTATAATGGCTCATGCAGGCTTTTGAAAAGAAAAAAGAAAAAATTGCCTTATTCTGAGCAGCTCGGTTCATATCTTACTGCCTGTCCTTCAGGCCTCATTCATATAATAATGTAGCCTTATCATACAACACAGGTAAGCACATACCTAATTGAACCTTAATTGTTGATTTGGTGCAACACTGCATACAGATAGGCCCAAAGGATATGGCTTTAGATCTCGTTGCTGGAGTATATGTGAACTCAACACAAGTAAGGCTCAGAACAAATGCCTGTGCTTACTGCCTCGCCACACTGGGACCAATTGCTGTCATACTTTCCTGTAAAATGCATTCCCTGTTCTGATTTCATTTGAATTCAACATGATGCCTTTTGTACAGCTTTTGTCATATTCGTTTTGTGAGCAGAAGAAAGATTTTTAATCTGAATTTCCGTTTTTGTCCTACCTCCATTAAATAACCAGATGATAATAAACCTGTTTAGATGTTATATTTACTTTTTAAATAATAATTAGATGGGATTCTTACCTTCCAGAACTATTTTTTAATCATGCATCATTCTCTTGGACCTCCTTGGCCGTATATATATACTCTTTGCTTATGTTCATATACATGCATTTCATACACACTGAAATACAATTTTTTAAGTTGTTCTAATTCTTGTTACATAAAAATATTTGATTTTTTTTCACATTTGAATTGGGGAAGTTCTTTTTGTAAATCAGCTTGTTACTGTTACAATACAATCAGTATTGTCATTTTATATATTTCAGCAGAAGGCTTACCAGTGTGCCTTGGGCTGCAATGTACTGAGATCAGCCATCCATTTATGAAATGCCCTCCTGGCATTTAGAAGCAGTATCCATTCTGCAAGAGCAACAATGTGTGAAAACCTGTAGGAAGTAACATAAATAATGGTTTATCCAGTTGAAACGTGGAGCCATTGGTTTGTAAATGGCACAGATGTAACTCACATGCTGCAATTGGGACGCTACTCTGTCATAAAACCATCTGACTTTTGCCATGCCTAAGACTTATCACACAGTGTATCACCTACTTCATACTCTGTAGATGGTGGTTTATTTTTGGTGATCTCTGAGAAATTAATTATTGGCTCTAATGGCTTCATGAGATTAAATAAATTCTCAAGCTGAAGTAGAACATCTCTGTTGCATCTCCCTCTATCTTGGGCCCTCTAAGTTGCCTCTCAAATAGTGAATATCCTATTTACTCTTAATTACAAATAGGTGATGTGTATTTGCATTAACCTTTGCTTATTCTGCCATTAGAAGAAGTAAATTAGTGGCACTGAGACTATAACCTTTTTTAAACAGTGTAGCCAACCGATCTGCTATAACCACATAGTAAAAAGCTGAAAAAGGTGTTTATGGAAACTTGATGAGATTTCGAAACCTAACAGTAGAGAATTAAGGTTTTTTTGTGTGCTGTGGAATAATTTGTCTTGTAATTTAGCTTTAATTCATATTTTCACAATTAATTAAACATCAACCTAATCATGATACACATAAAGCATGTAAATTGATGTATGAAGAATGATGGGGAATGAATAATGCTTTGAAGATCCATTTCAAATTAGTTGTTTGATTAATGAATATTCCACAAGGGCGTTTGTATGATGACCTCTGTTGATGACTTAAAGAAAGGCATGTCTGTTTAGATAATGAGAAGACAAAGTGAGTGAGAGTTATCTCTGCGAATAAGCAGTGTAGAATTACAAGGATTAATCTATACAAAACGTATTACTCTTTTGCATTGCTTGTAAGAGATAACATAGAACTGTAAGTTCAGTAAATAAGTTTGGCATTTGTAGATGCTGTTTAATGATAAAATGTGCTGACTCTACATGCCGGTTGTCTTTCTCTAGATATGGAGGACCATGGTGGAAAGCTGTTCTCTCTTCCCAAGCCCGTTATGATCCTTCACAGCACCTGACATTGATTTCTTGCGTGTGGAAGAAGTAAAATGTTTCACACTGCAGCTCATTCACTTCTCCTTGTGTCTATAATAAGCAAGATGAACTGTAACTGTTTTACTTGGTAACCTTACTTAACAGATTTTATTTCCAGCTGTATTATTTAATCAGTGTACAAAATGTATATATAAAACTAAAAGTAATCTTTTATCTTGTCAGGGAATATTGGATAACAGAAAGAAAGAAAACTTCTCATGCACTGGCTGATCTAGAACAGAGACAATACGGGTTTCAAATACCTTCTCTCACATTTTTTCCCATTCCCCCAAGTCCCTTTATTCTAGGATTATTGTTCTCTCAGCTGCAGTCTCAGCAAAACTGAAACAAAATTCTAACATTTACGCTTAACCCAGAAAGTCAAGGAACAGCCAGGTTTATTTGCTTTCCCTGGAAGCAGAGACAAGAGGCAGCACAGCATAGCATCATATCTCTGCGGGCTAAGAGATTTCAGATTTGCTATAAAATGTAACTTTTTTTTCTAGATCCTATGTGATTTCAGGAGATTTCTACAAAGTCTGGACACAGGAAGAATGGTAGTTCCCATTTCCCCAACCTACATACTATTAAAAATAATTAGAAGGTAAATTAAAGCAGACTTGAAGCAAGGGCTAATGCAGTGAAAATGACGAAATAAATTTTGAATTAGCGAATACTAGCACACAGCTGTCAATCACAGTATTTACACAAGAGAAATCGGAATCATGCCCACTGTGATGTCTTCTAATACGCTCGTTTGGAAAGGCACTATTTAAAGCGCAGTACGAGGCCACAAATAGTAGGACTTGAAATATAGAATACCTTTGCATTCATCAATGGATAATAAAGATTTGAAGTTTTTATCTCTAAAAGTTATCTCTTTGAGCTTTGTCATTATTTTTTGCTATATTTTTAAAATTTTGTTGCTGATAAAATTAGCTGTCTTGTGATTACAATGAATATGTGAGAATGACAGGAAAACATATTAATAAGTTGTTTTCACATAACACTTCGAATCAATAGGTGCAGATGAAGCTGAACTTGCACAGAACATTAAGCTGTGACCAGAGAAAACTTTAAAAATAAAAGTTGTCCCTGCCCATAGCCTGCGGGTTGGAAAACTAGATGATCTTTCAGGTCCCTTCCAACCCAGGCCATTCTGTGATTCTTGATGAAAATTTAGAAAGTTACTACATTGTGAAAGTTGGAAAAGTTACATGCAGTGAGAAGCTAGGAGGTAGATGTGTTAGGCAAGATAAATGTAATTTCTTTGTTAATGCATAACACCTAACTCCATCTAGTGTAATGTATAGCCTCTCATGTGGTATTGATTACACTAAAAGTAATCACTATTTATATAAAATATCCTTAAAACCTTCTTGCAATTAACTCATTTCTAATGATCCATGTAGCCTAAAGAAAAAAAAAATCCTAGGGAAGAAACAAGGACTATTCTGCCTTGAGAAAAGGGAAAGCAACTGCTTCACTCCAAGTTTTCAGCTGGTGCAATCAGTGTCCTCCAGGGACCCCACTGCTCAGAGATTTGTTGCACTATGTATTTGTCTTTGCTTGTAGTATAGCTGAAGTGAAAAGAAGGCAATTGTTTATCTCTAAGCTTCTTGTCTTGTGAACAATATGTGCTGGAGCATATGTGTGTGTGCGTGCACAGATTCAAAGTTAGCACCAGAACAGAGGAACTACCATTTAACCAGAGATTTTTCTAAAATTGTAACACATACCCCCAACCACTAAATGTTTTTATATACCCATGATAGAAGATCAATTGAAAGATCAATTGGAAGTTTTCAGCTGACTGCCCTGTGCAAATTGTCCTCCCAGGACACAGCTCCAGTGGGAGTGGTCAGAGAAACCCAGCTCGGCTCAGCCATCAGCCAGAGTAACAGCAGGCTGGCATTAATACGCTTTCACTAAAGGGTGACACTCTGTGCAGTTTCTTTACCACCTGTGTATCTAATATTTTTCCTATTCAAGCTTCTCCTCATTAGTGTCCTAGAAAGAAATAGCCTTTCTGTGAAAATGAAATGTTGAAACTCTACTTCTAAGTGTATACTGTTCCACCCTTGCATTTTCAGTGTTGAAAACCGGTTTTTACATCTACAGCTGAACCCTTCAAATCCTGAGCTTATTGAAAGAAAAGGGATCAATTTTGAAACTGTGCTGGAAAGGAAAAAATCCTGAGAGGAAAGTATTCAATGGTAAGGTATCCAGCCGTGCAAAGCTGTTTGGAGGGGAGAACTGCTGCCTTTATTCTTGAATGGCACAATTCAGAGAGCTTTTAGAGCAATAAAATCGCACCTTTGGCAATCACGGGGAATGATTTCTGCACAGAAGTCTTGCAACATAAAAGTAAGTGCAATGGACCGTGAGCTTGTTTACCTGGTCCACCTTGAGGGATCTGAGCTGTTGTTTATGCATCACTGTCATGGTTCTCCAAACTTAGCCACAGATGCCATTCATTTCCAAAGAGCCAGGTGGTTCAACACCTGCCTGAAGGGCCAGATATGATCTACTTCTGCACTCTGCAGAGCCATAATCTACTTCTGTACTCTGCAGACCTTGGTACAAAGAGATTTTTATCTTACCATGCAGGTGGATTCCTAAATTCTCATCCAAACTTTCCCTGCATTTTCAGGTTTAACCAAACATAATATATCAAAATGAAATTCAGTGAAGTGATGGCTTTATTTTGCGTGGTGTCATTTAGAAAACAGTGTGGACTGTGAGGTATGTGGTCTGTCAGGCATCTGTCTCAGAAGAGAATGAACTGCAGCTCCTGTGAAACACTGTGGCAGCTTGAGGAAAGATTAATGTTGAACTGTCCTGAGACAAGAAATTTTAATTGTATTTAAGAAACTAAATTAGACCTGCACGGATCAATCCAACCTAAGCCAATCTCTTTCATTTTCATTTTGCACATCGGAAATTGAAACACAACAGAAAAATTCAGTTCTCACAGATTTGCTTTCTATTACAAGTCTTACCCCCAAATTTGCCATTAAATTCTCAGCTGACATGTAATATTTACTTTTTGCTGCTCATGGCTGAAAGCCAACTTCCTTCAAGGTTACTGTTTGCAAAATCCTTTTGCTGGACGGAAGGCATGCAAAGATCAAAGCTCTCCCTGAACTGCCTGATTTTATCAGGGAAAGGTGCTTCTTCAGCTCATCAAAACATACTCTCTAAAACCAGGCAAACATCTCAGAATAAATAATGTATGATGATTTCTCTCAAAGGGGCAAGTTTGGGGTTGTAGCCATTCTGCCATGAACATGGAGAGCTTTAGTCATCTTGGACAGTGAGTTAATTGTCCTTGCTTCTGCCTGCAGTAAAATGAGCCATTTTGAAGAATCACAAGCCAGCAAATTCAACAGCGGGAAGGGAGAAAGAGAGGGCATTGTGGAGTCATTTCACAAGGACCAGTAGCTACTGCTTGCTGGTGAGAGCCATTCCAGACCTTATGCTTGTAATTGGCACTCTAAGATGCTTTTGCTTTTTATGTTTCCAAGTGAGCCATTCAGCTAACGTTAATTTCATTCAATGGCAATAAAGGTGAAATCTCTCTAAAAATAATTCTCCTCTTTTGCATCAGCATATGATCCCTAAGTAAACAGACTTTAATTAATAGCAGCAAGCATCCCATCAGCCAGCAACCCTCCCTCACTCTGTGCAGCTACGCTAAATCCATGGTGCTTTTAAAACAACGCCTTAGACACAGCAACCGAGTCTTTCATCCTACTGCCCAACACCCCTCTCTGCAGTGAGACGCAATGGTTTTGAGTGATGTGATACAAAAATAGCACCTAAGCAGCTGTAGCAAGCGAGCCTGCTGTGCTGTCAGAAAGGAGAAAATCTTTCTGTTTGTTTTGTGGAGGTTCATGCAGTGGTGATATTTCCACGAGTTTTAAAAAAGTCTCATCATGTTTTGTGCCCATATCAAAAGGTGACAGTCTCCAGCAAACATGGTATGCCTATCATTGTCAGCTTTGTCTAGGAGTCATTCTCACCAGAAGTCAGGGCATAAAATTGTTTTGATGACTCACAGGTTAGGTAAAAGAATGTTGTACTTTTCATCAGCTGTCGCCTGTCTCTGTCTCGCTTTGGTGCTTCAGGGACCAATGAGACACCAGAAGGGTCATTTTAGCCCTCAAAATTTTCGGCAGCAACTTGCTCTTGGCCTGAGGTATCCCATTTCTTCTTTACCTCCACAGCTTGTCTGAGAGTTGGGCAGAGCAGACACTGCTGTTTCTGGGCATTTTCTCACTGCTTATGACTATTTCCAATTAGCTCTCTGTGCTGGTAATATTTCGGAAGTGATGAGTGGCTGACTGCTAGAGCACTGCTTACTTGCCTTACAAAGCAACCTGCCTTGCAAAGTGTTGCTGACAGGATCCTCCCTGCCCATGTTGAAGGGACCAAGTCATGCAAGCTCCCTTCTGCCATGAAGAACCTATGTAATGCAAGGGAAAGTGCTTTGGGAAGTGCTTCATTCATGAAGGCTTCAACACCTCCCTTCTGTTCCCTCTGCAAGGGCACCTCATTGACAACCTGTGTGTACTACCTGCTGGTGAGATTGATCTTTGCCCTGTGTCAGAAAGATGCTTAGTGACCATTCAGGTTAATTTCCAAATGTCCTTGTGATATCTTTGGGAGAGGAAGATGAATGGTGGGTTTGCTATATGTGACTGGGTTTTGTGAGAGATTTGTTTTGCTGGTGGATCAAGGCAGTGAAGAAAGGTTTGCCGGCAGCTATGACCTCACTGATGCCACTGACCAGACGGAAGGATGGTTATTTCTGCCGACTTGCCTGAGCACATGCTAGAGCTTCTCCCTCTGTGAAGAGTAATAGAGATGCTAGTGGTAAGTGAAGCTTTGCACATTGAGGAGTTGCTTGTTGAAGAACACAAGGAAAGAGACAGAACTTCACTTAGAGAGAGGATGATGAAAATCAAATAGGTGACAGGCAGGGTGCTGTGGGCACAGCATGCTGAACAACTCCCCGGTGGGCACATCAGCACAAGCAGTAGCTGCCCCTGTGCTGGCTCTTGCCCTGTGTTTCATGCCTCTCTCCTCATCCCGCAGTCCCATGCTGGCACAGCTGTTTTTTTCCAGGAAGCAAGTGGAGGAGGCTGGAAAGCAAACACTCTTGATTACTTTCTTCCAGAGTATATTCTTCAGCTGAATCAAGTTCCTCCAGCCTACCAGATCACATGGACACAAATGCAGCAGCAGGGACACAATGATTCACAGCCAGGAGAAAGCCATTGGAGAGGACAGATGGATGGGGCAGGAACTGGTTGGAGCAGACCTGCCTCTAAATGCTCAACCACTTCAGTCCCTGTGATATCATGGAAATGCTCTGTCTTTTTATTAATATGCAAAAGTCTGCAAGGCATAAATTATACTAATTAATTAACTGGATTTCTGGAAAGGAGCCCCTATTGGTTTTTAAAGAACTTTGGTCATATAGTCGAAGGAACATGTGCACATAGCTTTGGATCTCCTATGTCTTTTTCCAGCAAAGAATCAATATGGTTTTTCGAAGAAACCGGCAACTGGTTGCTTGTAAAATTTTTTATTGTAGTGCTTGCCTTTCTTGACTGTTATGAGGAAGGAAGATATATATTCACCACACTCTGTTAATTGGGAAATTCTGTGGAGTTGCTGGCAGGTTTCTGGTCTGATTGCTGCAGTGACATAGGGAGCAGGCCCTCATCCCAGAGCTGCAGTATGTTTACTGGGCAGAGGTCTGGGGGCTGAAAGGAAAACCTGAGAACCCTTATTCCTAGGCCAGGCCAGAAATCATGAACTGGACTGTCTAAACCAAAAGCTAAATATTAAATGAAAGCAAACCATAAAAATGGCTCTTTCTCACTTTATACAGAAGGCTGCAGAGGAGTTTAAAGGGTTCCATCACAGATGGCATAATTACTACATGGCAAAATCCACCAAAATTGTGGCTTTAATATCAGACATATAATCAAGATTTGGCCTACTTGTTGCATATTTCATTTTACAGGCAAGAGTTATGAGTTTATGTACTGGAACTCTCTTTATAACAGCTTATCAAAAGTGCTTCACGTGAACATATGTTTTCCCAGGGTTGTGTTTTCCAAGCATGCCGAATGATTTAGTAATACTGGCTAATGATGCAAAATGGTTTTCAATAGCAATTTTAGTGGCTAAATGAATCATACTTAGATAAGGGAAATCTGAAACATTCCATTTTATGCAAAACTCCTAAATGACCTATCCAACCTATCTCTGAGGAGAAGTTAACACAAGGTGGTTCATGGAACTGGAAAAATACAATGATATTTTCTCCTTTACAAATGGTTGGGATTTTAAAGAGAACTCTAACATGCAACGCGAACAATTTTCTTTATGCTTGTTATCTTTGAAAAGATTCATGTACGTCTTTGGAGATGAAGTCTTTTCTTCCTTTTTGCATGTAATATGCTGAAATACTGGTTTATTGTCATTTGTTTTCTTTTACCTGTGATTTCTGTGGTTTTCCCTTTTTTCTTTCTTGTTAGATATTAATAAACAGAGGAAAACAGAAAAATACAAGTGCTGTGACTTGAGAAACAAATTATGTAATGCATATTTTATCCTATTTTATCCTATACACCTATCAAGCGAGGTATTTCCTCCAAATAGAAATATGAGAAAGATATCTTACACAGTTTTGGACATGCCAGAGTTGATTAACAAATTCATTCACATTTGTACAACTAAAATAATCTGTAAAGCCTAGAGAAAATAAAAATGCAATTAGCCAAGTTCCATGCCATGATTTTTATCAGAAAACTATTTGCACTATTTGCATGCTTTTTATTTTTCTTAGGGCCCTATCCAAAAGATGTGATACACTTGCTTGTTTGGGAAAACAAGAAAAAAGGACGGGAGAGCAAAACAATGGAAAATCTGGTTGATGTAATAAAAGGCAAGCTGTCCAGAAAAATTACTGTTAGTCTTGAGACACTAATCACTAAAGATGTTCACGGCTTGTGAATTTCATTCAGTATTCCAGGATCAGTAGATTACTTTTCTAGAAGTGGTGCCTGAAAAAGTGCTTTATTGAGGAAGAGTATACTATTCACTACAGCACTGGGTAGAATTTTATATTGTAAAACACTTCTTAACTTTTAAATAAATTTTATCCCTGGTGACAAGTTAATAGATATCACACTAGGCTATTTGCTAGGAATTGATTTATGTTGGTAGTAGACAGAAACAGTAGCCTTCTTATTCTGAGAGAAAATTGGGAGTGGGATGTGGAGGAGGAAGTCGAAGAAATATGAATTTTATGGTGATCTTAATTAGAAAAATATTATAGCACCAGGGTCACATGAAAGAGGTGAAGCATTGTTTTACTTTATGACAGAAAGATTGATAGTTTCCACCTAGGATTTGTGGCAAAAGCTCATTTTAAATTGCCATAAACAACAAATAAAAATTACAGCCAGAAACAATATTTTTATGCAACTGGTCTGCACAATCAGGATTTTTTTTTCTAAGTTATTTCATGTTTTAAGATGACAGATATGTTCCTATCTATGGGAATATGATATGGGAATCTCCATATTTTCAAACCAATCTCTGCTGAGACATGAAAAAACTATCAATAGAATATAGAACTTAAAGATTCTGTGAGGGTATTTTATCCTCAAAGCATATAATGAGAAAAATAGAATACTCAAAGTTGATACTGACCTATTTCAATTATCTTTTTACTTTTCAGACACGGAAACGAAGTTTAGGATCAGCAGCACCTAGCGTGTGTTCTCTCAATAGGCTGGAAGCATACTTGGGGACTCCACTGAAGTGTAAAGGAACATTATGGGTTGGCACGATAACTGATAGAAGATTACAGACTCTGATTAAATTACTGCAAGCCAAAAGCAGTTAAAAATGCCAAGACATTAATTTACAGAGAAATCGGTCTTGAAATGTTCTCAAGCAACACTAATTTAAGATATTCATTGCTTTGAAGAAACGGTGTTACATGAAACTCAGAATGCATTTCAAAGGTCTTCAAAACCCTATAGCGTCTAAAATTATTTCCAAATTACAACCCTTCATACCTCTCTTTTCTTTTGGCCTCACTAAGAATCATGGTGGAGATCTGCATCAAGGTAAGGTGTGCATACTTACTGTGTTTGGGAAGTAAAAAAACCCAGAAGTCTGAGCCCTACACCTGGGCATGTCAAGTTATACCTTCCAAAAATTAAATCTGACTGCCAGATAAGCAAACAAATGCCAGCAAACAGCTTCATGACAGTAAAATTCAGCAAACTCTTTATTTTTCTGGGCTTCAAATATTTTTTTTCTTTCTCAAGGCTGCAACTTGTGTTACTCCAACCATGACAAACCCTGACCAGATCCTTGTTTCATTTGGTGTAATTCTGTATGCCTTAATTGGGCTTCTGTCTGCTTACAACAGTTGCAGGCTGAAACCTACTCTTTGCCTCCAAGATACCTTTTATTTATCAAGTCTTCTGTAGGTTAAATGTTCATCATGGAGAAAGGAACTCCCCTTGATTTTGTTAAATTTGATGTTATGACATTCATATGCTGTCTTTCTCTTTATTATTTTAATACCTGAAACACAGAAGCTTAAAAATCAGGTTATTGCAATGATGCCGTATGAATATATTTCCACAGAAAAAGGACACCTTTGAATGTTAGCACAGAAATTGAGAGTAGAATATATTTTAATGTAAATCTAATGATTAGTTCTAAAATCATCAGTTAAATATGTTTCCTAAGAAACAGATTTACAATATCATTAACAGGTAATTATGCAGTGTTCATAGTCTTACTCTTTTAAAACAAATTGTCTTGTCTAAATATTCTTTTAAGTCTCAAAGTAGCCGCTGTCTAAAAAGAAGATACACATTTTCCTTGAAATTAATCCTTGGCATAGCAAATATTAGAAAAAGATAAAAAATAAGATTGCATCCTTTATTTTTTTCCACTCTGAAATTGTACAAATGACATTACAACATTTCAGAATGTTTTTTTATAAATAATTTTCACTTTACTTTGAATATTTGCACATTAATAACTTGGGGATTTTGTCATTTTCAGTGTACTCTTCTTTCATGAACACTCTGTGATTATACATAATGAGCCGATGGTGCCTTTGAAAGTACTGCAGACTGTGCAAGTAAGATTAAAAAAAAGTTTTAGTGACTGCAAATGAACGACCTCATTAATCAACTAAATTCCATTTAAACATTAGCATCAGAAACTTCAGTATGTCATCATTATGTGTTTAACCCCTTAAAGCCATGCCCCTCTAAGTCACACCCTGGTACCTGTGTGACAGCATAAGAATCAGTCTCCTGAGTTAACAAAATGTGTGCTCAGATCAAATGTGGAGCCGAAGGCTCATCCTGGATGCATTCTCAGACTTCTCTCTGCGCTTACTTAAGGTACTATTTGAGCATTGATGAGAGAAACATCTCCTGCTAAAGCATTTGGATGGGCTAAGAAACTGCTGATTTCTCAGTAAAAAGTGTATTTATGGAGCTAATGTTGATGGATTTTTGTATTATAAAGTCAGCCCAGTAGTGCTGACTGGATTTACATTTCTCTGTGTGAGTGTGTTTATTAGTTTGCCGTTTTAAAATTCATTGAAGAAATATTTAAAGTATTGTAAGTTTTACCACTTTTCTCTGAGGAAGCTATGGAGGTATCTGCTGCAGTCCATGGTTAAATCTGGGACACGTTTTTTCATTTATTAACCACTCAGCCACTGTTAATTCTGAAGTGTGTATTTCGGGACCATATTCTGGAAACACCACAAGTGACAGGGAAAACATCCTGAAACTGCGTATCTCTCAATTCAGTTTAATGAGGAGATATAAGCATAAAACACAAAGTTTCTTACTTGCAAATTATAATAGGCTGTCAACAGAGATATTGCTTGCTTTACTCTTTTTAAAAGACAGTAAACCTTCTGTAGGCATAAAAATAAAGCAAAAAAAAACAAAAACAAAAACAAAATTAAATTAAAATCAAATAAACAAACAAAACCCAACTAAACACCCCCCACAGAAAACCCCTCAGAGATCATTGAGCTTATAACCTGGTTTGTGCTCACTTAGGGTTCTAAGGAAAGAACAGAGACCTGAAACTGTGCCAGGCTAAAAGAACACTTGCTACTGGTTAGGCAGCCACTGGCAGCAGCATGGTACTGGGTTAGACCTAGGTCTAACTGAGAAAAGCTGTGGCTTTCCTAAACACCTGAGAACTTTTGAGGGCTGAAAGTTAATGTGATCCTTGTGTGGTATTATAGGATGTGCATTTCATTTATGCTAATACAAAATTTGTATTCCACTGTGATCCCAAGGGGCTGTTTATAGGTTAGAATGTCCCAAAATCTTTATTTGTACTAACTTCACCTGGACTCCATAGCTGTGAAATTTCTGGGCAGAGAGGTTCATGGCACTAAAGAAACTCATAATTGGTTCCTCTGGCAGTGGAAGAGGTGGGAGCTGGTACAAATAACGCCCTCACACACCCTCCCCACGGGAGCATGCGTACCTGCATCACCCACGCGGTGTCATTTCCTCCTCCTCATTAGCTTCCCACAATATGAGACAACAGAATTGTCCATGCGGACAAGCAACTTGTGCTTGATTTATTGTTGCTGATGCTGACACAAGTAATAAATTCAAGGGAAGATGAAAATTGCCTAACAAGAATGATTCAAATAACACCTGCCTTCCTGGGCAAAGGAGCACTTATTTTCTTCTACTCCACTGACAGCACATTCACTGACCTTTACAGGAACGGTGAAAACTGCACACATGCCAATATTTAAGAAATTACTGCCTTTTTATATCTTGTCTCTAAACAAAAATAAAGGAAAACGCAGGTTCTGTGCTCTGGCATTTATTATATGGCAAAAATATGGAGATTAACTCTCCTATCAACACAGGGTAGAAATCTTACTTACTTAATAAAAATTTAAAGACATATTACAATGATGTAGAAGATGCATTAATTCTGAAATGTTGATATTTTGAAATGCTGTGTTGAATAAGTGATTTTTGTAGCAGCCAGTGGCAATATAAGTTTCTGTCCACATATTAAGTATAAGCTGTGATTCTCCCAAGTGAATGATATTAAGATTTGAATTTGAAAAGTAATTTACATCTTAAAACCACTATTCCTCATTGGATACAGTCGACAGTATCTTTCTGCTTATTCATATACCTTCTGGGTTTCAAAACAGGAAATAATTGCTGGAAATTTATGTCTTTCTCTGACCTTACAGCTGGAGATCCTCCTTTGTAAAAAAATATAGAGAAAAACTCGTTTCCTCCCAAAGGCCTGAAGAGACAGTCATAAGCCCATGCCAGAGGTCCAAAACTCAAACTGAAGAGATCTTGAGCCTCCTTCCTTCGATGGACTCCCTTTGAGTGGGAAGCTTCACCAGAAGACCTCTGGAGATCCCTTCCAGCTGCTTTCTCTGTGAGTCCCTGAACCACTTTATGCTTACTTGGTGGTTCGTGCATGTGTAGAATTAAGAATCAAGTGATTTCTGAAGGAGTTAAGGGGCTTATAGATGATACAAAGGGTTGGGAGAAGAAGCCACAGGCACAGATTGCCTTGGGTTAGGGCTGTCAACACTTCTAGTACCTGAACTGAACATCTCCAAGAGACTGAGGAACAGTTATAACAGGTGTATATAAAAGGATATATGAAACTCAACCAGGATAGTGCCGTTGGTAGGGAGTACTCATCTTCTGGACTGGTCTTACTGAGAGCTTGGTGGAGGAGCAGCAGTGGAGAGTCTGAATATATACCATATAAACCCAAGAGCAGTCTTTCAAGGAGGGAGATAACCAGTATATCACACAGCCACCTTGTGGGCTGATCTTCCTGCTGTGTCCCAAAGCAGCAGGCAAATGAAGGCAGAAAAATCATCAAGACTTCTTTTTGTTCTCCCCTTCTCAACTGCACCATGGCTGCTATGTCTAAGAGGATGATACGCTTCCACCATTAAAAGACAGTCTAGTAATTTTATTTCCTATTATAGGGACTAAGTGTCTACGAAGAGCATTCTTTAAATGCTTAAATATTTAGTTAGAGTTTTTTTACCTTCTAGAATATAGGCCAACATAGCTATAATTGTGTACAAGCATTTAAGCAATTAGCACTCACTAAGTTTTAAAATAAATGAAAATATGAGGGTTCAAGGTAGAAATGCCTGCATAAAGGCATTCAGGTAGGTATGAGTTGTACCAAGCAGAACGCTAAGTTCTTTTTACTGCTTTATGCTAAAATAACACAAATTGGCATAAATCTGTGTAGCTGGGTACCTCTCTCTTTCAGTTGGGAGATCCTGGGATGTCTAGAGTGCCAAAATGTAAAGAAATGGACAGCTGATCTCTCCAGTCCCTGTAGATTGGTGATGAACAGGTCTTCACACAGCCACGCTGCACACCAGGACATGTGCTTCTTCCTTTAACAGTTTGGGACTGACCAAACCTGGAATCTGATGGACTTCTCAGTAGACAAGTATAAAAGTTCTTTGTCCTAATTTGTGCTGCACTGTTTGGTCAGCTTCTATTATAGCTGTCTAATATGATGATAGCGCATAGTTTCTGAGTCACCCAACAGCCTCTCCCAAATTAAGTAAGGAGGAAAAGAGCTTAAAGTATTTATAATGCAAGACTGCATATCAAGTTATAGAAAACCTCAGTTTGAGATGAAGTCAGATGTCCTAAATTTTTTTTTGTTTGTAATTCTGGAAATTTTGGTGTGATTCTGGTGCAGGTCATAGTCCATAGGTTTCTGAGCAGGAGGCTGATAACACTGTAAATTTTGATTGTGGGATTGAGAGATAGGAATATCCTTTAGAGTGTGAGTAATAGACAGAAATGTTTTCTATGAAGACCAAATATTATTTTTCATCAGTCCTCTAAAATATTTCAGCCTGCCCTGATTTTATCCATTGAATCTAATAGAACTGGATTAAACTACAGGGGAGATGAGAACATAAATTTGATTCCTTTCATTCCATGTAATATTAGGGTTTGTATTCTTTCAAGCTGTAATAACCTCTAGACTTCAGCAAAATTGAAAACCTTTAAATAGCCTTTCACAACCTTTCAGTGTAGTAATGAAGTTTTAAGTGCTCACCAGGGATTTTCAGTTCAGAAAAATCTAAGCAGCAGTAGATATTAAAATCTAATGTTTACTTCAACTCTTTTAAAGCCTAATGGCTTTTTCTGACAGTGTAATTTTTAAAAGGTTGGGTTTCATTTATTGATATAGTATACTTGCCCTGGAAATCTTTCTTCTTTAAGATCTCTGGTGGGAACCCTATACTTTGTTGGAGCACCTGAAAAGCCCGCTAGAACAGGGAAAAGGAAAACTTGCCAGGACCTGACTAGAACAACAAGCAAGTTAAAAAAAACCCCAAACCCACAACTCATGATTTAAACACCACAGGAGGCAAAAAACAAATTAAGGATGTAGATTCCCTGTGTGCACATAATTACAAGTATGTGAGTCACTGGAGTCAGCACGGTTGCTCATCTACCTAAAGACCTGGGAGGATGTCTGGCTGCACTCAACTTGGGGAGTAGCTAAGCAGATTTCATTTATTTGTTTGTTTATTTAGTTATTTATTTATTAAGCTGTTGCTCAAGGGGGTAGCAGTGGGGAGAGAAAATTGCAGGGTGAATTTACACTGATTAAAGAAACACAGTCTGTGTACACAGGCATTTCTGAGGCACAGTGTGGGACTGCAAGGATTCTGGGGTTTTGTGCTGCTAAATTAGTGGTGAAAAGAGGATCTCCACTTCATTGAGACAGTAAGAGTGTAAGTCCTAGAGGGATATTTTTCATTGCCGTACTGCTCTATATGCAATGTTTTATACATATCCATTTTTATTATGCATACAAACAGTTATTAGTATTTGCTGGGAACGTATAGTAAGGTGACTCATAGGTTTGCTTCCTGTTATACTAATGTTGAGGGTTTGGTTTGGTAAACTGGGCGGAAACACCAATTAAGTGTAGTGGTTTAACTTTAGATTCTAGTACATACTTACTTTTTTGTGAGATAAGAATTAGGAGAAAGCAAAAGCAGGCACAACTTACAGACTATTAATGAGTTTATTAACAGATTTAAAAGACAGAAGGAAAAAAAACTGCTGTGGTGTAGTACATTTCTTCTATGAATCTCACAGTTCTTTTACACTGCAAGCCATAGATCATCACATGGGGTTATTAAGGATGAATTATGTTGCCCTAAACACGAAGGTTTTTTCTTGCCCCCAGTCTCTTAAAAGCTTTTTTCTTTCTTTGCCTTTAAGCAGCCCGGCATGGGCACTCTTTACAGCCTTCACAGGCCACACATGAAGGTCCATCTCCCCATGTACTTCAAATGGTTTAAAGAAACGCACAGTTCGATGTTACAGTTCCTTACCACAGCATAATAGAGATATTTTAAACTGCGCGCGCGATAACGCGGCANGCCATGACACCGCTTGGCTCCATGGTGGAGAGAGACCTCCGCTCTCTCTCTCTGCGCTGCTGGCCGCACGGCGTCCTCTTCAGTTCGGAGCAAAATGCACTGACTGCAGGCAGGGGCTTCCTCTGGCTCTCGCTGACTCAGTGTGGTGTGATAGCGTGGTGAGGAGAGGGTCCTGCCGGTCCCAAAAAGCCACTCAGACGGCTTCAGCTACATCTGCGGCTCAGGGATAGCTCCCCCCTAACAACCCAGGGTCCATACCGCAGTGCTGGGAGAAGGAGGGGGGGGCAGAGACCCTGGCCCAGCCCGGCCTGGCGGAGCCTGGAGGCCGGGGCCACCCCCCTACCTTTCGGCAGGCAAGCTGGAAAGGAAGGCTAAATCCCGCCTTCCTGCGCGGTTTAAATATGGAAATTTAGAGAAGCGTTATTGGTCTAAAAGGTTGCCTGTCAATTCAGGGTCAACCCACTACAACTAATCAATTCATACGGCACTTAGATATCTTTTGTTGATAGTTTTTCATCTTCTTAAATCATAAAATAAAAGCAGAAGGAAATACAGATACAAGGAAATAAGAAAATGATCAAAAATTCTTGTATCTGACAAATAAAAGTCCAGAAAGTAAAGCAACAAATTACAGCATATTTTCATTGAGAATGTAAGCATGTAGGAGAGAGAGGATTTGCTTATGAATATCTCTTAAATACATAAACATATGCAAATGAAAAGAAACAGGTCCCAGCATGGATATATATGTAATAGCAAAACATCCTATGGTTGGTTTCTAATTTCTAGCTAATTTTGGCTCATCAGTGTGTGCTTAACTTTAAGAGCATGTTTCTATCTATTGGTTAAACAAAATGCTCTCGGGCTAACTACCAGTGCAGTGTCCCAAGCTGCCTACTGAATTCTCTGTTATAGGTCCTTGTTTATCCATTCAGGCCAGTGGTAGCTTCTCAGGGAAAGGAGCTTCCTGATTTGTCTGTGTTGCTGTGCTTTTGCCCTCAGACTGTACTTCACAGAGAAGTGCAAGGAGAGTCACAGACTGATGGCTGAAAATTAGAAGTTAAAAACTATTACCAAAGAACATGAAGGCCTGTGCTCAGGGCCTTGCTCTTCCCCTTCTGGGCAGATACCCTTCCACTGTCCAGCACTCCTGGTTCAACAGCAGCACAGTGTTAACACATCAGAGAATGCCAATTGTTGAGCAATGCACAATGGCACAACTCTTCAGTCTTCCCAAGCTGAAAGAGACTTTAGGTAAAGGGAAAAGCTAAGAAGCTGAAGAAGTGTTCACAGTATGGGAAGCAAAGACTTAGAGAGAGAGATAAAACATACAGTGAAGGAGGTTTGAGAGAGACATTGCTGGTTCAGAAAAAGCAGTCACAGGAACATTGCAGAGAAAGGTACTGAATTAGAAAGTTTAGCAGACTGAAATGTGGGATTGCCCATTTCACTTGTCATGTGATCCTCTGTATTAAATACTTCAGTTGATGGAGATATTTTCAAGGAGTCATTTGAGCACCTTTCATGGATATGGTTCAGGCTGCTGCTTCTATGAGGGACACAAAGTTCCAGTCAGCTTTTCTCCTTGTCTCCAGATATATGCACTTTCTGATCATGTGAATGTAGCTCTCTGCAGCATGTAAGGTGTAGAAATGCAGTACCAGCAGAGCACTTGCTTTTCATTTTGCAGGCAGAAGTCCCATTCACATTACTTTCCTATAGATTTATTTAAATCAGTCTTGGGAAGATACGAGATAGAAGAAAACAAAAGGTTAGGAGCAAGAGGGAATGCTGACAGAGAAGAAAAGCAGGTTAGAAAGAATAATTGAGACCTAGAATGAAAAAATGACAAATGGATTACCCAGACCTCTGTTCTTACACAGTAAAAGAAGGAAGCAGGGGAATGAGCAAGAGGGAAAATACAGTGCAAAGAAATGATAGTTTAGGGATATGAAAAGCTCAGAACAGCTGTGAACACATTCTGGGCCAGCTCCTTCACTTGATGTAACTACTGATTTTGTAGGTATCTGGAAGTGGCTTTATTAAAGTGGGCATGTGTGTCAGACCCACAGAGGGGAACAAAGTCAGGTTTACCTCTACAGTAGGTCCTGGTCTTTCCTTTAAATACTTGAAGGCCAGCCACAGGAGATTTGTGTGCCTCTGCCATTCCCCACTGGTCCCCAGCCTTATGCTTGGGTGGAGCAAAGCATGAAATTCAGGCAGACCAAAATGAATGCACCAGGCAGCACAGTGGCAAATGAAAATATTGCTGATAGATACAGGCTAATGGACTTCAGAGAGAATAATCGGAGTTTTCATGAACATTGCTGCTTTGAAATTAGCTGTTAACCACCAAGGAAAAGGACTAGGATATCATTGTGGACAGGTCACTCTAAACTTCTGCTTCATATGCAAATGTGAAGCAGTCGATTAAGAAGCGGCCCAGTTAAACTGCTTTTTAATTAACTGGATATAGAGTAATACTGAAAACATCACCGATGCCATGATTCGGAAAGACTCCCATCTCCCTTCAGCTCCATGCTGTTTGTCAGCTAAAGCAATTCTGTCTTGGGAAGAAGCAACAAATGCGAAGGTCTTCAAATGACAGATTTATGGCACATTTTAAGACAGAGCAAGATTTCAGGTCTACCATATGATCTTACAAGGTCCCTTCCAACATGAGCTATTCTATGAGCCTATGATTTTGAAATGAGAAGAAGCTGAGAAGTATTACATATGATAGTTATATGTGAGCAGGGCATTGCCCAGCGGAGGTACTTTACTCCTGTGTCCCTTTTTGCTTAACAACTTATGTGAGAAGACAAAGTAAAGATAAAAAACAATGAAGTTTAAAAAAAAAAAAAAGAAAAAGTGCAGCCAGTTTATCCAGTTGATAAAGATATTTCCAGATCCTGTGAGTAGAAACAAGAATTGAACATTTGCAAGGGCAATGGAAACCTCCATTCTATCTTCACATAGGATGCTTTTTTTCACACTTCTTATTACTTGGGATTATAAAAACTGTAATTGCTAGGCACGGAGTAATTGCCAGGTGTGTGTCTCCATTGCAGGAATGAGTGCTGTGCAGATATGATTGAATGAACTGAGAAAGAGGTGATGCACTCTGTGACTCACGGCACTTGAAATTGCTGTTTAATTATAGTTTGGGTAAGCCTTCATGGCACTGCTACCTTAAAACTGACAAATCAAGATGGGAACTTCTCCTGTCAGAGATTAGCTCATATGTCTTGCACCTTTCTCTGATCTTAGAATCACATGAAAAGATAGGCTGAGAAGAGTTCAAGATCATCCTAGTCTGTTTTTCCTCAACAGAGCTGGACCAAAAAAGCTATGTGTCCTCATGTACTTTTGTCTGTCTTTAAGACCAACTAATCGACATTCCACAGCCTGCCCATTCACCACTGTCACTGTTCTGTTTTTAAAAACAGCCTGTTTTTTTTATTAATCTTATTGTCTCTTTCAGTTTTATGAAATTATTTGTTGTAGAACATTCCTATTTCTCTTTTAAGATGTTCTCCAATGGCATACAGTTTTGTTCAGTTTCTTCAAAATTCAGCACACCATTTTAGCTGGAGATTCTCCAGCGATGGATGATTATTTTTTGAGCATATCTCTATGCTTCTTGACCTCTCATCACAGCATTTTTGAAACAACAGGGCTTTATTTATTCACATTACTGAATTATATGCTTTTTAAGTTTTACACTGTTCTGTCATGTAGGTGCCAAATGAAAACATCAGAGAACAGCAGACTCAGGTGTAATGCACTGCAGAGCCATGTTTGATATAGTCCCCTGCTTGATAATCAGCCACCGGTAGCCACATTTAAACTACGTTTTTCCAGCAGTTTCAAGTGCCCTGAAAAAATTCCCCCAGAACCCTTTCCTTAACTTTCTTCTAGACGGTGTCAAAAGCCTTATTGAAGAGAAGGTATTTGACATCTACTATAACTTCCATATCTACTCGTCAGTCTCCTGTCACAGGAAGAAATTAGACTGTTTTGGTGTGATTTTTCCCAACAGTCAACCGAGACTGTTGTTTATCTTGTTTTCTTTTCAGAGCTTATGGACAGTCCTTTGTTTAATTGTTTGTTTCAGTGCTTTTTAGGGGATTTGAAGTTGGGCTAGTAATTTTTAAGTTTCTCCTGTACAAATACCAGCTTTTCCTTGGCCCTTGCCAGTTTTCCAGTATCTAACTAGTCACCCACAAATCCTCAAAGACAGTGGGCAATGATTCTGACTTTGCTTCAGCCAGGTATTTAAATACAATAACTGAACAAATTGCTTTTTAACCTCTTACCTGAGTTAGCCTGAGATATTATCCTGCTGCCATTGGTGTTGTTGGCCACCACACTGGGGCTGGCCTCTCTAGTAAAAAGATGCAAAAAAGCAGTAAGCTTGGATCTTCTCATGGCTACCTGTTTTTCCTTTTTATTTTGTGTTCCAATGGTTTTTTTCATCTTCTAGTGTAACTAATGTTCTCAAATGATTTCTAGTTACATACCATGTCACTTTGTAGTTGTATCTCGTTTCATGCTTTTGTGAGTCTGTCATCTTTGGCTATTTCTGGAAGCCTGTCTGTAAGCAAATACAATTTTTGCCTCCTGTATGTCTTCCAGTATTTTTGGTATGTGAAAATATTATTGTTTAGTGAACTCTTTCTCTCTTATTTTCTCCTTATTATAGTTTGCATTTATGTCCTAAGTACAGTCAAATCAGGGAACTGCCATTTCTCCTCAAATATTTTTCCCTTTCTACTTAGTTCCTGAAGAGCTGACCAGTCAATTTTTTGAGGTTATCAATATCTTGCAGTCCCTTGGTTTTTGTTTTGCTGTTCTTTCTCCATAATGATGTTCACTTGAGCTCTTTTCTATATTCAGGTTTTCAAATTACTCACGTCATTAGAATCAAATACAGAAATATTTTTTCTGTAGGTTTATCTGCCATCTGCATTGAGTGGCAGAGCATCTGAGGGAGAATGGGATTCTGTGTCCCGGTATATCCAGTTTCCGTTAGTTACATATTTAGCTGAAATTCTTGAGTGCCACTAAGCCCTTTCATTTAAATGGTTCTGCTCATGAAATTATCTTCTACCAGATCATCCTGTTTTGCTGAAGTTTTATAGATTCCCCACTGCGTGTATTTCCTCTACTCATTACTTAAGAGCTCTTCAGCTGCTCAAAAGTCCTCTGCTGGGATCTCAGGGCAAATAAATATGTCCTTAATATTGGAAATATCAGATTCTTCCTTTCTCCTCTACCTGTACTTCTTGAGAAAGTTTTGTACCACTTCCTGTGCTGGCTCTGAGAAAGTGGTTGGATTGAGCCTCTATGCCATGTAAGCAGTAATTTTGATCATGTTTGAAGACTTCAGTCCTCTTGTTTATTCCACTGTATGTTTATTCCACATACTTGGTATGTAGATGTCGAAGATAATCACTGCATTCGATACATTATTCTCTTCCCAATTTTTATGGCTTGACCAGATAACTCCTGCTGATGCTTATTCATGGTGACTTTTTTGCTTTGTCACCTCTCCCTTTCAGTGCCCAGGATGGCTCATATGGGCTTTAGTGGCTCATGTGCAAAGATTGACCTCTGGTGGAATAGAGGGGCTACTGGTGTGACCCGACTGGGTTGCTCCTGCATCTCCTACATATCTGCATCTCCTATATCACTGTACACTTTGGAGCTGAGGTTGCTGATAGTGGCAGGTGAGACTCCACTTGGTGTTTTCCACCTCTGTATGAGCTGGAGCCATCTGTCTGAGTCTTGCTACTACATTTATCTTGAAGAATAAACATGAGAGTTCTAGATGTCTTTTATTTATAAGCGCAGTACAGGGAGAAAACTTCAGCAAGCATCGAGCCAGGAGGAGCAACTTATCTGCAGCTGCATCAGACGTCCATCTGTGTTACCTATTCACCAAAACGAGTGGTTACTTGTGGAAGAGCTTGTGAGTAACTGAAAATCCCATTGTCTTGAGCTTGTAATGTAGGTTCAGAACTTCACTTTCCTTGTCATTCTTTTTTGTGTGTATATTTTGAGAATTTTATTACTTTTAGTCTACACTGTGTGTTGCCAAATTAGCTTTGCCACCAGTGATGCAGCATTTGCCTCTTCATCCACTGCACCCTTTAGCCCAGCTACAGCAGCAGAACAAAAGTGTGCCCAGCACGATGTAAATCAGCATGCTTATTTTTAGATTTTTCAAGCCTTAGCACTGTCTATGCTTGCATAGGTACTTTAGTTTCCACAAAAACGCAGCTGTGGGCAGTGATTTCTCCTGCTTGTTCTTCAGGAGATGATGCATATTCATTTCCAGGATGGTATAAAGAACATGGAGCAAAAACAGTGACTTGGTTTGGGGAACACCTGGGTTGCTATATTGCTTGTGTGCCCAGGGGCTGCCAAGGAGAAGTGTCCAATGCAGGGTGTGCCCAGTGAGGTACCTGCCCCTAGGCCGTGCTGGAATTGGGCTCTTCTTGGGAAGCTTGGTCCTTTTCAGAATACCAGACATTTTGGTGAGAGAGGAAGACATGGGGATGGAGGAGGAAGCTGGGTCTCACCCAAGTCCCTCTTGGTGGTAACAGTCACCTCACCCTGGTGGGGTTTCCTTGTGTCAGCAGAGAGAGGAGAGGAATCCAGGAGCATCTTTTCTCTCATTGACTTTTTCAAGCATGAAGCATTTCTCCCTTATCTGCTCATTACTTTCAGAGGGCTTTTACATTTTTTTCCCCCTGAAAGTTACATCTTTTCTTTAAAAGAATTGATTTTTTATGAGTGATTTGGAGAAGCATATTCAAGTGGAGAAGCTGGGTGGACATGAAACTGCTGTTGTTCCTCTTTTAACTTTGTTTTCTTGCTGTTAGAGATTTATTTTTTAAATTGTGTGTAAATGCATTTCCCATGCTACTGTGAAAGATTGAGTTAGTTAAGAACTGCATGAGCGGTCTTTATATTACAGACTCAGATTGGATAAATAAGGGGAAATTCTGGGGCTGGGGAGTAACAGCAGGGGAGGCCGAATTACAGGCAGTAAATGTTGCTGAATCCTATACATTTTAAATAACAAAAAAAGGAGAGATCTTTTAAAGGTCTTTTCTTTTGTCAGTGCATTGTGTTGAACTGTTCTGATGGATGAGACTACAAAGCCATGGGGAAATTCTTCAAAGGTCTGGCACAATCTGGAGCCTTGGTGTGCTTTGATGAATTTAGTCGTATAGAGCTGGAGGTAATTGTAGTACCAGTTTCTTAGCAAAGTTGGTATTCAACAAAAGTGACAAGCTTGACAACTTCATTAACAGCACTGGCATTAAACAACATTGACTGAATTTTACTGTTAAATGAAAAAAAGTACAATTTTAGTACAATTTAACCGAATACAACCGGTTGTCCATGGAAAATCTCTCCTTGTGATTTCCTTATGGTTTCTGCATTCCTTCCTGAAAAATATAGCAGAGAAATATTGCTGTTGCAACCGTCTGAGCATAGTGACAGAGGGAGGTTTGTGGAGAGACATCGTATTTTGTTCGTGATAGATTAGAGACGAGATTTCTCTTTCGCTCTGGTATGCAACCTGCCACTCATAGTGCTTTGAAAGACAGGAGTTAACTTTCATCTGCAGAAAGCTCACAGCCAGAGAGAGAGACTGCTTTAATACCGCATTTATTATCTTGTTGGGGAGGGGGGAGCAACAAAAACTGAAAAACAGCCCTGCAAAGAGGGATCTGCAACAAATGACAGCTCTGGGTTTTAAGACAGGAATTTATTGCATTTACACAAAGCATAATTAAGTGTCCATATTGGGAGATACTGCATAACTTATTTTCTTGTATGTACTGATCTGATTGGTCTTTTATAGCTCCAACATTTTTCTGATTTTTTTTTCTTTTGGAGTCACAGCTACTGGCAACCCTAAGTAGAAGTTACAGACATTGAATTAGTTTATAACTGTTCATTTAAATTTCTGCTTCTGAGGTGGCACAGAAACAGGCTTTAAAATACAATATGCTTGTTGTGTTTTCCATTATCTTGTATTAGACCTTTAGAGATACATAGCTATTTGTGAAAGATGCTACAGCTTTAGCATTTTCATTCATTTAGCAGGTTCTCCCTATTTGATGCATAGGGAATTTTTCAACGCACTGGGTAATTTATTAGCCTAAGGGTGTGATAGATTTTTGTTTTTATTACACTTAGTAACACACTAAAGTATCATTCTGAAGTTTAAAAAAAAATAGAAAGCACTGTTTTTTCCAAACTAAAATCATGTCAAAAAGTCTTGCTTTGTGCTTCACTTAAGTGATCTTTATAGCTGTTCAGCAAACATTGACCTTTCAGACACCAGGTCTGAGCAGAGGTAGGTGCAGGAAGATATGTCTGTACTCACCTTCCACTATCTTTGTTATCAGCAGTTTTGGTGAGCTGGAGGAGTGGAGCTGTCAAACGATCCAAAAGGAGCAATAGTGTAACCACTTTGCCACAGTGGACAAAATTATAGGATCGTTTCTTCCTTATTGGTGTTTTGCTTCTCGGCTAGACTTAGAGAGATTTTGTCCCTAGATCACAGAACCACAAAGAGCAACTTTAAAGAGGCAGCAGGCACCCATTTTTCTATTAGAGTGCAGCGTACACCAAGTAAATGCCTGAGCGAAATCTCTTTTGCCTTTGTGCACTTTTTTCCTTTGCCCACTGACAGGAGATCCCTCAAGACCAGCACTAAGCTCCTCTTCATTAGAACCCAGTCTTCAATTTAAATTTTAATTAGAATGGATGACTAGGATACTCACCATTTGGTGTAATTTCTGCATGCCACTAATCAACAACCAGAAAAATACTTCTTTTTAAAATTTATTTATTTCTAAAAACTTAAGTTCCTATTCTGTAAAAGCGTTGTTGCTTTTAGTTGAGGTTATTTTAGCTTACCTCATATAGTTGCGTTTTTTAATGGGCTTCGTTCTTGCAAAGTGATATTTTTTCATTCTTTTAATGTAAGGTCACCTGAAACCTGGATTCTTACATTAACTTAGGGCTATGGGGTAGTTAAACTACATACATGTGCAGTCCTAAATGTGTTGTGGTTTTTAGCCCTTCTTTGATTCATAATGAAATATTATTTTGTGTTAATACATTAGCATACATTGGATATAATGATATCTACTTGATAAGAGTCAGCTGAAGGATTAAAGCTATCCAGTGTTGATTTTACTTGTCTTTTAATAATTTTTTTTTTGTTTGTTTTAATTCTGAGACCTAGGCTGCATGTATTCCAGCTGGAAGATAAACCATTAGATCTAAATATTACCTATGTGGTATTTCTAGCCCTCAAATTGCTGAAAAAATTTATTTCCAGAGAAAAACGTACCATACTAATGGCAAAGAATTTTATCTAAACAAAGGTCAATACATCTGTTTAAGGAGTGTTTCAGCTTCTGGCACCCACAGGCTGCCATAGGCGGAGTGAGATGGTAAAGGATAACTTTGGAAGAGGTCACACATATATAATTTGAAGTCTTTTTATAGCATATATAGATCAGTGCCTGGAAATCCAACAGAGATCAGTGGGTATTTTATTCTCGTTTGTGTTTTTGGTCAATCCCTGCAACCACTCCCAGACACTGCTCATGATCACTGCAATTGCCTGGCAGTAAGACAGTTCAGCCTGTTTCGGAGCACTAATGTCAGAGCTGTGAGTCAGGACAGACTTTGGGCTTGTTAAGACTTTTTCATGTCTGAAAAAGAGCTCAGGCCTAGTACAGAAATCTGTAGATTTCAACTTTAAAAAAAATCATCTTTACAATATGTCTGGTTTCTTCCTTCAGTCCAATACCGTGACGTGTGACTCATCTGCACAAGCTTAACTCATTTGCTATCATCCACTCCTGAATCTAGAAATTCACGAATTTATTAATTTTTTGTGAGTGTTGTAATGGACTAGATTAAAACACAGAGACTGTAAATGTCCTGTAGGGAGAGCCATTGGGAATTCCACTGGGAATTTTGCCATTAAAGTGTGTATATCCAAAATTTTGTCTCATTATCTTTAATTGCTCTTCAAAAGCTCTGATACTGTCACTCTTAATTTTGTATAAGTACACACAGAGGAACATTTAGAATACATGGTGGAGGATTTGAAATTTCTAAATATTTTTAAAGTCACGCACTGGAACATTTTCTTGATGGCATACTATAGGAAAGAATAAATGGGAGAAATAGGAAATAAAATATTCCCTTAGAATTCTGAGTACTAAGATCTAAATGACTATAAGTTCACTGGTGTGTTACAAGGCCCAAAACTGTGTAAGGGGCAAGTATTTACAAGAATTTCAGACTGTGGAGAAAGCTAGCTAGTATGCCACTGCATCAGGCCAGATATTACATTATAATAGATCACACAATTCAAACAACTTCAGAATTTCTCTCATTTCACAGAAAGATGGTATGCTGCTTCTGTGTGCTTAAAGAAAGTACTCTCTGACACAGCTATAATAACAAGAAAAGTAATATTCTAACTGGAAAATGAAACAGGACAGTGTGTTGTGCTGGTAGATGGCAAAAGAAGTGAACTCATTTTTTCTGCAAGTATATTCCCCGAACTAGTGATGAAAACTGATTTAATTTCTGTAATAAATATTCGAAGAGAGAGAAATCCAACCTCTTGCTTTGTGACACCAAAAATTTGTTATTCATAATAAAGTATTTGGATTACTAGCCTCAGCTATTTTTTCTCTCTTTTTTCTTTTTTTTTTCTTTCTTTTTTTTTGTTTTGTTTTGTTTTGTTTTGTTTTGTTTTGTTCAATCTGTTCCTTTGTGTTCTGTTGTGGTCTTTTTTCAGAGCCTGAAAGAATGCAAAAACTTCTTCTTGCCATTGAGATAGTGGTTGGGTTTGAGCTAACACCTGTTTTGCTATTGGTATTTATAAATAATGGAAATCAATGGAATTATCTTCAAGCAGAGCTTTACTTTCAATTAACATCAGGTAAAACAGGAAATCTCTGGTTTTTACCTCCCTATACCCACTTGATTTGAACCACAGCATGTCCTTCCTCTCATTGCCAATATTTGTATTCCCTGAGCAGCAGAACCTTTCTCTTCCCAGCTTCTGAACCTCACCTGCACAATCTCTGCCACGGATTAATGTCCAGATTGGGTTCCATATCTCCATATCACCTTGTACAAGCTGAAGCATGCACACAGCTCCCAATTCAATGCTGTCTTCATAACCACATGCTCTACTCTGGGACAATGACACAAATGTTAATTTTAAATTGAGAGTCCTCAAAAGATGACTTATTCATGCTCCCTCCCACATCCAAGGAAAGGCCAGATATTGCCTGATGGAACGTATCTTCTCAGTAATGCCAGGGCAGCTCTCTACTCCCAGGGCTGTGATTCAAACTGTCACACAGGAGTGAGCTGTGTTGTATGCAAAGGCTTCTGTATTACAAGATCATCTCTCACTTTTGAAAACCATTAAATTTTAGAAACAGAAATGCTGTTTACTGGGAGGTGCTCATTTCCAGCCTGTGTCTTCCAGACCAAAATCAGCAAGAGCAAGATGGCTTGTATCTTTTCCTTCCCTGTGACAGAGGCAAGGAAAGATCCATCCTGCTTTCAAGTGTGATTTCCTCATCTGTAACCAGTACCCCCACCTGAAACCCATTCTGGCCCATGGATCTTTGTGCATTCAAAATATTAGTAAAATAGATTCTGGTACCACCGTCAGCTTTTCTGCCATCCTGAAAAGATGTGACACCCTCCAATATAGGATGTGGTTAACTGAAGGCATTGAATTGGGCAGGTAGAGTGCTAAGGAAATCTTGCACCATAGCCTTATACTGCCTAATGCTGATCCTCTAAATTTTGCTCATGAATTCTTTGAAAAACGTGCTTTCCCAGCAGTCAAACCTTTTCTGTTGTGTATCTCTGTATATCAATGATGGTTGTCAATTTATGTTAATTTTGCGATATTTTTTATTTTATGGGAGCTCACAAGGCTGTTCAATTTTCTCTACTATTCTGTGACATTCTCCTTTGCAAGGTCCCACTTTACTATTTCTCTGTTTAGTTTTTTTAATGAACGTGTGTTTACACAGTAGCCTTGCAAACAGCATGCCGTCATCATTTTTCCTTGCAAATGAAACAAATAGTTGACTTTTCCTGCTCATTTTCCAAATGTCACTATAAATTCAGCTGGTTTGTACCCACTGAAACTGCTGTGGATAGGACCTGCTATTTACTTATTTCCATAAGCAAACTTTTAATCTCTTTTGTGCTCTAACATTTTCAATACTCTTTCTTTGAAAGCTTCAAGAAGACTCTGGATAATTAGTTTAAATGCTGAAATCCCATTTTTTCTTATGTATTGTCTTGATATTTGTGACTATAGGGACGCAATGTCAGCTATTTGTAGGGGTTGGGGTTTTTTTTAATATGAAAATATTTATTTATTCCTTAAAAGTAGTATAAGTAAAAATAATCCTTCTCTACACCCTCTTAAAATTCTCCTGCAATGTATCTCTCACTGTCTTTTATATCAAATGTGTTCAGTTTAGAAGACTGAACACAGAGTATCTAAAGATGAAACACCTTAAGATGGATCTGGACCTTTTTCTGCTGCTTTTAAAATTTAATGGAGTGCAAATAGTGTGCACTGGGAATGCTTGCCAACACCTTTGCCAGCAATTCAGATGGCAGAAGAGGATTTAGATCATTCCTCCAAAGCTCTACACTAGCACTGCAGTACCAGTCTCGGTAAAAATTTTTACTATGTGTGTAGTGAAGCAACTTGAAATCTTAACCTTAGAGCAGTCAAAGAAAGTGTGGCCCTTAATTTCGAAGGCATTATATGTTCTCTTGCTAATTTAGTGATGCATGTTGGCATGTGACTAATGAAAGGACTACTCCAATTGGTTTACTTGGCTGAGGCTTGAATCTCTACAGATTCCAAAACATATAGGATGTCTGTATTTCTGTATTAATTTTTCCCCTTTTCACTAAAGTCCTATAAAAAATTGAATCTTATTTGACTGATTTTTTTTAGGAGAGTGATCCCATATTTAAGTGAAAAATTCACATGTCAGCATGGTATTTTCTTCACAGACGTATTCCCAAGTTTATATAGAATTCCACTTTAATATCTGTTCTTCCCTTAGTATGTTTTTGTATATGTGCAAGGAGTAGATATTCTGAATGCCCCAATGATGACATTTTAGCAGATTACTTCATTACCCTGGCCATTTTGGGTTTAGCTCCACACTAATTTTTCAAAGTTTTTGATTATTTGTCATTTAATGTACGTGAAAGTTGCACTCAGGTAATGGGACCAATATGTTTATAGCGTGTGAAAGACTCACTTGCATTTCAGCAATGTTTTTGACTATGCTGGTATTTATCTCAAGTATAGAAATTTGCCCAGCTGATGACCACATGTCTGTGTATATATTTCATCCTGGTGAAAAGCTGCAATATTTTCCTCAAAGAAAATACATGTGGTATTTCATTTCCTCACACAGATAATGTTGAGACAGTTGTTGTGGGGTTTTCATTTTTAAACTGGGGGCGAAAGCCAATTTTTATTTTGTTACTTGTTTAAGAGAAGACCTAGGTTGCCATACTTAAGTGTACTGCCATTTTTCCTGGATAAACAGGCTTCTAGTTAACTCAAATGTTTTAAAGGATTTCTTCTGAAAAGGTGTATTCTTCTGTTGGGATTTTATATTTCCTTGCCTTCAACAGGACTAGAATTTAAAGGCCTGAAAACAGGTCACATTGATTTTTCTGAAAGTCCCTTATCAAGTAACCAAGAAATAAATTTGGCCCGAAATAGGGATTTTTAAGGTAAGGAGGATTTGTCTGGGCACTCGGCTTCTGAAAGAAAAAGCTATATTCTTTCCTCTCGTGAAGGACAGTTGATGAAACAAACATAAGGAATTATTGGCAAAAGGGAAATAAAAGGTTTCTTACGTGCAAGTAGAAACAATATCTCTTTTTATGAAGCTAATGATGTTTTGTGTTAAAAGCAGAATTTAGGCTGGAGTTACACTCTTAGTGTGGTGATTTCCTACCTCATGCCATCAAAGACTTACAAGCACCATTTTGACTAAAGCACCACTTGAAAATTGAAACAAGGGGAAAATACCAGCCCTGAGTTGAGAGGTCATGAATAGGTGTTGCACTGTCTTTTACAGAGAGGGATGCAGATCTCAAAGAGCAAAGTGACAGGACAGAGACATGGTGGGGTGGAGTGTTTCAGCCGATGGCAGCATGGAGAGGAATTACATCCTGAAGGCAGCAGAAGGAAGTGTAATACTGCTCTGGGGGCTGCTGGCTTATTACCCACACAGGTACTCCAACCCAAACTGAATAGTTACCTGTTTCCCTTTTTTTTTTAATGGGTTCTTTCTGTTTGTTGTTTATTTAAATTCTTTTTTAAAACCACATTCCTAACCAAGATAGCCCATGACGTAAAAATAAACAAAACAAAGTCCCAAACTACCATGTAAATTTTCTATCTGCTACCCCAGCTTAAATAAACTGGTAGCTTCTTTTCAACTAAATAATTTATTTTTGCCTATTAAGGTTTTAAGCAAAGGTTACTACTGAGTAAATTTTCTGCCTGCTACCCCAGACTGGATAAACTAGCAGCTCCTTTTCAAGTAAGGCATTTATTTTTGTCTATTACGGTTTTAAGGAATAGGTTATGATTAGCATGCTCATACTAAAAAGGGGCTGTTTATCTATGTTCCTTTTAATACAACATGGGGACAATTATTAAAAATCAAAATAAAATGGAAAATTTATTATTTTGCCCATCTGTTGCTTACATTTAGGTTTTGCATCCCTGGACAGTGTGGAAAATAAGTTTGCATTAATTAATTCAAGAAATTTTCTGTTGTACTATCCAAACACGGTGTGTAACATTTGCAGCCTATTTCAGCTCTCAAAAAGGGTGAAGGGAAAAGATAGAGATATATTTGAAGAGCCGAAATGATAACTTAGCAGGGGGATCTTTTAGGAATGAGAGAGGCTGTCATTTGAGGTGTTTTTTTTGGTTGGTTTTGGTGGGGTTTTGTGGTGTTTTTTTTTCCTGGTGTAATTGCCTTCAAGTATACATGAAAAATACTGTAAAAATAACAACTGAACTTCCTCCTGACTATCTGCAGTTAAGTTGGAAACAATGCATCATTCCCTGCACCTTTTGCCCCTGCCCTGTGTGACAGCACTATATCTTTGATGCTAGATTTCCAGTAGGTAACCTTCTTACTTTGATGAAATGTCTTTGAGAGGTGGGTTCACAGAAGTGAGTTCGCTAGTCTTACTGTCATAAAATGGAATTTTAAAAGGAAAAAAAAAAAAAAATGGAAGCTGCTTGCTCTTTGCACTTAGGGAAGGCTTTGTTTCACTCTGAAGCATGAAGATTTCTTGCATAATCCAAATAGAAATTATTTTCCTGTTAACCACACTATTTTTTCGGGCTACTTTAGTTTAGTTTAGTTCTTACTGTCTCATTTCAAAGCACTGTCTGGCAGCCTAGTATGGAGTGCAAGACATATCACTGCTGCTCTACACATACTGTCCAATCTCTAGGTTGGAAAAAGAGAAAAAGGACCCAGTATGGCTCCTGCTGGGATCCTACCAATCTCCAGTAGGATTTCAAGATGGTCTACTGTGAGGGTTGGAAATGTGGCAGTCAGCAGAGCTCTAGTATCCATTGTAAAACAAAACCACCATTTCATGACGTATCTCGTGGCAACTCATCAGCTTTTCTTTTTACCAATCAAACTTGTTGTTAAATTATGGAAAAACAAAGCCTTCTGGAAAAGCAAATATTTCATCTAAAGCTAAACTGTCTCTGGTAAATAAATTTTTTAAAGGTAAATTTCTTGAGATTTGCCATTACATTCAGGAGAGATTTATCAGACCTTTTTCTGCATGTAATTTTAGAAACTCCAACTAGGGAAACATTTTTACAGCTAAATAAGTAGCTCAGCTTCACTGTGGAGCAGGCTACAGAGATTGCAAACCCTGACAGTTTTGCTGAGATAGTTTCATGGCCCTCTAGCACAAAGTGATGAGCAAAGAAAACTGCAACTCCTGATTAAAAAGAAATTCACTTATTTAACATTCTTGCTTTTAATATCAATTTAGCTTTCAAGTAGCCAGTGTGAAAGCACATGCAACACTTCATGCCTTGCTTGTATGCATTAAGTCCTTGAATGTTTTCATTTTAATATGGAGCTGAAGTTTGACCTAATTTAAAGTTTCCCAGTCTTATAATTATAAATTGGATGCATTCCAGTGGCTAGTGTTGTGTCAAATATGCTTTTAAAATGAGTTCCCGATTTTAGTTCTTGTCACAAGATCTGTCTTTGCAACCCATGGGTGACAAGGGTAAAATCCGTCCACTTCCTCACTGGAAATCTGAAAGTTAATTTCTAGACATTGGAAGTGTTGGTTTTCAGCAAAACAATCAGACATGTCAGCTTGCCAAAATTAACTCTTCCTGATGGTAGCAGAGGGCATTTTCCTTGGAGGCATCTATTTTATACTCACATTCCCTTTGTCTGCTTGTTCTCAGGAGGAGCTGGTGGAGTGACAGAGCCAACTTCTTCCCTCCCTGCTGCCAAAATACCCTTCCTGACCATTACAGAAAAAATACCCCTGTGAAACTACTTCTGTTTCAAACCATGAGGTATCAACTACTTCTCTCGAATAGAAAGTTTCCTTGAATGTTTATATCCTGCTTTTGCATTGCATAATGCAAATGTGTGTGTTTGTACACATGAATTCATAGATTTAGCTTACAGAATTTCTCTGTGCAGAGGGCTGTGGGTTTCTGGGGCACTTGGCTGGGAGGCACGGAGCCAATGCCCTCCTGCAGGAGCACGGACCCCCTCCTCAGCTGCTGCTCCAGGGTGAGAAGTGCTGCTCAGCCCTCTCAGTCCCTGACAAAAGCACAAAGCAACACATGTTTAACATCAGAACCGAACCAGACCAAACACCCTGACAAAACTGAGCACTCCACTGCACCCCCTGCTCTCCCCCACTGGAGGGAAGAGCGCAGAGGGAACAAAACCTAAATGGAAGGTATTAGATGTGGTGTGGAACACATGGCTAGAGGGCATGCTTATAAAAGTTATAATATATACTAATAATGAATATAAATATATAGTATAATACAAAATTATGTCTATAAATATATATTAACAATATGCTTGATTTACCATTTCTGAGGTAGCATTGTTAAAAACCTAGTATGATTTTTTTTTAACAAAAAGCAACATGCTTTTTCAGGATGATTTAAGACCACATACAGTAAAAATAATCTATCAAAGAGAAGAATAATGCTTTAGCTGGAAATGGGATTAGCATGTGATTGTCAGAGGTGTAATCAGAGGTACTGGCAATGGAATGTGCAATCACCTGCCAGAGGGGCTGCCCAAATTGCCCCAGGATGCAGGATGAGCATGGCTAAACTGGCAGGTAAAGTGTGTTAGTCCAAACCTCAATGAAATAGACTGAGGCTAATGCAGTTAGAAAGAAGTTTCAGAGGCTGCGTTTTGGCTCGTCATTGAGGAAGTGTGCAGGTGTTGGCTGGGATGGAGTTAGTTCTCTTCACAGTAGCTAGAATGGGGCTGTGGTTTTGGTTTGTGATGAGAACAGTGTTGATAATTCAGGAATGTTTTAGTTATTGCTGTGGAGTACTTACACAGAGCCAAGGCCTTTTCTGCTTCTCGCACCAGCCTGCCAGAGAGCAGGCTGGGGGTGCGCAAGGAGCTTGGATGGGACAGCTGAGGTCAGTGGGCTGACCTCTCTCCTACCACATGGCATCATGCTCAGCATATAAACCTGGGGGTAGAAGGAAGAGGGCGCATTCGGAATGACGGCGCTTGTCTTCCCAAGTCACCATTGCATGCGATGGAGCCCTGCTTTCCTGTGGATGGCTGAACACATACTTGCCCATGCAAATGGTGAATTTATTCAAAACAATTACTGTTTTGCTTTGTTTGCATCCACGGCATTTGCTTTACATATTAAACTGTCTTTATCCCAACCCATGAGTTTTCTCACTTTTACTCTTCCAGTTCTGTCCCCCATCCCACTGGGGGTGAGTGGCTGCACGAGGATTAGTTGCTGGCCGGAGTCAAACCACAACAGGAAGGCTCTATCAAATGAAAGTTGGGGTTTGGGTGCTCCACTGAGAAGCAATGATTTATTAAGCTGTCGTAATTTGGTCTTGTTCACGTGAGAGCTTTTGTCTGTCATTGCTGCTCTGGGTGGATAGGAACCGACTCACCTGTTTTGTGGCTCCTGAGCAGGGCATATTTGTGCAATGCTATAGTTTCTTATAGCCCACCATTTTTTTACCCTCACGTCTTTTTGTTGTACTAGTGTTGTTCCCCCTTTTGTTTTTGGCCAATCATGAATATGTTTCTTGATATTTTACTCTAGGAAGAGCTACACAAGGCTTTCCAGGAGGAGAACCATCCTAGCAAGTCACCTCTAACTGTTGCTTCTTGCGTGAGTCAAACCTGAACTGGGATTTCCACTGTATTTAAACAAGCTATGATCTCCGCATATCAGAAATCATATCTCAGTGGAGACTTTATCAGAGACACTCAGTATGGCCCATTGTGGTTAGCAATATGACCCTTTAAATCAAAATTATTTTAGGAGGCTATTTGTTGCCAGAAATGAAAAGTGATGTATTCAAAATGGGCTTTTAAACTAAGGAAATAAAGGACTCAGGGCTTTATTGCAGGGCTTGGAAACTCTCCAAGGAAGATTTTTAAAGTTTATATCTTGTTTACTGTGTGTTCTCGCTCACATATCTGATAAAATGTTATGTTTTCTTACCTTCACAGCTGCAGATGAAAAAGTTAAACAGCTGAAAGCAGGAATTTACAAAAAATAATGTCCAGGAGGATATAGAAGACAGTTCTAAGATGAACAGTGTAACTCATCAAAGTAGAAATGTTTTATTTATTTTTACTACCAGTTTGGATGTAAATTCATGAGTATCACACCACGTTTGGATACTGATCATTTTGTCTTATCTTTTTTTAAGACAAGAAAATGAGAACAAAGCCATTAGTATCTCTGGTTCATGTTTTCCCCAGTTTATAATGACACACCAGGAGACTCATAAAGACTAGAAATAAATGTCTGCAAAAAAACCTCTCTGTTCTTTCTCTTCTTACCAGGCAATTGTACAATCTGAATTGACTTTTAATTTCAATTAGCATAAGAAAAAATCTGTATAAGACATTGAAGATTCTCTTCAAAAATCAATCAAGAATTTTTCTCACATGAAACCTCCAGTTCAGATTCACCTTATATTGTAAATAGTAAAACAGGAGAAATTTCACTCTTTTGTTGCAGCTTAAAAAAAAATAGTGAATGCTATGCAACAAGGCTTTGGCACCTATGTTCTGAAGGTGTAATCCTACATGAGTATCAATTTGCTAAATATGAGTAATTTAATTTTTCTTAGTAGTGTTCATGTGCTTTGTTTTGCAGTCTGAAAGTGAGAGGTGAAATTTATGGAGAAAAGAGGTTGTAGCTGTACCATATTTATGAAGACTTATAAAACCAGTATGCACACGGTCATCTTTTCAACAGCTATTGAAAACTTGTTGGTGTGTGGCCTACAACTACCACACTGACCTGCAGACTAGGAAATAGACATTGGTTGCTCTATCCAGGCTGAAAAGCAAACAAATATGTGGTTTGTGGAACAATCAAGGCATTATCCAAAGGATTTTTGTTACTTGCAGGTCTCCCTACCCTTGATTACATGCATAAGAAACTGTGTCTGGTTAACAGATCGCTTTGCTGAGTGTTTATTTCTTGTTTGTAACCTGAGAAGTAGATTAATTCTGAATAAATTACAGCCTTTTTGGTATCTACTGGCAATTTTATTTACAGATCATGGCTACTGCTTGGTTTTAGTAGGGCCAGACTTCAGAAATTGCATCTTTTGAGCCAGGGACACCAGGTACAGCATTCTTAATTAGCTAGAGGACATTTTTTTATATGATACCTCTTCAAATCCTTTGGATTTTTAAAGTGAGACTTTGAAAGGATTTATAATCTATTTATAAGTAGATTATAAGAGATTAAAGGATTTTTTTTATTTAGTGGGTAATGAAATCTTACAGCATACCTCCTGAAAGGTTACTTACGTTGATTCTGTTTTATGTCCTAGTGACCATTTGTACTTTGTAGCTGCCTTTTCCTTCAACCTCCCGAACATGTGGGACTCTTGACAATCATGCATCAAGCACAATAAGCCATTAAACTCTCTGTTAATCTCTTTTGATTTCTATATAAAAATGGGATGCACTGAATGCCCCCCTGAAATTCACCCAAAATAATTCTATGGCAGTAGTAGAATTATGGCACCACCTACATATTATTAATAAAACAATTTTAACTCATTTTGAAAGATGCTGTAAATTTTGTATTAGAAAAATTGTAAGTGATGATAGTGTACCAAAAAAGCCCAAATTCCCCACAAACTATATAAATCAGATGTTTTCTTCTGCTAAATACTTACTTTTCCATATGAAGAAATCTTTGCCTAGTTAACCAGACACCAGTCCCAGAGCATTAAAAAATGTAGACTGTGTAAGTAAAAAAAAACAATGACTATTGCTCCATTTTGAGCTAGGGAAGAGAAAGTATAGAAGCTATTTGGGTTTGAAAGATCTCAGAATCACAGAATGGTTGGGATTGGATGAGACCTCTGCAGACAATCCAGTCCAACTCCCCTGCCAAAGCAGGTTCACCTGGACAACACAGCATGGGATCATACCCAGGTGGGTTTTGTATATCTACATGGAAGGAGACTCCACACCCTTTTTTTCCCAGTATTGCACTTTAAGTTAATCACTTGAGCTGGGCTACATTTCACCTGACTGATTAAGATGTAGCAGTTTGAGCCAATGATTTTTCACTGCCCTGGCAGGAGAGGTAGAGATTGGGATGTTTCTAGAGGATTATTCAGTGGATGAGCCTGGGGTGATATCTGACTTTAAAAACTTAAATTAGGGCAGGAAAACATTGGGCCTTTTTCCTCTGAATCATAAGATAATGCCCCAGAGAGGCTGGACAATGAACACATTTAATACAGAGAGGTACTCGGGAAGCCTGCTGTTGGAGGCAATATCAATATCTCAAATGAATACACAGACAGAATTTGCCAAGACATTCCCAGACAGGAGAGCACTTTCAGGGGTTCTGGGATTTATTTTTTGTTTATTTTTAGAATCTGTTTGTTCAAAGTGCGAGTGAGGGTTTAATTGAGTGGCAGCCTGGGAGAATAAAACTCCTTTAGTAAAACAATTAACATTACTTTAATTAATATTGAGTAATTAATGTTTCTTTAATGTTACAGGAGAGAAGAGAAATTTACTTCTCATGCCCTGACTATGAATTAACCACTTCTGCAGGAACTTTAAAGAAATGTTCACACTTTCATTAAGAGTGTAGGTTTGAAGCTGCTGAGCTGCTGTGAACAAACTCATCTGGAAGTGGGAAAAATGAATCCATACCACCAGATTTGCACTGATCTTGCTCTTCTTTATTCTTCTCATACCTGATCAATTTACTAAGTTCCCACCCCACAGTGAAAGAAAATTCCTCTTAGAATAGGTGCTGTATGTTTTATAATAACTGAAAGCAGATTGTGCTGTACACTGAAAGCTAGGAATTTTATTTTAGATAACTATTAAATAGAAAGTGTAGCATTTAACATTTCTGTTTGTATATATTTATTTAATTTTTATATCACAATTTTACTGCCAATTTTTATATCCCTGAAGCCGGTCCAAGGAAAACCTTTTCTTCAGTTAGAATTCATTTTTCTTCTTGATTTGCATGGTAAGAGGCATAGTTATTTGTGTTGAACATAAGCATTCATAGCCACAGATCTCAATTTTGCAAGAAAATTCCAAGTATCTATAAAGAATCTTAATATGTTATACTTTAAATTCTGAGGAGAGCATAAGCTACTCTGGAAAAAAATTTGGGGGCTCTGGAAAATAAATTGATAGAAATAGTTTAAAAGTTAACCGAATTTTATTTAATTAGAGTGTTGCTAAAGTTTTAAGTGGCAGATGTCACTTGGAATAGATCCTATTCTCCAGATCCACAATCAAAATAATCAATAAAACATATTCGCTTCAATGCTTTCTCAACTTGCAGAAAATAGAAATTCTGTCTCATCTGCAATGTGCAGCTCTCAATTCTTGTGTGGTAAAGGTGGTGTTTTCCTTGATGAAAATTAACAAGAAACTGTTTTTTGTATCCCCTGCTATTTGAGCCTGCTCCAAAGAGCCGGCTGGATCCAGCATTTTCACACAGATGCAGACAGTGACAGTCAGATGGCTCCACAGGAGCTGTTGCTCAGTTTTGGGTGCAGTTCTGGCCACAATCAGGCTGTGATTTTTTAGCACAACAGCGCTGTCCTTTATCACCTATACAATTCCAAGGAGTAATAGGGGGTAAGTGGGAGAGGGGGATGCATGCTCAGGATTTTGTGGGACTAGCAGCCATTTCTGTACAATCTGTCTTAAAATGGAGACCAGTCAGGGTTTGCTCATTCTACAGAGAGACAATTTTCTGCTTGAGATCCTGCAGATTAATTGCCAAGTGTCTCAGCTATCCCAGGAGAGGTGGTGCAAGGTGTATTGATAGTACCTGCAGATAGCCAGGAGATATGAGCAGCTAATGGGATTCAACAAGTCACCTCCCCAGTTGGCAAAAAGCTTCTGGTCTTAACTTAAAAATCAAATTCACCTGTCAGAGAAGCTCTTTGACTTTGCAAGGTTAAGAGCTTCTCTATACACTCAGGATTCCTGAGCTTAACTGCGTCATTTCTGCACTAGGTGCGGGACCCTTTGCTTTGGTCAGGCCTTTTCACTGCCAGTGCAGTGCAAGGGCAAGCAAGGGGTCTCCTTGGGATAGCCCATGTAGTCTGCTCCTGCTAGGGCTCATTCCCAACCTAGTCCTGGGGATGGGGTTTGTGAAGGGGTGGGAAACTCCCCATGCTGATGATACATCCTGTAAGAGATGGATCATCATCTTACAGCCAAAGATGATGTAAGATCCAACCAGATCTATGTTTCAGGTCTGTCCCAGCAATGTGCAGCGCTGCCCATGGGGCACTGAAGGACTGCACTCCCAGCCGTGTGCTGCTGCAGCGAGTGGACGTGCTGCTTCCATTCTTCATCACGCCCAGGAATGGATCAGTTAAATGCTGGGAAACAACTGGCTCATAAGACCTCATTGGTGAGGATTGTAAAGAGGCATTTTAGTACACTGCTGCCTGTGAAACCTGTGACTCCTTAAGAATAGCGGTAATTTTGAGTAATTCTTTCCCACTAGGTTGTGGAAGTAATTCCCTGCATACATAAACCAGGCACTAATGCATACTCCGGCAGATTCCAAAGGCAGAATCATACCATGTGGAAAGGCTTAAGGAACACTGGAAGCATCTGCATGGACGGGGCTGACAACCAGAAAAAAAAGGTAAGATGCTAATATTTGCAGGTTGTATTCAGCAGTGAAAATCAGTAGAGAATACCTGGAGGAGTACAGCAAACCATGGAGTAAGGAGGTACTGAGTATTTGGGTGAACTATGGGCAGCTGGTTAGACAAGCCAGTGTGGTAGTAACTAGGGTGAAAACATAAGTGTGCTACAGATTCCTTGTTCACAAAAAATTTTATTCAGAAAAATAAATGCAAGGTCACTGTAAACAACTAATTCATGTAGATTAAATGCCTTGAGAATTAAGAAATCACAGCTGTTTCTTGAATAATAAATAAGAGGATCTTCTCATCTTAGTATTTTCAATAATGCCAATGGAATTGGGTGTCTGCAGTTGAGAAAGGGTTGGAAAATACTAGATTGAATCAGCTGAGCATACAGAGAGAAATGCTGCAAATCAATTCTCCTTAATTCACATATACCAAGTTCTCTAGTACTGCCACCCCAAATGACTGCCCATAAGGCTTAGTGAATACTGTGCTTATCTCTGTGTGTGGATGCCCAAGGTGTCTGATGAAATCAGAAATAAGTTCTCATCTGCACATGAAAATGCAGAAAATTCTTTCCCAGGATTGAAAAGTTCAGTTCTATGATTTTTTCAAGTTGTCATAGGTTTTTCAAACAGTTATGCTTTGTCTGGGAAGGAGGAATAAAAACATTCACCATCTCACACTTAAGCTTGTTTACATGAGATTTAATGTTGGTCTTGCAGGCCCAAGGGGCTCAGCTAATCACCTGTACCATGTAGTGAAACAATCTCCAAGCTGTTAGAAGTCCACTCATCAGTGCTCTGCAGCAAAACAAAAGGGTACAATTACATCTTTGCCCCTGGGGTGGAGGCACTTAGCTCGGAACTTCGTTTTGTATCACGCCAGGCATGATGGGCTCCCCGTGCCAGGTTCTCCAAATCCCCAAATGAGCCTTTCTCTTCACTTCCAGGCACCTTCCTTGCCTGCTCTCCTAGTTCTTCCCAGCTTCTCCTTCCAGTTCCGAGGCTGCTGTTAGTCCCAGCAGGATGACTCCACACCTCGTGGGCCCCAAACAGCGTGTTTCAATTACTAAAGCTAACAGTGGAATTAACACATTTCCCAATTATGATGTGCAAAGACATCATGCTGAACAAACCCGAAACTCTGTAGAAGTTTTGCTTTTACAGAAATAGCAATGGAAGGGACAAGACTTTCCAAGAGATGGGAAAGGGGACATGAGATGGAGGCTTTCAAGAAAGGTGTGCGGTGGTGGATCAGGACTGTACATCTGATCTGACTTGCCTTGTTCTGTGGCTGGGCTGTTCAAGGCATCCAAATCTCAACTCTTTTCATCAGCCCCAGTGCTACTTCTGGGATATGTATGTGGGGAGAAGGACTATTTAGTTGTCTTAGCCTATTTCCTGCACCGAAAATGAATAGATCTTGGAAATTTAAGACTGGATCTCTGAAGAAACTAGCACTGTCCTTCCCTAATTACCCTCTTTCACACTCATCTCCTCCAGCAACCCCTTTGTATTTGGATCTTCCCTGCCCATGGGCTAAATACAGGGTTATACATGCATTTGGTAAATAAAGGCATGATTGCCGCTGCATCAGAGAGCTCAGGCTCTTCACAGAAAGTCGCCTTCTTGACAAAAGAGGCTAGCAGGGAATCGGAGGGAAGGAACTATTTTGTCTGGGCTTATCCACATCTATGAAGCAAAGAAAGCATATGTAAACACAGCTAATTGCAGAAAGAGGACCCTAATATTTGCCTTATTTGGAGGTGAAGTTCCTTGACAGAGGGGGAAACAACTGGGACAAATCTAGACAAAGAAAACAGGTCTATACTAATACATCCTTAATAGACTTCCCCAACAGATGAATAAGAGAATGTTTTCATGCTCATATATATATATATATAATGTCTACAATATATATATAGTATGTACTTGTGTATGTACATACAAATATAATCAAAGCTTTATATCTTACCATGCCAAGTTTTCCTAAAGCAATTGACTACTAATCTCCTATTAAGCTCCTGCTTCTAGCTCCTGCTCTCTTCTTTCCCTGTGAAATATGGCTTTGCAATGTCTGACAAGTCCACGTTGTCCTTAATGGAATTACTTTCAATCTATTCTAGCATCGACGAAAGGGACATCTTGTCCTTTTCTGTGCCTACTGTCAGCGAAAAATCATTGTTTCATAGTTGCTACAAAATGTGGATGGGGAATGACTGGGATACTGTGGCAGATATTGGGAATTTGAAAGCGAAATGGTTTTATTTATGTGAATCTAGTCAAACTAATCTATGAGACAAATAGAACATAAAATTTCTTTGCTGATCAAGCTTAATTTCATTAGCTAATGAGTCATGTAATTAAAAACAATGTGTCCATTTTCCTGTCTCGCCAGACAGCTCCTGGTAGGTGCTGCTGACAGCATCAAATGAAGGGGACTGCTGAGAGCACAAAACTAGAGAGAAACAGGATGCTGATGGCCTCAATGCAAACATGGTTCTCTGCACTGTGAATATCTATAGCTACTTTTTATAAAGTGTGATCGTGCTGGGCACCTTCTCCAATGATGATCCCTAATTTAAGGGGCATGCTGTCACAAGACGATGGAGTGAATAGGAAATTACTAAGGATATTTTCTCTTTCTAAAACAAGAAGTTTTTTACTGTGAGAGAGATGTAAATTACAACAGAGAAATTGGCCAACTAAGCTACCAGGGGGCTAGGTCTGGGGAGAAATTAAAGCTGGTCTCTTTATTACACACCTTATGAAGACGCAGCATTTGAGATGCAGCCACAAGGATGGCAACCTCATGTCTCCTGCATCGACAGCCACAAGCAGCTGGTCCTTGTGTCCCTTTTGGAGTGCTGCCTGCCCATCAGTCTAGCTGCCACAGGATGTGCTGGCCTCCCCAGAGGCTCAATGCCTGCTTGGAGACAGAAAAACAGGTCCCAAGAGCAGCTCCAGGGCAGTTTTTGTAAGACGGTCAAAGTTCCCATGGATCTTGCAGCTTGCAGTTCCTCCAACCTGCTGCTGCCAGGAGCAAAAAGTGGAAAGTTTGTTTTCCATAGCTTTAGCCAACAGAGTCCTAAAGACATACTTTTTTACCTTTTTGTGATCCTGCACAGAAGGAGATGACTTGCAAATATGTCCCTCTATGCTAGATTCTAATTCTTTATTTCCACAATGTTCTGCATTGTGTATTTGCCAAGTAATTCCAGGTTGTAATTCGCTCAAAACAAAGGGGTTTGTGTGGTGTTTATTCTTTAATGATTGGACTGTGGATTAGAGCAGACTTTTGGCAGAGGTCCTTCAAACTTGTTTACATTTCCATCTGTCTCTGCATCTTCTTGAGGTTTTTCAGGTTATTGTGCACGTACCTTATTTTATATTCCTAAGAGGAACTGGCATTTTAAAAATAGAAATAAATTAGGTATTTCAGATTTTGAAATTTTGCACTTAGGTATCTCTCAGTGTTTTACAGGCAGTTTTTTAGTTGCCTCAGAATTCTGAACACTTTTGTTTCGTCTACAGATAATTTATTATGCCCTCCTCGAGAAAACCAGATTGCTTGTTTTTCAGCCTCTAAATGCTTTGGTATAGCTTTTAGTCGTTGTCTTGCATTAATGCGCTGGATCTATAGTTAGGGAGACTAAGAAGCATTTCTCTTTCATGTGTTGGCTACAACACTTTGAAAAATAGATCTTAGACTTGGTATTTCATATTCATCTCCATTTTGCTTTTGAACACACCTGGAAAAGTGGCATGGTAATTTGTTTTGGCAGGGAATTTGCTGGTAGCCTTTACCCCTTGAAGTGCATCTGGAAATGTTTTTTATTGTTTGAAAAACCTTGAAGCATTGGTACAGCCCTGTAGAGTTATTAAATATATATTTTAATGGAAGCTATGAGACGTTATTTTCCCTTGGATGCACATCCGTATGTGTATGGAGGAGGTAGGGGATTGACAGGCTTTTATTCTGGAAGTTGTCATTCTTTTTGTTGTTATGAATTATGCTTACTGAGTGATAACTTTCTGTTTTTAATGGTATGAAACCTCTCTTTGGTGTATTTATACTGCCTTGCAGCAACCAGAGTTTTAAATGTCGCGGTGAGCAATTGAGCTCAATGTGTCTGTGATTCGATCACTGAGCACTTTTCAACTGTTTCTTTTGGGCATGATTGAAACCTAATCTCTGGTGGGACTAAAAACACGCTGACAAACAAGATGTTTTTTACCATTTGAAATTTGGATTTCAGACATTTTTGTGTGTTGAAATAATGACATTTGTGATCTTAGAAATGTGAATAATGTAATTTTTACATATTTTATCTGAAACAGTAGCATTCTTTCAACTACTTGTCTGTGAAAACCAGCCTAGCTCTGCTAGCTCAAGAAGGTAGATCAGATTAGGACATCTCAGAAAGCTAACTGTTCAAATCAGTCTATTCAAATGTTGTTAAGCTGGACAACCAGAAACAATTCACTTTTGAGAATCTTTGGCCTGTACATACAACATATTATGGACATCACTGTGTTTTGCTCTTTCATCCTTGCAGGCCAGGTTAGACAGGGTCCTGAGCAACCTGGTGTAGTAGAAGGTGTCCCTGCCCACAGCAGAGGGGCTGGAATTAGATGATCTTCAACCTCCCTTCCAACCTGAGTCATTCTATGATTCTCTGTTTGTATATCACAGGATATAGGGTACGTCATTTAAAAGATATGTGCAGCACGTGCTCCTGTATTGCAGAGGTACACACGAGATATGCCTGTTCAGGCATCCTGCTGGAAAACAACAACTCGCTGGTGTCAGCCTTCTTCCATGGCTGCAATATCATCACTAAAGTATCCTTATTTTTCTGGTGGTCTCAGGGCATACCTCTGCCAGGGTCCCCCTCTGTGCAAGCAGCTGTCAGCAGAAGTGAGCTTACCTACCCACTCCCTGCCTCTGAATCATTCTGATGCTGCACATTGGGAGGGCGAGGCTGGAAACTAAGGAGTACTGAAGAGGTTGGCTGTTTGGATCCAGATAGGGTGTCACGTGCTTTCAAAGCTACAGGAGAGAACATCTCCAAAATGCAGAAACTTCCTGCTTTGATTCCAAACATGCTGTTGAAGAAAGACAGGGAACTGCTTGACCAAGGGGAACGGATCCAGAGTAGATTGATTTATTTTCCTGGGCGCACACACCTATCTCTCTATATACAAGAGAAACATTATAAATAATGAAGGGTAATGTTGTCTCCTCTCATGTCAAAACAATGCCATTTCCTGAATCTCTCAAGGCATCACTACTGCTCACACTGTGTCATTCTCATGACAGCAAATTTAGAAGAAATATCCCTTATGAGGAGAAAAAAAAACAGGACAAACTTTTGGATGCACAGGTTCTTTCTCAGTTCTGAAGAGGAATCAGGAAAGGATTTCTTTTATGCCTGTTATTAAGCTGCTTGGTCTTGATTTGGTTTTTTAAGTATTTCCTCTAGGAACACTTACTACACAACATGACATTCAAAGGTGAAAGAGATAGTCCTGTGTTGCTGTCACATCCGAGGCGCATAAAGAAAACGACATAGAGTCCAGGCTCATGAACAAGTGGAAGCTGAAGCTTTTCTTTAATAATTTTCTAACTACTATATAGGATAGATTGCAAAAGTTGTGTTGAGTGGCAATAGGTAATAGTTCCTCGGCCATCCACCCCTTGAGAGGATTGGCCAAGTTCTAAGATACCTATTCCATAATATTTTCAAAGTCAAAGCCATAACAATCTTGCAAAACAGCTTGCGAGTGTAAGAAGTTTATGAAACTGTGACCTTGTTTAAAATAGTTTACATAGGAAAGACAGTCTTCTCACAGAATATTGAGAAAAGGCTGAAGAATCTCTCTGCTTCTAGCTTTTTAGCACCTACAGTCCTGGCTCTACAACAGATGAAAAAGCAATCAGATCAAAAACAAATATATAGGGAAGAATGGAAAAAATCTCTCTTTCTATGGCTGTGTATCTCTGGAGCTGGTCTGTGCAGCCTGCAGCACACCAGTGTCCTCTCTTTAGTCTCTGGCTTTGGTCAGAAGGGGGACTCCATTTTGTAGATTTTTTTTGTCTCTTCCCTGCTCTGCTTCCCTTCAGTATCACAGTCTCTCTGGCAGGCTGGTGAGCAGGATGGGCTCTGTGCCCCCCAGGGGCTGGTTGTGCCCACATACTCCCTGCTTACCCCACTGTCACCTTCCCACCTTCAGGCAGAGCAGCACCAGCTCCTCAGCCAGAGCGCTTCGGTAGCTGGGGAGATGCGAGCAGGGTGGTCCCACGGTGCGTTGCCTCACCTGGCAGCCTGGGTGGAAGGAGAAGGGAGGATGCACTGCAGCTGGGACTGGCTGCGTTCCCTCAGTGCAGGCTGAGCCCAGCATGGGGCTGTGTGACACTGATGAAGGGAAGGCACACAGGTGCTCTCCTGCCTCACACACCACATCAGGCTTATCTCTGTGCAGCAAACAGGACTTTGTTTAGCAATCCAGGGCTGTGAAAATAGCCTTTTTGTTGAGTCACTTCTGCAAATATGTCATCTGGGTCTAAATGAACACAAAATATGTGTATGTACATTGCCTTTTTTATCTTGCTATTGCTGGCATTGCTGTTATGAAAGTCTGCATTTAACATTAACTTGGGGTGATTTCCTCGTGCTTATTGCTTCTGTTTTTCCATGTACTGGTCTGTCTGACCCTTACTAAGTATGAGAAAAATAATCTCTGCATCTTTAATAGGCTACCTTTAATTTTAAACGAAAAATTATTTTCCAAAATAGATGGAATGTTCATTCCCTTTGATGACAGCTCAATATACCACTGAGTATCATCTTGGCTTAAATCTTTGCTACTCTGTGCTGGGATTTTGACAATAAAATGTTCATTTTTGGCAGTTTTTTAACTTGTCACCCTCAGAGATGTTTGAAAGAGACTTTTGATTCACGAAGTTTTATATGTATATTTTAGATGATGAAAGGCCAAAATTTTACTTTTATGTTTTAGCAATAAGTGTGGAACCCTCTGAACTAGTTTTTTTAATAGCAAATCTTATTAATTGTAGATGAAGGATTAAAGGAGATTTAAATAAGAGAAGCTAGAATTATTATGTTAGTTATGGCCCTAGCTGCACATTTCTTATCTGTTTTGGTTTTGGTGTTTTTTAATTTTCTATGCCTGTCCCCCAGTGTTCTGTTCTCTGACAGAATAATTTCTGACCTCTTCACAGGGGTTGTCTCACCATCTCCTGACCATAGCATCCTGCATGTATTATTCAGGGAAATCACACAAAAAATGAATCTGCAGCTGGTTCCTTGGTTCATTGGTTCATTTGTTAGATAATACAAACCAGGACATGTTTCGATTTAATGCCTTAAAATGGGAATGCAGGATTTTTTGGTTTAAGAAAGTAATATAAAAATATTCCAGTGAAATCATACACAATATTTTGTATCTTTAAACAGTTATTGTTTTGAACTATGTATGCTCACTGTTTAAGCAAGCTGATAAATGGAAGTCCAGGGCAAAACTTAACAAAAGAAAAATAACATTTCCTTTAAATCCACCCTTCTTGCCTTCCTTCCCCAGTATCTCAACCTCCTTATTTAGGAAAGTTTTGATATTGCTACCTTGGTATATTTTATAACGTGTTGTTTACATTACAGTTTTATATATTGCAGGTTATAACTTCAAGGGTGTATTACCTGTCCTTCTGTCATCCTCCAGTAGATAAACAAACAAACAGACTCTTTTTAGGACATAATATACATCTTACCATTTTAGGAGGGGATTTAGGCTATGCATAGCAACTTCTGTCATGGAAAAGTGAATGAACACTTGGTTAAGAATTTTGTCTTCATAAATAGGTGAGAAAATATTTTTGTCTTTGAAAGTCTGTGAATGACTATGAGATCCTGAGGAGTCCTCAGCATCCTATGAGACGCTCAGAATCTCAATGAGTGCTAGTTTGGGTTGGTTTTAAGTTTGTGGAAAGCCCTCAAGGGTGTAAAAACCTCTACTTCAAAAGTACTTGTTAGATTCTGGAACAGCAGGAAGGCAAAGTTCTAATAGGTGACCATAGAGTAGAGCATGTTCTCATATGCCCCAGAACTATCACTATGGAGCAGTTGTATAGCAGATTTGATCCAATTTCACATGAATGGAGGGATGGCTGGCGTTTCAGAGAGCAGAACAGGGCTCCTGTAGTGAAAACTACTAACCACTTTAATTATATTTTCATGCGCGGCCTATTTTATAGTGCAATTTTCCTGAAAGGCTTACAATTTGATTTCTCAGACTCAGGAGGTTAGTTTGGTTAGGGTTTTTCCTTGGAAACTAATGGATGCCTGGCAAGTTTTTAGTTTTCTTTTTTTTTCTTTTTTTTTCTTTTTCTTTTTTTTTCTTTCCTTTTTTTTTTTTTTTTGTGCTTCATGTGTGAACATATGTTACAAATCAACCTAACAAATAAAACCCTTAAAACTATTTTTAAATGTGATAATGAGTTAAAGGCCAGTCTTAGCCAGCAGTGTTCAATGTGAATAAGTGAATTGCAAAAGACTGAGGAGCTTCTTATGATGAAGTGCCTGGCTACAGTTCACTTTGGTCCCGAAAATGTCTTTGTGGTGAGGACTGAAGTGGACAGGATGACTGTAAGCATGCATGTGCATAACTATCTGTCTGTACAGCAATGGCTTGGCCTTTCTGGGTGTTTCCTGCTCTGAGTTACAGGCCGGTGCACCCCGGAGTTAAGTGAGTTGAAGATCTGACCAGGATTTGGCTCTGGGGAAGAGAGTAAATTCTAAGCCCATGGCTCTGACTATAAAAATATTGAAGTTAAAACTGTCATGGGCTCATGTTATTCACAGAAAGCATCTTCCTTTCAGAAGTGTCCGTATTAGTATTTTCTGTGAATTGGATACTATAAGGAGATTACTTTGCAGTATAGTTTAATCTGATTCTGAAACAAACTGTCATAAGGGAGCACAATGCAGAAGCTGTCCAGAGATATCAAAAGAGAAAGACATTTAGCCAGCATGATCTTCCAAAAGGAAAACAAAACTCTGTCTTGAATCATCAGTATGTAATCATGAACAGACACGTTTTCGTAACATCTTTGAAACAAATCTGCCATATGAGATAAAAACATAACATATCAAGATACTGTGGCAAAAGCTACTTCAGTATAAGCTGGATCCAAGAACCTGAGACAATATTAAATGACAGTATTAACATATAAAATGATATTGTTGAGAGAAAGGAAAAGGAATTAAGGAAGGAAAGAGAGAGAACACATTGCCAGCAGTGAAGTGAGATAGAAAATAGGTGAGAATTATATAGAACAAAGTTTCTCGCAGATGGTGGGAGTGTGGAGGATGGTGGGTGAATGCCCCTGAGAGGAGCAGGAGTTTCAGAAAAGGGGGAATGGCAGTGCTGGCTAAGTGGAAGGAAGGAGAACACAACAGCAGAAAATAATTCCACATGCTATCATATGCTTATTAAAAAACTGGCTCCGGCGTAATTTATGGCACGTCTGTGCCAGTCATCAATGAAGACCCGGGTTTTAGTTTTTAGGGGCAGCTGCTCAGGGTCTCAATAGTTCTCCCACGCGAGGATTGCCTGCTCACAAAGAGCTGAAAATAAGCAAAATTTTTTTCTAATATTTTCAGGAAGATAAAAATCCATGGAGAATGTGTTCATTTTAACGAGGTCACAGGTTTGCCAGCAGGACTGCTCTGAGACTTTTCTGGCAAGAAATGGATTGTTTAGCGCAGGTCTTTTTTTCTGCCCTAGACTCCTCACGTGCTCTCACTTCTTCAGCCAGCTGGGACTTCATTACCCACTTCCATCTTGCTGGGCAAAGTGGTGTACCTTTTCTTGAGTCATAGTTCAGGGCATCTGTTGGGAGAAAAGGGTTAAAAGCAGAAGAATGGCGAGGAGGATGGTAGACTCGCTCCAGTGACATTGCAGCTGGGAATGCCAAGGCCTGGCGAATAAAAGTGTGGGAAAGAGTATGCTATGCTTACTGCTGTTCATGCTCTCTCTGTTTTGAGAAGTAGAATTTCTGTGTAGAGATAACATAGGTGGTTACGGAGGTCCTCTCCCAGACTTGCTTGAGCTCCCTGTCTTGGGACAGAGATCAAAGCAGAGATCATAAAAATCAGAGGTGATCACAGCACGGAGGTAAACTGTTTCTGCGTGGGCCTTTGACAAATGGGTGCAGAGAGCAGCCCCGCCGGACGCTGGGATGGGCTGAGCCTGAAGGTGCCTGTGTTCCCATTTCCCGTGTTTCTTCCTGTGTTTCGGGATCCTCCAGTCAGAGAGATAATGAAATACATTTACTCTTTGCATTGCAGCTGTGGTGTTTTGGTCGCCCTCACCCACCTGCTTGTGTTGATTCACGCAGCACCCAGCGTGTTAGTTCAGCTCTGGTTTAGCAGGACAGCCCACGTTTCTTACTGCCAGCCTGTGTAGAGAAGGGCAGAAAGACCTGGCACAGCAACTTGCGCAGGAGCAGTCTGCCTGCTGCAGTTCCCTCAGTGCCAACACACCCTGCCAGCATGGGAGCTCATCCCCCCTACCCAAATGGACACAACCTAGACCTCTAGTATTTAAGGGACTTGACTAAAGTTTGCTTGGGAACCGGTACATGAAACCAAAAGTGCCTTTTTTGATGACACATCCTGCCTTCAAGATCAAAGAAAATTAAATTTGTTCTTACTTTGAGGAATCTGTTCCACTCCTCTCCACTTCTCTTTTCTCAAGAATCTTTGAGATGTGTGGTCCCAATGAACATACAACACAGACACTGGCAGACTAACTGTCAGCAGAGATGCCTGTCCTTCCCAAGAAAGTTGAGGAATCCTTGACAGGATACAGTGAAGTAGACTAGTACAATGCAAGGAGACAAGACACAATGAGACAAAGAAAAGACAATTCAGAGACAGCAAGACAAAGAAAAAAAATCAATTAAAAGGAGGAGATTAACCCAAAAAAGAGGAGGCCTCATAACCAGTTTTCTTCGTGCAGAGAAAAATCTCACAGAAGAGAATTAAAATATGTTAATACTTCTGCATAGTGCTCCAGGGATGTTGTGTAATTGTGACTGGGAGGCTGGGAGGCTGGTGATCGCTCTATTAGAATGTGGCCCACACTGAGAGAAAATAATAATAAATGGATTGCTGCTTCTTCAACTCTTAATTTAATTTCATTTAATTGCATTTAATTAATATGATTTTTTAATCAAGAAGCAAAATCTAATGTGTGATAATAACTCTGCTCTTCAGGAGAGCCTGTGAAAATCATGCATCTTATTTGTGGATGGTACCAAAAGCTGTTTAGTCTGGGGGATAGATGCCATATATTTCAAGGATACTGAGTTCAAACTCTATGCAGTTTGCATTTTCATTACAGTTTCTCTTAACATTGTTTTATTGATATGGGACTTAATTTTTTTGTTTTTCAAAGCAGAAATTTATGTATAAGACAACTTATTTGTCATGCAAGAGAGAGAAATTAACTGAGAGGTGAAGTAGCTGTTCATCAGCTAGCGACTATCTATGAAATTTTGTCAATTTATTTGTTTATTTCCAATATTCAGCTTTAATACATAAACTATTCTTTAAAACACTCAGAAAACCTAAGATCTGATTCAGGTGTTGCTCTGTTTTTAGTCTTCTCATGTTATAAAGTTCACAACTCCACATTTGTATAAAGAAACATATAACAGGCTCCCATGAGGTACCCAATACCTGAACTAAAATGCCACAATGCTAAATAAATAGCTTCATTTTTCATACCCTGGAACAGTATGGACTGCCAGTGGAAATCCTCTGTGATACTTCTGTCTTTTTTCCTTCAACAGAGTAAATGATTCCTTCAGAATGCTAATAAAGTCTGTAAGATGTGTTCTGCACTTGCTGCATTTGTTGGCACCAAACTGTACATTTCTGTTGCTGTGAGGCAAATTCCAAGTCCACATTTGGGAAAGTCTTTTCTGACTATGCAGATGAACATGTCCTGGTGGGGGCAATTTGGCCTGTGGCACCCACAACACGCTTTAGGCTTCTGTTTCTCATGTCCCAGTTGCCTGAAGCTAAAAGAATTATATAGAACTGTATATGTTTTTTCCAGGTGACAAGGGTGTTATTAAAATGTTGGAAGAATAATAATAACTAAGTACTTGCTGCTGAGACAATTTTCATATAATATCCATAACTTTTTTTATTGTTGATATTTAAAATGCAGTTTTCAGGCTTGATTCTGATTCCATTTGTCACGTTGCTGTTTTTCAAGGTCTCTTTTTCCTAAACTGATGTACTACTCTTTGGTCTGAAAAGCAATTTCAAGTCCTTGAGGCTCATAAGGGATTTGAATCCTTTGCTGACTAAGGATGTGGTTTAAATAAATGCTCTTCATGAAGCAGGTACATAAAAGCTGTGTTACACGGGAACCTCAATAAGCTCTAAGTGGAATTTGGTGCTATAAAAGCACAAAGATATTTTGCACAAAAGGGCCATTCTTGGAAAGGTCTCACATGAAGAAGAAGAAACAAATAAGTGCAGGCAACTGAACTTTGAGCTGGTCTTTCACAACCCTCTCTCTGTCCTTCAATTCTTCATACATTGAAAAGTGACACAGTTACCATGATATTGAACTGTGAACAAAAAATGGCTAAACACATCTTGTGCTCTCTGGATGCGGCAGACCAGCAATGTATGTACCTTCAGAGCACAGGTGTGTCTGAGGACCTGCACAGCCAGGGTGACCTTTGGCCACTCGTTACCCCTTCGAGTTAGAGCTTCCTTCTCCGGGTAAACGCAGCAACGGTTTGTGGTTTGGGCTGCCTCACCCCCACCCCTGCCATTGTTGTTTTTGTTGTTGTCCCTGCGGCTTTTCAGAGCTGTCAGCAGCAATTTTGGCTGGTCTGTGAGGAGAGCACCACTATATTCCTGGCATCAGGTGAAGCAAACTGCAATAAAATTCTGTTCTTCTCAACAGTTTTGCTGAAAAATTCCCCTTACTGTTCTAAACACAGGCAGAGGAGGTTGGAATGCCCAACAGAGGTCCCAGCCACATACTTGTGCATTGTTTTTCTCCTTCACATTTGAACACTGGTATTCACAGAATAGAATAGTTTGGGTTGACAGGGACCTTTAAAGGTCAGGTAGTCTAACTGTCCTGCAATGAACAGGGACATCTTCAACTCTATCAGGATGCTCCTTTCTTTTCTGTCTGCAAGAGTCATAAAGCCAGAGAAGAGGCAAGGAAGTCCCTCAGTTGCAGACTCTCTGATTCTTCCCCTCTTTGGCCCTTCAGCAGCAACTGCTCAGTGAACTGGGTCCTCAGTGACCCCAGCAAAGCATTTGCTCTTCCCTCCACTGCATAGTGGCATAGGGAGCTGCTCAGCTGCTCCTTCCTCTCTGCCTTTACTGTCTTGGATTTGCTCTGCTCAAGCTGTCTTCATGTTCTCCTCTGTCCCCTGTTAAATCTGTGTGCTCCCCACAGTGCTCAGGAAAGGTAGTGTTGCAACTTCATATTGGTTTCTTTCAGCTTCTTGCTCTCAGTCTTAAAATCTCTTGGTGATGCTGCTGTGACCAGTAGTTGAAGGAGACTGGGGCACAGGCATTGACTGTGTGATTTGTATCTAGATCATAAACCCATATATTTCCCAGTACTTTACATGCATCCCAAAGGTTCTCTAGGCTAATGGTATCTTGACCCTGGGCTTCTTCAGAAATGAGGTTTCTGTGAGGCCGTCTTTATGTTTCTTGTGCTTCTGTGTCTAAGGCTTGGGAACCACTCTGTCAGTGTCAATCAGATCTGCCATAGAGGCAAAGAGGTCAGACAACACATTCACAGACAGATTCACACTTTCCTGCCTATGTGTGGTACAGCTTGACCTGTGATCCTTGTATGGGAACAGGAATCCACCTTTTCTCCCTCTGCACAGATTTAATTTCCAAGTCCAGATGTTGGATACACTTGCATCAGAGACTATGAAGAGGTTCTGTGTTCCATACTGCTGACAGGAAAAAAAAGAACTTAAAATCCTTTAAGTTGCATGCAAAAGAAGGAGCAGGAGAGGATCAAGATTTCTGGAGTGGTTCACACTGGAGGGACATCTGTGACCTTCCCAGCTGCACACAAAGTTTTGCTTGCAGCTTGCACTTCGTTAGCCACCAGGCAGACCAAGCTGAAGACACAAATACGTTGGAAACTCACATTCATTAATTCTGCTCTTCATAAATACTTGTCTGAAGCAATAAAAGCACAACAATGTTTCCTTCCTCCCTTCTTCCAACTCATAAGTTTTTACCTTTGCACTGTGCTAGCCCTAAGCCTCAGCCTGTGCAATATTTTGTTAGAGACTATAACTGTTTTAGAGGCTGAAAGTCAAAGGCTCTTGAGATTTAACCTCAAGCAATGTTTTCTAAGGAAAAGGGAGACTCTCAAAGGGGTTGAATGAACACCAGAATTAGATACTAGAAATTGAATTTGTTGAATTATTATGTATAAAAAGGTTTTCTCTCAAGGCCTATAAAATAGCATTTGGAGTATTAAAACATCTCTTCCTTTTTGAATAAGTAGGTGATGAAACAATGCATGTAAAAAGCAATGATTCAAAATATTTCTGAAACATGTAATCTATAAAATATGTGGTGTATATGAAATGTATTACTACATAAGGGTTCCTTGTCTAGGGCTAGAGCTTAGAAAAGTAGTCAGAAAAAAGCCCAAGGTGGGTTGAGGGTAGTTCAGGATAAATTTGACTTTGTGCCTTGCCAGGAAGTTGCTAGGCAGCTCTCTTTGCTGAGTGAGTTACAAATATTTGCATTTTAAGTTGAGCACCCAGACAAATCCTATGAGCAGTGAGAAAGTAATTAGTTTTGTCTGTGAAGTCAGACGTGCAGAACAGAGAGCATGGCCCATAGGGTGAAGGCTGAGGATGCTGAATTTAGTCTTTGGTTAAAAATTGATTTCCTTGATACTCCTCATACTTGCAGGGTGGTTGTTGCATGAGGACCACATTCCTGGTAGAACAGGTCTTGTGGGCAGGTCACGTCTCTTCCAGCATGTCCAGGAAAACAACCTGTCTGGGCTCTTTATCCCCACCTGTGCATGAGGGACTGGAACATCCTGTGCTGGAACATCTGGAGGTCAGCAAGGGAATAAACTTCCATTTCATTAACAGCAAAAGTAGTTGCACTGAAAGGGAAATACAAAGACAGGGGAAGAAATTATTTAAGTTCAAATAACTTTATGGATTCATCCACTGTTGTGACCTTGACTTTGTGACATTGCTATTCTTTTAATTTACAGTTTATACCCGTACAAAAAATGTGTGCTTATACAGACATGCATACATACGTTAACATAAATGTATATGTACAGTCATTTTCACATGCTAGATATGGACAGGTATAGAGATACTATCAATATACCAAACAAAAAAAATGCTGGTAATAAGTAAGATCACCCAGGGTAGAAAATGAGAAAAGGTGTTTAAAGACTGAGAGAATAAACATGGAAAATTATTTAAGGTTTCTTTGGGGTAAGTTAAGCATGAATGTGATAAGAAAAAGGAAGGAAGGAAGGAAGGAAGGAAGGAAGGAAGGAAGGAAGGAAGGAGAATGAGTAGTAGGTTCAAGAACAAGTTATCAAAGAACATAGAATTTATTTAATAAAAAATTTATTACTTAACATTTATCATAAAACATAACCAGATTTCAAGTGAGGAAAGTACCAAGATCTATCCCTGATGTGCATCAGTACGTATTATGTACAGGCCACAGGCTAATGATCCCTGGGTCTCAGACGTTTTTTACCTCATTTACAGATTGTCAGACCGACCCGTCCCCTCCTTTCCTCTCTGCCCTGGGCTCTTCAGACACATGCAGTGACTTCAGTTTCAGTCCATTGGTTTGAAATTATTCTTATTCTTGTTTGGATGTGTGGCCAGAAAGATTATATTCTGCAATCTCTTTTCATATGTCTCCACCTCTTGCAAAACAGAAAACAGGATA
>VZTI01001648.1:1666045-1758082 GCA_013397865.1 Struthidea cinerea | reverse complement strand
AATAATTATATATATATTTATATTTATATATATATGGCAAAAAGAGCATTAAAGTTGCAAAGTCCAGCATTCAAAAGTTAGGCAATGTCAAACTGAATTTCTCAAGGCATCCTTAATTTCACCTCCTGGTGAATATGCATTATGATACAGCTTTAATTACAAGGTTGCATACTATTACTTTTCCCCAGGACACCTGCTTCAGCAGGGCACAGGATGGATGGTGCTCACTTAATGAGCAGCTATTCAATATGTTCTTTTATCCTCATTGCTTGGCGTTTGGCCTCAGGCCTTATTTACTGCACACTGCTCAGGCTCGGTTCTAAAGACAGAATTATTCATTTCCTACTTGACTGTTCTGCAGTTCTCACTCTATCTGAACACATTACAAACTTTAATGAATCTTTATAATACCCTAGGAAGAGCAAGGTCCACTGGCCCCCATTTATAGGTAGAGACCTGCAACATTTCCACTTATCCTTGGTTTTAGCATTCATTTGAATTGCCTTCTCTTATCTCCTTTCAAGAGAAACCTTTTTTACAAGATGTTTCCCACATCTTATTTACTAAATATTGTGGCTGAAAATTTAAAAAGCAGTGCAATCTGAGGTAGCAATCCCAGATGGAAAATTTTGGTTCTTTTGACAGAGCAATAAGCTCTCTCTACAGAGCAACAGCACTCTCTCTAGAAGGGAAAAGAGTGACAGGTGCCACTTCAGTTACAGAAGATGTAACTTTAAAAAAAGGCTCAAGCCTTCCCTGAGCAGCCCTTCCCTGGGTTTCAGCACAGCTTTGTCCAGTTCCTCAAGCTGAGGAGCTGGTCAGTGTCTTCATGGCTTCATCCTTAATTATATAATGAACAGATTTGCTTACAAAATCTAAACCTTATAAAATCTATTTATTTTAAACCCTGGACTCTGCCTATCTGTTTCTATAACTTGCAGTTTTGAGCCACATTTTCTAGAAAGAAAAGGAAGGTGGGCACAAAACTTGAGTCTTCCCTCTCCTTGCTTAACCTCTTCTGTTTACCACATAAAAGTGAATAGTTAAAATAAAGACCTGGTGATCCTGGGCCAGTGAAAACCAAAATCCAATGCCCTTTGGTGGATTTTTTGGCTTAACAAGGTGGCAGTGTGCAGGTGCTTCAGAGAGATTAGCCTCTCTAGGAATCATTGAGACAAAATGGTAGAAATGATAGCAGAAAGAATCTCTTTGTTGTGTAGCTGGAACATGATTAAAACATTGACAAATTACTTAACCATTGATTTTTTTTTTTTTAATTTTTCTTTTTAAGTATAGATATATTAAAAAAACCCAGTTGGGTAGGATTTTGGTTGGGTGGCTTGTTTTTTAACTGAATAAATTCAGCAGCCAAGTTGAGATTAATTGAAGAATTACTGGCATGTGAGATGGGAACCGTTGAGCCTCCTGAATTAGGGAACCACCTTTTTTAATAAGTGTAAGTTCATGACCTGAGGTTCAAAGCCTGTGTAAGAATATATTCTTTTTCTAGACTATATGAATCTGCCTGGTTGGAGAGGAGGATCCACTAGGTTATGAAATAGTGCCTGTAGATAAGGCACTTTTCACTGTTCATGAATGCCTGTATCTGATGCTGCTGTTTTGAGTTCAGGTGTGAACTCTGATACTGGCAGGTTTAGCAATTGGACACATGAGTTTGGAAAGTGAGATTTGCTTAAAAGTCATGAAAGAAATCCTGGAGAGAGGACCCCAACCCAGCCCTACCCTCTGTGGCCTTTGTGCAAAGATTTGTTGTTGCTTTGGTTTTCCAGTGGAAGAATTCTTCACTCCTCTTTCAGCACTGAGGATAAAATGACATTTTTTTAGCTTTGGTAACTAATGAACACTGTCTTCTGAAATGCCATAAGATCAAGAAGAGAACTTTGGGTGAACTACATTAATCAGGACTGTATTGTTTTTCCCTTTTCCAGTTCATGGCATATTCTCATTTAGTTCACAGTTTACAGTGCAAGATAAATGGGCAAAACACAATTGCAGGAAATAGAATGTTCTTTCTTCTCTTTACTCATACTTGTTTTGTGTACATTCTCCTTCTATCTATCCTGCTCCTAGGCCTAAAGAGAAGTTGATTCTTACCTGAGGGACCGATGGAAGAAGGAAAATTTGTTTTCCTTTAAACAAAAAAATATTCAAAAACATTATTAAAATTTTCTTAGACTGTAATTTTAATTAAAAATTAGCGATAGGATAAATTTAATTTGATTTTCAGGTGGTTCAGACTTCCAGTTGGAGCAAGAATTTCAGATGTACTCCATCTCCTTTTGTTGTGTCCCATTCTATAAAAATCTTCTTTTGATCACCTGCTGAACTACTGTTCAGAATGGTGGCCTATATATTTTTGGCTTCTGTTTTTCTAGTTTACCTTTCTTTTCTGCTTGGAAAATTAGCAAAATATTTTTAAATTATGGGGTTTGTAACCTGATTAGAAAATAACATCCATTTGGATTGTAATATAATTTGCACTACTTCTGCACTGTTAATTATTTTATAGAGAATCACTATGGTGAAGAAAAAGGATTTTGCTCCATAAGACTTCCTGGCATTTCATTGTCCTTCACCATCAAAATGTTCACACCCAGTTAGTTCAGCTAGCAAAGAAATGGCAAAATAAAGGGATAGTGATTGACAGGAACATGGAAATTAAAAAGCAACTTCATTGCACAGGTACTTCACTGTTCTGCTCTTCCTGTGATAAACCTTAGCAAGTAAGTGCCTCCAAAAGTGATGGGTTTTTCTTAACACAGATTACCTTCCTCTGCTTCTATCATTATTTAAATCCATAAGATATTTGTCCCAGACTTTGCCATGAATTTCAGAGATGCCATTTGCAATGAGCTCAATCTATTTTCTCTAATTAATACAGTTCTGATACCAGATATGACTGGTTTTTATTTGAAAGGGGAATATATTAATTTGTCACAATATTTTTTTTTTTTTTTCACCTAAGCAACAAGAAAAAGGCAGACTCTGAGAAGGAAAGGGAAAAGTTCTTGTCCTTTACTTGCCCTATGGGTGTGCTCCAAACAAAAAGATTCAGAAAGTACTCTGAAAAATCCAGTAAGTTCAACATCAGTTATATTCCTATGGTGTTTTCCCCATCCTGTTGACTGGTTGCACGTAATATGGTGCCAGAAAGTCATCAGTCTGGCAGCTGGGGTGTTTTTGTTTTGTTTTGCTTTGCTTTGCTTTGCTCTGCTTTTCTAACACTGATCCAGTAAATATTTGCTGGGCCATTTGTACCATCTGCCATGCAAATGTTAGTCCAAGGAAGAATGGCAGACTGGGTGGAATATCTGTGTTAAAGCTCCATTTAAAGTGGAATTGCTGGTGCCAGTGGCAGGAAACTGTGAGAACAAGGAAGTTAAGCAAGAAATACAGAGCAGAAAAGGACATAGGCCCTGAGGCTTTTCTAGAGAATCATCTGTTTCCCCACACCCCTGACTGAAAGTGGGGCTCACACATTTCACATCCTTCTCTTTCCTCAAGATGCAGTGAACGTGGGAAACTAAGGACCTGCATTTGAGTGGCTTGGCGCTAGGAGAAGACAAACTGTTTTGGCTCAGTTAGAAACAGAGACTTTGCCCAACATCTGCAACTAAAGATACAAATTTGTGTGGCTCAAAACCACTTTGGTTTCTGTCTGCTGCTCCTGTGTGCTCAGGGGCTGCAGTCTGACTCAGAAGCTGGAGGAGGCGTGATTTAGAGCCAATTTGGGATCATCTTGGCTTTTGAGAGTATTTTTTCAAACAAAACACCATGAGATGCACTAAAGTAATGAAATGCTCATGTTGACTCAGGCCAAAGAGGAGAACTTGTGATATTCTTATAAGTACCTGGGTTTTGTTCCCCTCCTCAGTTGTGTGAGTTAGCTCCTCATTTAATAGAAGAAATACTCATCATGTTTCTGAATACTTTTCCTTTTAATGGAACCAGCTTCCTTTGGAGTTTCTTTGTTACCCACTGGATCATTTCAGATGAACTCTCTCAAAAAATTTTTTTTAAAAAGAGACAAGCGAATACACCTTCCTTTTGTTTGACCTGTGATACAGAGAAAGGGGAAAAGACCATGATATCGATTTTCAGATGACATGTACTTCACCACAGGTCAAGTCAGTGTACGGTAAAATGCATGGATCTGTGTAACACAAAAGGAAACAGTAAAAGGTGATTTCCTTGGCATCAACCACTCACTGTTAGTGTTGCTGCAGCTATATAAAACCCTGTGTAGTCCTGTTGCTTGACCTTCAATCACTGTAACAGTGACGCGTGGTTAGAAAAGCACCAAATTTCACTTTCTTCCTTTGTAGCATTCTCCACCGGCATTTGTGATAGAAATGATTGCTTTTGAGAAAATGAAGTGTCAGGATGCTTGGACAAAGCATCACAGACATCCTCAGTGTTAGGAAATCACATAAACAAACCAACAATGTCTTGACCAGTGTACATTAATGGAAGAATGATTGTTTCAACAGGGGGAAATAAAAACAACCCTCAAAACAGCATCTTTCTCCTTTGGCAAAGTGATGAAATTATTACCAGTGTGGTTCTTATTAGTGATTCCTGATATTTCCAGCTAATATCTGATTAATTTTCGCTATTTCTGGTCATTTTTCTTCACTGTGTCAAAACCCAAAGTTTTCCCTTTTGCAGCAACATGCAAAGTACCAACCTTCTAACTCAGCTCAAGTCTGATGAGGGTTCACAGATGAAGGGACACCAGTGAGCTCTTTTCATGTTTCAATAGAAAGTAAAACCAAAACCAACTAATCCTTCCTATTGGAAGAAAATATAGCAAATCAGAGTTTGGAAAGCCAGGGCTGAAAGAACTATTTGCTTTTATTGTACAAAAAATAAAATTGATTTCCATATGCTTGATTGCATTGGGTTGACAATTCTCATTTTGTATGCACCTGACAGGCAGAGAGAGGTTAAATTTTTTCTTTCCCATCCATTGTCTCAGTGAATTTACTGATTCATTCAAATCTGAAAAATACCAATTATACTGTCAGAAGGGAAATCAGGATGGCATTTCTTGCTTCCAGACTTCCTTTGCTGCCATATAGGTTATGCTTGCCTTTGTTGGAATGGAGAGCGCTGTGTGCTGTAGCAGTGACAAAGTTGCTGTTGTGGATTAGCAAAAAGACAGTGATGTGAATGAATCTGAAACTGTCATCTTTTTATTGTTTCATGAGACGAAAGGTAATTTTTAACTCAGTCCCAAATGTCACTCACATGTGTTCAGCATTCTCTGCAGCATCATCCATTTGCTACCTTCACCCAGCATGAGGACTAGGAAGCCCAACTCTGGCAAATGGAAAGCATACATTAAAAATAATGAACATTTGTTCTTCATCATTCCAGAGCAATTTTTTCAGTGATGTATATGTGTAGGCTTATTTATTTCAAGTGAATTTTGTTTCTGCTGTTTGACCTTCATAATAGATATAGCAGCTATCAACCATTAATTGATTCATTATAGAAGTATTGATTAATCACAGGCACCGAAGAAGGTCAGTGCCCAGTTGATTCCAATTTTAATTCCGCATGATGCTTTTCGCTATCTTGATTTAGTGAGCTCGCACTATATCCTTTGTCTCTTGCTACGAGAGGGATGCATCTTCCTTTCCTCTCAAGCTGATTGACAGTCACTTTCAGGCAGGAGATAGCAGCTGCAGCAAACTCACATTGTTGTCTTCCTTGTTTGCCCCAAGTGAGATGAAACTATATAAAGGGAGTTTATTCTCTGAGATCACTAGAACTGAGACTTGAGGCATTTGGTTCTCTTATGTGCCACAGGACTGCCAACCCTGACTTTTTCAGAGACAAAATTTCACATGCTTTTCTGAAAGGAACTTAAGTTTTGGAAGAATGAAACATATTTCTGAATGTAATTGTGTAATGACCAGATGTATCAAAATGACTTTTATAAAGGCCATATTGCTATGTTACAATTTGCAGTGTCACTGCTACTGGGACTCTATAGATGTATGCAGTGCTTATAAGGGCCTGCATAATTTAGTGGTTCACATATATTTTATTTCTCAGAGCAATTGCCTGTTGCCTGGAGGAGAGAAGAAATTGACTATATTAAGCAATAAATACAATGCGTAATTGTGTTTAAATGTAAACTCATATTTTCATGTAATTTTTTTTTAACTGGTCACCCTGAAGGTAGTGGTTAATTACGAATAATGGCTGGACATCAGGAGTGACTATGAAATTCTAAGACATGCCTTGGCATACAAAATCTCTTGGTTTACAGTGCCTGCACATGCCAGTTTTTCATTTCCTCACTCTTTTCAAATATCTAAGTTGGGCATGAACTGAACGACACATTATGTCAGCTGCAGACCCCCACAAGGTGACAAAGCATCGGAGCATTCAGCCACGTCAAAGAGAGATGTATGTCAGGAAAGACAGTGTTTGAGGGTCAGGTAGCATGTTTGGCATTGGCTCAGTGCCTGGCCACTTCTTGCTTTGCTTTTCAGACAGATGGACCTCAGCACGGCTTTGTTTAGGACAGACTCCCACATTTGTATTCTTCAGGTACGTTCTCACTCTCTGCAGTTGTCATCTTGGGGTTTGAGAAAAGTCACTGCCCTTACTCACAATGGGAGTAGCTGAGAGTGTGACAAGGTTTCTCCTGTTCAGAGAGTACCTGCTCTCCATCATCATCATCATGGGGTTTCTAGAGGTGTGCATGCTTGCCTTCTCTGGTTGGGCCATGTGGCAAAGCAATCTCTTGCCAGCAGTGCAGAACTTTGGCTGAGTGCCAGTCCTGGACTTTTCCAAGAGCTGTGCTTTCAACATTGAAGGCAGAAAGAGAGAACTGCAAGACTTCTGGGTCAGTTCCTTTGGTGGGAGAAACTCAGGGTCTGGGACTGGTGTGCCAGAACAGAATGGGGTTTTCCAGATGGCATGCCAATGCAGAGAAAGCGGTAATTTGTACTATGTCTTCATGAAGTAAGTTAACCGAGTTAAGTTAAACAGCAGTATTTCTCAGACTATTCTGCTTCCTGATACTAATCAAGTATAATTAATCTGTATATAAATATTATAGTTGTGACGGAAGATAAAGATACGTGAATTGCAACTAGCTTATTTTTTTTTCTGAAAAATCTCTTGAGAAATAAGTTCTTTTTCTTGTGGTTGGTTTATTTTCTTGAAAGCCGATTTTCATTCATGCCTCAGAAGATGGGGGAAGGTGACTAAAACAATTTTTGGCATTTTTTTCTTTATTCAGTGTTTTTGCCTTGATTGAATCTAGTCAGTGAGCAAGCCACAGGTGACTCAGAGGATGACTGCATGGAAATAAACGCTGTTGCTGGGAGGAAGCGTTTCTGAAGGATGGGAACAGGAGCTTCATGTAAGTACAACTACTCACATCCTGGTGTGCCTGAATCTCTGGGCTTCAGTCTGATACATATTGCAACCTGCAAGGCAGATCTTTTAGCAACTGATGGAATTCGTTAGAGTATGACAATGATGACATTTGTATTGGCATCTGTCTAGCAGCAAATATTTTAGTTTCATGCTAAGCATGATCAAGCCAAACAGGAATTGATTATAACCTCAAGTCAATATTTTCCTGGCAAAAGTAAAGTATTCAGTGAGAAAAAAGTGGCCACTTTTCAGCAAAACTTATTGTAATGTATTATTAATGCAAAGATTATCAGATAAAAACTGGAACTTGGCAAGCTGTCAAAAACTCAGAGTGAATCAAAAATTTATAAAACACTATTGAGTTAAAACAATCTTATTATAGATCCTAGCAATCATTTTTGCTGAAGCATGCTCCTTAGATTATTTTACTGTTGAGACATTAGTATACAAGGATTTAGAGCTTTGAAACTTCCCCCTCGCTCTCTCATTCTCTCTCTTTTCTTTTTCAATGGCATAAAATTAAAAATGAAATTTACACAGTAAATTATTTAGCTTCAGTTCACATTTGGATTGAATAAGAACAATAGAGTTTAAAATAATGGCAGTACTTTTTCCTTTATGGATTGTATTTTGCTGACTTACATGAAAAATTACTGCTATTACATTCAAGCAGAATAAATTGCTTTATGAAATCTGTAAACTTAATTTGTGCATGCACTCAAGCACTAGCTGCAGACATGATGCTTTCAGGAAAGAAAATAACCCTGGTGAAATGCTTCTTCATCTGTGGATTTTTTCTGCTTGTGAATGCTTTAAATTTTTATTATCTGTGTCATTCTTAAACATAAGATCCATTTTTCCCAAATGCTGGGCAGTGACACTTGGTGGATACATTCTGAAATGGGTGCCTATAACTGTCCATATCTCTGAGCATCTGTCCCTTTTTGTATGGGGATTTCTAAAGTGCCTACATCACTCTTGCATTTAAGCTTCATTTTTCCTGGAGATAGCTTAAAGCAAGGGATGTCTTGAAATATCAGCTCTTCTAGATTTCATCTTTGTCTTTCTCACTTAGGAGTAGGCAATTTTTGTTCCCTAAAAGTAAGGTCAGCCCTTAAGGTTTGTTAATTTAAAGCAATGTAGTTCTGAAATAAGGATAAAACTTCTCTTTCTTTCTTTCTTGACTCGGGTATCTCAGAGCAGAACGTGAGTTTACCAGCAGGTTCTGTCAGTCATAGATACTGCAATATAACTGCCATAAATGCACTGAAGGAGTAAGGTGTTATATGTAGTTTCCTCTGCTGGGTTTTTGTCAGACTGCCAGCTCTTTCAATTTGTATTCACAAATTAATTTTTCTAAGTGATAAGTAATAATTGTATATTACTTACTATGAAAGTAATATTATGCTTTGTAATAATTTACTTTCAGCATAGGAGGAGTGGTGTTTAGAAGGGACCTGGAAGATCTCTCTTTTAAGCAGCATTTCTCTGAAAACCGAGGCACACCATCCCAGGAGAGTGCTGGCAGGCAGAGGTGAGGCTTGTCTGCGGGGTGCAGCACAATTCTCAGACAGAATGCAGGAAGCCACCTCGGCAGGATGCTGCTACTGAGCTGATGTCCCAGCTTCCCCTGCTGGCTGGCGAGCCATCCTCAGCACCAGCTAGCCGCTGGCTCCCAGCATCCCACCCTGGGTTAACACGGAGGCTGCGGGATCAGACTGCAAACAGAGCTCACCAGGATTTGCCCACCACCCACTGTGCAGAATACATTGTGTTCTCACTTTAGCAGTGTGGGGAAAATGAAGACTCTTTGTAGGTATTTGAATAATTGATAATCTTAAAGTGAAATAGATTAAGCTTTTCTTCGTTTACAAGCTCACCTAAAGCCTGAATGCCAGAGCAGCTTTCGTCTGCTCAGAGACATAATGTAATGAAATCACAGTTGATACCATGACCCATGAATTGTTATTTTTAACTTGACATTTCTTTCACGTCACTGCAGATGTTTTGAGGAATAGAAAATAAATGAAATTACTGGGTTCTTTCTTTTGAACTAACAGTCTATTGTCAGGTTTATCATGTTACAATGGTAACAGCAATTGCCTTAAGTGATTTTTAATGGGTAACAGTACACATCAAGTTATGATCTTGTCAGACGTGAAAACTAACCAGGGTTAATTTTCATCAATATTTGAATAGAAAACTGAAGAAATTCCTGAGGGCTAAAGAAAGCTTTGAGAACTTATTAGGATTAGAACAAAATATTAGGAAAAGATAATAACAGGAAAACATATTGTTGCTAATTAAAATTAATTGACCATACTGTTTCCAAAAAAATTAATGTAATTGCAGCTGTCTATGCAAAATAGGGATGATGAATTTGTAATTAAGAACAGAAATTTTATAAGCACAGTCACAATTATTTCATTTACATGTATATATGTGTGTGTGTATATATATATATACACACACAGGATCAGCTTCATATTCTCCAGTCTGATATTTGTCAGGTGAAAATGCCACACTGCAATTACACACATACACAAGCAGAGGCAAGTTCTGCTGTTTTGACATTAAGTAGGCTCTAACATGTAACCAGTACTTTAAGATCAATAATACAAAATTTTACTGGGATACAGTCGGAAAAGCCAGTTGCTTCCTGGTTCCCATTATGCTGGAATCTGGCAAACATAAAAAAGAAACTATCCCTAGCTTTACCAGTCAGACAGAGCAAAGGGGACTGGAAATAGACTGTGGAAACAAAGAGATGAGTAGTTGACTTCCACTAATTTAAATTAATTACAATTTTACTCATTTTGACTATGCTGAATAAGGGCAAGAGGGTAAGAGCAGCCACAGAGGAGAAGAGAAAAAGTCTTAATGCGTGATATTTTAAGAAACTTAAGTTTAGGTGGCTACATGAGCGTCTTCATCTGCTCGGAATGTCTAAGCTTCTACTGTGTTCAGTGGATATTTAGCTGAGACAGGGGAATTAAAAGAACCATTCAGTTCATATACCAAGAGGTTTATCAGCCAGACTGCTCCCACAGACAGCTCTAAGGGTATGGAAAGGAACCTGATCCTGCACTATAAGGGACATATTCTTCAAGTAAACCATTTTAAAGAGCACTGTAATCACCTTCCTACCTGAATGCATTGCTTTGTAACATTCAATGCTCTTAATTTAAACAAATACTTAGTTGAGGCAATGTATGTGTGAGGTAAAATCTGCGGCATGGCTTCAGGATCACAGGCTTTCCTCTTCCTCTGTGAGATGAAAGAGATACATCTCAGCAACACAAATCTTCCGCAGCCTTTCCACGGCACGGCTGTGAATTTCTGATTTGAGTGTAATTTTTCATATTTATTATTTGACCTATATTTTGTCTTATTGGGGCTTCTCACTTGAATGGCACTCCATGCATGTAAACTTAAACAGTTTTTTTTATTCGGGCTTTCAGAAACACCCTTTGCTCTCAGCATCTGAACTCAGCACCGATGCTGATCAAGTGAGCAGAAAACAATCTCCCGGAGTAATTTTAAGAGCTTTTCTCTAAACGATGTTGCACCAGTTATCTAATGATGCATGAAAACAACATAAAACTGGAAATGCTCTTACCAATGTTTCTGTGTAATCACAACATTAGAAAGTCAGATCTTTGGGCTTGAACTTTTTGAGTGATGTAGTATAGTTCACTTGTGTCACTTGATGCTCAGGTGTGAGTCATCTCCCTTCTGTATAGTGGGTGGCTTTAAAGCCATGGCGAGATTGTAGCTGTCAACTTTCTCAGATGCTGTTTCAGGATCAAGAATAAGATTTTTATCGAGCAGAAGAGTAGTTGCGTGGCCAGGGCTATCTTCTAACATGTGAGGTTAATCTCATTTCTCTCCATTTTCTACCTGTACTGCAGATAAAGTGGATTTTTCCACAAATGCTGTTTCCACACAAGGATACCACCAGCCATGCCATTATCTCCAAGTTACCTAGAACTGAGTAGGAATTTCTTGAATGATCATGCTGGGCTTGCTCTCTCCTTCCCCACGCTGCTGCCATCTGTACTACTTGGCTGTTATCTGTGGCTCTGGACTGTAGAAGTAGCATGCCACGGGACTTAAAAGAGCTTTCATCTTATTAGCATCTCAGCCAGCAAAGCATTTGATTCCAGAGGGGCATGTCAGTAAACCTCAAGGAAGATCTTGTCTGCATTAATATATTTTTGGCTATTAATAATGTTGACCAGCCCATAAAACTCTCAGTAATAAGAAGTACCAGCTTCATCTGAAGCCCTGTGTCGTGGGGTGACTTTATAATGTGTATCCCCTATCGCTACCCTATGCCCACCAATCTTGTCTGTGTCTTTAAACTGAGCCTGAGAAGGACAGAAAACAAAGAACTTTTCAAAGCAGTTGTTTCAAGGACACGGAGATACGCTCCTCTGTTTCTGCGGTACCCTTGGTTTTTTTCGGCTCTTTTTTCTCCCAGCGAGAGACGGAGGGTTGAATTTCGTTTTCCTAGGATTTTTGGGTTTTTTGTTCTTTTCTTCTCTTCTGGACTGTTTCAACAACATCTGAACACATCAGGAGAATTTTCCCAGAGGCCCGGGGGGGTGGGCCCTCGCCGACCAGCTCCGAGGAGGGGAGAGACCGCACCTACAGAGGACCTCTGAAATCTTCTCAGGTCTTCTCTCCACAGAGAGAGAGATCTCATTATTTAGCATTACTATTCCCCACCTGTGTGTTTGTTAAATAAATAGCCTGTTATCTCTTTCACTTTCCTTTGAGGAAATTTTTTTTCCCGAACCTGGGGGGAGGGGTGGTTGCAACCTGACTTCTATCAGAGGATATTCTCCTCCAAATTTGTCCAAACTAGGACACCCTGGTACTTTAAAAACCTTAAAAATTCCTGCAATGTGTGTGGTGACCCATTACCTCAAATAAGCTCATCACAAATACAGTGTTTGGTGACTACTACCTCAGTGTGATTCACTAGAGTGCTGGGTAATGTGTTGCTTGCTTTTGTTAGTTTCAAAAGAACAACTGTAATAATCAATTATCAGCAGGCAGTGGTTTCCTCCATGTTCAAATACATCAATTGCCAGTTGCTGTCAAGCTCTGCTGGGTGCATCACAAGTGGTCATAGCCTCCCAGAATTTCTTTCTCTGGTACTTTGCGCAGTGGCGATGATTTCTGACCATTTTTACTCTCGGTGCGTTCATGTCGGCCCAATGAAGTCTACTTGTTGCCCAGTCTTTTGTATAACGTCATCTGAGGTGTCCTCATGAATCTTTTCAGGCTCTTGGTGCATTTTAATTAGAGTCTCTGTCTTCCCTTCTTTCTGCACTTGCTCTTTCTCTCAGTCACCTCTGGGTTTTTTTTCCATTCTAAAAGTCTCTGGTAGTCAAGGGAACTAGTTTCTGTGCAGCCCAGTGAGAGCTTATTATTTCTTTCAAAGGACTCACTGCATTGTCACTCTTAGTTTCTCTGTTTTCCAACTCCCATGTCTTGCAGATCTGGTAACCATTACAGCAGTGTGTGTGTGTGTGTGTGTGTGTTTGTGCTTGTTCTTTCAAATAGTTTTCTTTGGCTTTTTGCTTCATTTTGTTCCATTCTGTATTTTGCCCTTCTTTGAAATTACTCAGTTTTCTATTTCACATTTGAGGTGTACTTTTATAATTCTAACCCTGACCATGGAAGTCACTGTGGCACAAAAGACAGAGTTTTCTCAAGAATCTCCCGTTACTCACATTATGTAAGAGCAGCCAGACCGAGTTGAGAAGAAGGTCTATCCAGCCCAGTGCTTACCCCAGCAGTGGCTCACAGCAGGTACCAAAGGATGAGTTGAAAAGCTGTTGGCCATCTATGATAATACTAAAATATTCTCCAAGCATTCTACAAGTTGCAGGTCAGTGGTTTCATAAACCAGTACAGTGGGGATTTTGAGCTGGTTATATTATTTATTTATTTCACAATTCATTACCCTCAAAAAAAATGTATTCTCTTCATTAGACGGGTTGCATTTTGAACCTCTGTAAGCACTTATGCAAACCCCCAGAAATGTGAAGCAAGAAATTCCACAGCTGAAGTATAAGCTGTGTGAAGAACAACTTACTTTAATTTTCTTTTTATGAACATACCATCCCTGAATACCTATTGATGCTTTCTTGTTCTTGTAGAGGAACAGACTGCAAAGTCTTTCTGGAATGGTCTAATCCTGACATTTTCATAATCTTCTGCCTCTCTCAGTCATTGCTTTTCAGATCACCATGCTGTTTTCCAGTTTGATCTGTGTTCTTTTCACTATAGTTCTTTATGCTGGAAATTTGGTTTTTTGATCATAACTCCTCCTTGCTAAGATTTTCAAGGAATTCTCTACTTATCCACTAGAAGCCTAGGATCTTGGTCCTGAAGGGTAGTATCAGACAAAATTGCCCAATTTTTCTTTAGAAGTTCTTCCTCATTGTACCTTTCTCTCCGTTGAGTTATGATGCCCAGTCATTCAGCTCTAAGATGTCCTTAAACTTTTTTCCGCTGCTGCTCTTCAGCTTTCCGACCCTGAACAACCCAATATTCTCAGTAAACTTTGCCACTTCACTGTCCACACTCTGTTTCACAGCCTTTTAAGAGTATGTTAAACAGCATGAGTTCCAGCAGGGTCCCTGTAAGATTCCACTGGTAACCTCCCTCCACTGTGAAAATTGGCCATTTACTCTTACCCTTCCTTTCAATTGTCTAATCAGTTGTTTATTCTTGCAACAATTTTTTATCCCACACCCATTTGGATACTTCAGGAAATTTTGTGGAAGAACCTTGCTGAATGACTTTCGGAAATCCATATAGACTGTATCAAACAGATCTCTTTCATCCACATGAATGAAATAGGCAGTTTTTAAAGTGTGAATAATCTGACCTATTTTCCAGTCACCTATATTAGGGTAAAAAGAAGCTACCCTTGGAGTGCTTATTCACTCCACTGACTTGAGAGGGACTCTAGACATACAACTACTGGCTTCAGTGAGCTTTCCACTAGACACCACAGGTACCCTGCCTTTACAAAATGTGTAAGGAAATATGTCTACAACTTCCTGTCCCACAGATCATTTATCCCATAGAATCCTATAGTTACTGTCCCATAGAATTAACCTCTTCTCTCCTAGACCAGTTTTCTGAAATAGTTCTTGCTCCAAGACCAGTTTTCTGAAATAGCTCTTGCTCCAGATTCCATCCATTTGTTCCTTTTTTTTTTTTTTTTGGTCATTTTTCTGATGCTATGCATTAATTTCCTTTGAAAGCTTACCAAAATGGAGAATTCCAAGGAAGTGACATGGTTTAACCCCGACAACAACTGTGCCCCACACAGCCATTTACTCCCTATGCCACTCCACTGAGATGGGGGAGAGAGTAGGAAGGGTGTAGCAAAAAATCATGGGTTGAGATAAAGATGGGTTAATAGGTAAGGCAAAAGCTGGATGTGCAAGAAAAACAAAACAAGAAATTCTTTTACCACTTCCCATGGGCACGCAGGTGTTCAGCCATCTCCAGGAAAGCAGAGCTCCATCACTTGGGAAGACAGAATCATAGAATATTCTGAGTTGGAAGGGACTCTTAAGGATCACTGAGTTCAGCTCTTAAGTGAATGACCCATACAGGGATCAAACCCACAACCTTGGTGTTATTAGCACCAGGCTCTAACCAACATCATCATTCCTTCTTCCTCCTTCTTCTCCCAAATTTATATACTGAGCATGGCACCATATGGTCTCGAATGTCCCTTTAGTCAGTATAGTCAGCTGTTCTAGCTGTGTCCCCTCCCAAATTCTTGAACACCCCCAGCCTCCTCTCTGGGGTGTTGCAAGAAGCAGAGAAGACCTCGGTGCTATGTGAGTGTTGCTCAGTAGTAACTAAAACATCTCTCTGTCACCAGCACTGAATCTAAAACAGTCCCCTACCAGCTACTATGAAGAAAATTAGCTCTACCCCAGCCAAAACCATCGCAGCAGAACAGGGAAAACTACTGCAGAGATGTTAAGAGGGATTTTAAAGGCTGAATTCACTCTCATCAACTCACATCCATACACCTGGGCACAGAAGAAGAAGCAGGATCCCAAGACACTTCCTTTATGCCCTCAAGGGTTCCCATCTGGCGACTTGTCACACAATGCTGTCCGAACACATGCACTTTCCATTACTTAATGTTTATCTTCAAAAGTGTGGAGCTTGGTTTTACACTGTATTTTTGATTTCTTTAGCCTGTGTTTTTTCACATAGACTAATTTTCTTCCAGATTGATCATTTTCCACAAATGAAAATGTACAGATTCATATGTTCAATATCTTGCTTAAATATTTCATCTGCTCATATAAATTGAGAGAAATATTGATATATTTGTCAGATATTGTAGTGGAGAACTAGCCATTTATTTAATTCATCATATTACTCTAACAACCTACTACAGGAAATTTGACCTTACGAAAATGTTTTCTGTAGAGGATTGAGAGTTTCTTTATTCAAAGGTTTCAAACATTTTAGAATTAACCCAATCAGTTTTCCTTTATGTTAAAGATATTAATTATTAGAACTCAGATAGATGTATTTTCTCTGTCTGTTTCATCTTAGCATAGTAATCCAGATTTATGTTACAGTTTGGTTGGCTGCATTTCTACTGATAAAGAATTAGTGTGGGATAGCTTCTTTGTCCTTCTGGTCCACTCTCTTTAGCGTTTTTCTTTTCCTAAGAGTGCCTGCTTATTTATATTTTCTTTTGCTTAATCAGCTGAGTTTATTATTTAGTATGATTAATTCTAAAGTATTTTCTTCTGTTTCCCAGGTCACATAGTAGCACCTATTTCAAAAGCTTACAGGCAGTTTGCGATTAGAAAATTTTAGTCTGAATGAGCTTAAGGTCTTACATATTATTCTTAGGCAACCACTACAGCTGTCTTTCTTGATTTAGACTAAATGCCTATAATTCTACAGCTAATTAAATTAAATCTTTGAATGCCCTATCTCTAGACTTAACTATCAGACCACTTTAGAAATATGAATATTTTAGGGGGTTAAAATTAGATGATTTATAGTAATGTATCTGGGGATTTTATTATGCCTCCTTTGAAATACATAACATTATTTAATTCCAGATTAATATGTCTAGCAGCAAGTCCCTCAGTATTTCTGACTTATTCTATAAGCCCTTGTTCTACCATCTGGCTACTGTTGCTTTTGCCCGTGCTTCCAGACCAGACCCATCAAATGTCACTTGTTTTTGGCCTCAGCCCTGCTCTCTTTCACAGTGATATTTGTCCCTCTCATGTTTGAATTAAAGTGTTGAGCCTCTCTTCTGCTTTTGAGCCTCAGCAGTGGCTGTGGAGCCCAGGTCTTCTACTGAGGCATGACTGGCATGGGGTCTCCTTGCTGGAATAGCCATTGGTGCAGGCCACCAGCATCCAGCAGGAGGACCTGCCACGGTGCTCTCTCCGGCCAGCACACTGCCCCTGCACCGGGCAATCTTCCACCTGCCTCGGGTGGGGAGACAGAAGCCGATCGCGGTGCAGGAGGGCAGGCGAAGCTCTCACTCGTGTTCGCCTTGCCCACCAATGGCACAGGTGCGCGAAGGAGGCAGGAATAAAGCAGAGGGACTTCTTCATGAAGGCAGGGAAGGGTTTATTGGAGAACAAAAACCCACTAAGACAGCCACTAAAATGAGGGTGTCGTAGGATTTTATGCCCCTACATAATAGGTGTGGATAACGTATAATAACCAATAAAATACCAGTTACGGGGTGTTACAAGGGGGGAGAGAAGGGATTAGGGTGAATGGGAGAAGGAGTGGGGGGAGAGGAGTAACATGAGCCAATTACCAACCGAGGAACATAGAACTTTCTGGAGAAATAACCAAACATGAACTGTAAGGGGAGGGGGGGGCAGCAGCCAATGGTCAGCGTGCTTTACCCAGCCTTTTGGGTGCTCACTGTGTCTTCGAGCCCTTGAGCTGTGGAGGCATCAAACCAATGGCCCTGTTGGTCTGCTTGGTCCAGCTGAACATGGCTCTGGCCATGGCTCACCACAACAAGGACCCTTTCTTTGTCAGGGTCATCCCTGTGGTTACCACCTGGGGTACCTGTCACTTTCTCCTGTTTCCCACACACACAGAACATGATGCAAAGTGCCACCACATTGCCCCAGCCTAAGAAGATGGTTCCCCAGAGCAGGGACAGCTCACATTAATGAGAGGGTCACACAGGGATAGATGTGTGCAAACACAGCTCATCACATCTGATTTCTGCTTTTTTGACAAAGCAGGGAAAGGCTGGAAGACATGGAGGCTGGTTGTGGCAATGTGTGTCGTGGCAGAAGTGGAGTCCTGGAAAGATGGACTTACTTCTTCTCTGTTCTGCAGGAAGCATATGGCAGACTGGGGAGATAAACCCAGATCTCCCAAATGCCCAAGAGTGCCTTAGCTGTAAGACTGAATGTCTCCACTGTGGTGATGAACTGTTTTTCAGATGAGTTGCAAAGCAGTTAGCTTGCTCCTCTGCAGTCATTAAAGATCCCAAGATTGCTTTTCATGAGCTTCCAGTAGTGTTACTTAACGGAGTATCCTGGCTGCAGTCCAGCCCAGCTTACTGTAGACCACTTTTCTAGACTTCGGTCCTTTCAGCTGTGTAACGTAAATCATCTCACTCAGCACTGCTGGAGTTCCTTAAGAGTTAGAAAAGCTTGCTTCATAGCCACTGTAACGCCATGGAGTGAAGCAATCCTTTTATATAAATGCTGTCTGCAAGTTCTAGTCTCTCTGTCTGTGTTTCCTGCATTTCTTTCACTCTTTTCACTATCAATATTGTTATAGTGTATGCTCGTACATAATGGCATGGACTAAGGAATGCTGTGAGATGCCAGTCTTTTGCCCTGGACTTGAAACTGATGATATACACAGATGTCAAGGTCATGTTTCAATAACATGTTTTGGATAGTCTGCATACAGACAGAAAGGGATGAATAATTGTGACTTTTTTCTGACTCTCAGGCAGAGTCCTTACAAATTTCTGAGTACTTCTTGAGAATTTTCTCTTCGTTTTCATATTAAAGCAGCCATAAGGTCTGAATTAATCTCTCTTTTCTGCTCGATGGTCCTCTCCAGACAAGCTCTACCAATGTTAATGAAACATTGTAGTTGTTACTGCAGATGTAATCCTGGTGCATTCTTATCCAGTAGTTCTGTTGTGAAGTTTCCTAGGTTTGACTGGCCAGTCTAATCAGTAGATAAAGTTCTATATGGTCAATGGCCTTCACTTTTCTGTTCTTTGCTACCTTCTATTGTTTGCTACCGGGGCAAGGCTGTGTTTTCAACACTACTCTTCCTTAGGGAGATAGTGCAGGAAACAAAACCCAACACAGGTTACAGCCTCCTTGCCTGCAACCCGCACCAGGCACACCTTAGGCCAGCAGCAACTGACTGCAACATGCATTCCAACCCCAGAACTGGTTGTACGCTTCGCTTTTGATTGTAGCTTTGTTTTTAAAGTACATCATGGCCATTTTATGGAAGTATTGACTCCATCTGACTGTTTTATGTATTCTGCTCCTAAGCACCAGGAAGATATTAATCAGCCCTCTTCAGAAGCTTTGCCTGTATTCCATGCAGAGACTTTTGCCTTTCTCGGCTTAAAATAGCATTCAGGTTCAACTTGAGTTTCCTCCATGGATTTTTTCCCAATTCTATTTTTATGCACTGATTTCAAAGGCAGAATAGTTCTTTTTCAGATACGCAAAAAATTCTCAAAGCACAAGACCATCAGCAGACTTCAGTTGCTTGCCTTCTTTTCAGTTGAGTCTGTATAGTATGTCAAGACCAGCTTTGGCTGTAAAGCCCTGGATACGGTGAGCTGGTTTAGATTACCTAGTTTTATTGCCTTCATTCATCATTCATAATCCATTATAGCATTTCTGTATGATAAGACTGCAATAACATCTCAGACTTGATTAGAATATTAATTTTTTCTCAGAGTTATTTCTTTCCTGGGACAAAGATTTTGAAACTTTTTTGCATAAGAATTGGTTAATTTTTTTTCTTATTATCCTATTCCAAAAGTATTTCTTACATTAGCTAGAAGTGGGAATTAATATTTGAGACCTCTCAATAGGTCTTTTAACTTTCTAAAACTCAGGCAAAAATGCTATGGCATTGTCAGTTTACCTTTTTGCTATACATCCTCAAAAAATTCCTAAAAATATCCATTTCTGTCAAATGAAATCCAACATTTGTTATATATACTCACAGGAATGTACTCTAGAAATTGCAATATATAACCAACTTGAGAAAATTAAGTTGATCAGTTCTACCACCAGATTATCAAAGCTTGACTTAAAAAAAAAAGTCACTAAAAGAAAGGCCCAGAAAACCAAAATATAAATTCCTCTTGTCACGTTCTTGCGTTATTGGCAGATGCCCTAGGCAGCTCCGCTTTCTCTGTCTCAGATAGCGAAATTATTACCTTAGAGCATGGTGTCTGAAGTGCTCTCAGGGCCCAGAAAAACTCCAGGGCAGCAGACATGTTCAATAGGGATGTGGGATGACTAGGGCAAGGATTTCCAAATCTCACCACCTGTAGTTCTCTTTTATTGGAAACCTGAACATTTGGGTGCACATTTCAATTTCAGTACTTTCCCCCAGTGGCTGAAGGGAGTAACGAGCAGTTCAGGGCAGTTGGCACAAGCAGCTCTGCTGTGTTGTCTGTCCTTTTGTGCCGTTTGTCCTCTCAGCAGAACAAGCCATGCTAAAAGCCAGGGATGAGCATTGTGCCGAGTAATGGCAAAGATTTACTCTTACCACCATGTTTCTTCCATCCACCCTTTCTCCTCTGTCCTTCCAGAGAATATGGTTCTGCTTTCTTCAATCCATGTCCAGTAATTTGTGATGACACTGGATACCATGGTGCAGGGGAGCGAGCATGACCCTACCACAGGACTCTGGCTCCTGCCTAGCAACAGCATCCGCTGGCCTGCTGGTCGTGTGCTCTCCCTCCCCTTGCTGGAAGAACAAATGCTAATATTCTTTGCATGTGACTCCAGAAACTGAATAATAGGAGCTGACCTGACCATAAATGCCAGGATCACAAAGTCTCAGGAGTTTAGTGACTAGCATAATGCATCATTACACTGGTGAACCAAACTCCTTGCTTGCTGTTTGCAGCCACATTAAATATGAATAAGAGAACTGAACAAACCACTGAAAAATAGTCTAATTAAATTGTGCAGTGAGATAGGCCTATGGCTTTTAGTGCTTTTAATTCCCTATGAAATAAAAATAAAATATATTCTCTTTCCTTCTTTTTTGTGACATTTTCTCCCACACAGAAAGGCTAAAAGCAGCTGGTGTTGGCTTGCTGTTAACAAAAGACTTTCGCCTGTGAATTTGCCTGGGAAGGACTTTTGCAGGGTTAAGCAAAGCATCTGCAGGACCAAAACAAGACTTAAAGCAACAGTGAGTATAATCAAACTTCATTTGTGTGCCCACTGATCTCTGCTGCAGAATAATCCCTGCTGCCGGGAGAGGTCCTTTGCCCTCTGGCCTAGAAAAGGAGGGGAGTCAGGGGCACAGAAGACACAGCAAGGCACGGCATGGCATGCTGCCACCATTCCAGCGCCTCTTCTCTGTCCAGGCTGAAAACTATGCTTAGCTGTAAGCACATCCTTTGGGAGTCAGCATTGCTACTCAGAGGCTGAAAGATAAGAGGGTGCCTAAGTGCTGTGTAAGCCAAGGTCTAATTGGGAGCTCTTGTATCTCTTCCATATGAAGCATTTCCTTCACACGTTTTACAGAAGTTAAAAGTGAAGCACTCCAGAAGCAGCACTTACAGTCTTTTACTTTTCAGTGCTCCTTCTCACTTGAAGGATCCATGAAACAACTTCCTTTAGCTCTAGTCATCCGCACTTGTCCCTAAAGGAGAAGTACCTATTAAATTTTTTATGTTGTGTAAACAAGTACATTTCCTTTAAAAATGACAGTGTTTTCACAAACAATGCCCCAGTCCCTGGATTTAGCTCCAGAGAGGTATGTCATGGAAAACACCTTCCAGTCACTCTGCTTCTGATTACAGTGGCAGATCTGAAATATGGCCGCTTGCCACATAGGCCTCCAAGCACTTGTAATATCCCCCTTCTCCCAAATCAAATGCATTTGAATTTGTTTGCCTCATAGAATCCAGGAGCTTTTTTTTTGGGTGAGAAAAAACACGTATTCTGGAAAATGAGCAGCTGAATATTTCCCTCTGGATTCGGGTTGATAAATATTAAAGGATGGCAGCGGTTCTTATTTGCAGAGAAGAAAAAAGAGACTACTCCAATCTCCTGAGCCATATTGGATAGTTTATTTTGTTTAGCAAAGATGAAAATTGCAGTGGAGACGTCAACACTTTGATAGCCCTGAAGCATGTTGGCACCCTCTGATCCCAGGAACTGAATCAAGAGAGACTGCCCCATTGCTGTGCTCTCTGCCTGTCCTAACAGGTGTATCAGGGAATGTTTGCCAAAAAGACAGAGAATGGTGCATTTCTGATGAGCCAGTGGATGCCATTTGGCCAGAAAAGTAGTTGGATGATAATAATATGTAAAAACACAAGCAAAACATAACCTTGTGTGAATCTCTGAATGCTGTCTTTTTCCTGCACTCTGCAGCCTCTAAAAGATATTAGAATTAGGCAATATATTTTAAATCACATCAACGACCATTTTTTAGAAAAGAACACAGTCCAGGACATGCTGGTCACTGATCACATAATGTGAAATAGTCCATGAACACCCAAACCAAATCCCTCTTTTTGTCTTTAATCAAAATATACAATATTTTGAAATTCTCTAGCGAGAGTGTTTCTAAAAATAGACTACTTAGGTTATCAGCACAGAATATTATGCTAACCTTTTCAAGTGTTTGCAAATGACAAAATTGTTCCCATTGTGTAATGGCATTACAGTGAGGGATATCAGGGAAACATACCTAAAGGCTCTGACAATAATTTTGTTACTAATATATTCCCCTGGTCTGCCTTTGAACCCTGTCATTCCTTGCCTTGCAGCTGTGTTTAATGAGTGGTGAGATTATTCAAATGAACACACAGCAGAACATCATTCTCTTAGCTCCTAGGTCTTGAGAAGACGTCTCCTGCCACTGTCAGTAGGTAAAACCTACATCACAACCTTAGCATTGGATTCAGTGTTATGCTTTCGGGCTTGTAAGTACCTCTGTACCCTATAAATATAATTGTGCTTGGTTGTGATGGGGCTGATCTCTACTTACAGCGGCTGCCAATGAGCCAGCAATAAAACAAAGGAAGAAGCAGCTCAGCCTGTCACCGATAAGTGAGAAGCCAAATGTGACTGTGCTTATGCCATGGCATACAGGCTCCTGCAAGCACTTTGCAAAGAGAGTTTACAGGACGCTCAGACGGAGCAGATTTGTATATGGGAGATTGTTGCCATCTGTTATTTCCCATTCTTAACCACTGGGTTTTGTCCCTGAGAGAGAAAAGGGAGACAGAAAGAAATGCAATTCTGTCCGAAGATAGATTGTGAGAGACGTTTTCCAGCATGGAACAAAATTAATATGGTCCAATTTAAAACTGATAAATAGTCAATTCAGTATGGTGGGATTAAGGATTTTTCCTAAGGAATTTACAGAGAGATAAGCATCTCATGAATAAATAAATTCAGCTGCAGCGCACAACATATTTATTGGTTCACAAGCCATTTGTTTGAGCGTTTGCCCCTGAGGAGCAGAAGGTACCCTATTATTATTGATAATATAAGAGTTACAGTTATATTCAGAAATGACAAACTGCATTTAAATGATATCTTGGGGTTAGAACAAGAACCCACCAAAGCCAGGAAATTCAAAGTTAAGTCTGACACTATGTCAGACTGCATGGTGTCAGGAAAAATGACAGTCATGTCTTTGCATATCTTGGCTTCTGTGGTTTATATCTCAATTTTAATGGCATAGAAGTGATATCATTTCCTTCTAAATTCATTTTTGTTTTACTTTATCATAAATAAAACAGAGCAGTGCAGGACTGAATATGGAAAGAGGCCACAGCAGCTCTCGTGAGGTAATACCTGTCTGTGATAGAAAGCACTGTTTACCACTTGTCTAAAGACCTACTTTCTAAATTGATTATTATTTATTAGTTGCATGTTTGCCTGGTTGAACAGTTTACTGATCGCTTTCACAGGCAGATACAACGACAAAATATCTGGTCAAGAAGCTTGTAGAGTGGACAGGTAACAGAAAAATAAAGCTTGTAGGGGGACCCAGCAAATTCATGTCACTGTGGCTCTGAGTGGTGCTGGGACTTAGAGCTTTTTCAAAGACAGAAGATTCTTTTTCAGTTATCCCTTTTTCTAGCATCTTCTGGAGAAAAACACCTTGCAAATAACATCCAGGCTATGTCACATCATTCTCTAGCTTGAACAGTGGCTGCTGGTACTCCTGTGTCCAGTTTGCTGCTGTATGAAGTCAGGGCAGCTGAAGTGGTTCACAGTGACTGTCTTCACCAGGGAGGACATACACTCACTTGGTGGGAGTTTTGGGGGAGATCTTGCAAGAGGCCTTTGATGTTTTCATACTCCGCATTGTTGGAGGAACAGGAGGAACAGGAGGATCTCCTGTTTGTACACTAGCTAGTGGCACCATAGGTGTAATTTCTTCATGGATGGAAAAGCTTTAACTAAAAGCATGCTTTCATAGGTAGAGGAAAACCCACATTTGCCTTTACTGTGGCCTGGGAGGCAATTCAGGGAGCTTAAATTATTGTTGGTAGGAGTAAACTATGTTTCTAATCCTCTTAATTTGTGTTCTCTGAAGGGGTATCCCTCATTACACAAACTCTTACCCTTCCATATGTCAACTTATGGCTCCAAATGGGAAACCTAGAGCTGTTTACATGGTGAATTTGTTGTGCGTTGCAGAGGACAACTCATCTGTTCATCAATGGATTGTATTCACACATCTATGTATTCATAGAAATTACACTCCATGTTAACTTCCACGCAGCAAGCTGGGAATGCATGCACTTTAGGAAGGGCAATTCAGGAATTTTGTACTGTTTAGCAGGCTGACATAAGAAGCGTTTGATAGGCTGTTTCTCAGGTATGTGGCAAATTGACAGCCTAGACCCTTTCTTTACATATCTCAGTGCAGTAAAAGATGTAAGATAGAAAAGATGTAAGGTAGATGCCCAGGTGAGGATCCTCTGTTTGAACATGGGGCTTGATAATTATTTTTCCTTCATAGGTATCCCAGGAGAGGTTTGTCTTCAAAAATAAATACAGTATACATATATATTTTGCCCATAGAGGGAAAATTCACAGGTAGCAACTCTTCTGAGATATTTGTGCTGAAAAAAATCCATCACAGTAAGAGATTTTTTTAAGGGTTGAAAAAATAAAGCCACAAAAGTGATGAATTTCAGATGGACCTTAATAGTTTAAACGTGGCTAAGTTCAAACTGACAGAAATTCTTACCAAAAAAAAAGAATAAAAATCTACTGCGGGTGAGTTCTGTTTGATTTGTTTATTGGAAGCAGGGTGGAGTTAATATTCTTTGAGGGCAATTTTACACATAATTCCTGTTCTCCTAGATTTGGTCAGCATTTCAGCATGCAACTAATAACTAAGATCACAGAGAGGGCCTGCCTTTTTTTTTATCCCTGATACCCTTACAGTTGTAATCATGCATCTTGTCAGTTGTTATAAAGACAAATGCTCTCCATTGCTGTTCTGTCAGCGCATTTCAGTACAAGCAGAACGGTAGCACAGCACACCTGTTAGATGTGTGGAATATACCATTTGTCTTGTCATAGCAGCAGAATCAGGTATACCCTGAGACGACTGGGTCTTCGGTGCAGGAAAAATTTGGGTCTGCTCTTTGCACCGCCGTTGACCATTCTGCTGCCATCTGTGCACTTCCACAAGGCTCTTTTAATAAATTAGGAAATAGGGACCGAGTTTCTCTGCAAAACCGCTACTTTTAATATGCAGGAAAAACCCTTGCCTTTTTCCTTGAAACGCATCATATAGAGAACCACTGAGGTATACATTCATTATTAAATACACACGGTGTGACTTGAAGGCAGAAGTTCATGATTGTGACCTTTCTTCCTTTATTATATTCAGCTTTTGAAGAAGCAGATGGGGTTTAGCTTAACTGTTAACATAGATTGCCATATGGAACAAAACACAGCTGATTATTATATTAACACCGATTTTAATATGTTTCATCATGTTATTGCAGCTTCAGTTGCCATGCTATTCTGTTCAGTATATTCATTCGAGAAATTTAATGTTGTATCTTACAAATTGAGATCCTATTACAAACATATGGTGTATAAATAGATTTTGCCACCTGGTGACTGTTAAAAATCTGTAAGGGAGAGATTGCTGTAGTGTTAACTCCTCCCTGCTGGAAGTCACTTTTCCAATTGCAGACATTTTAAAGAAACAGTGAGAGGTGAAAACTCTTGATTTGCTGCTGTGACAAAGGGTTAATTGTGCTAATTGCATTGTAATACCTGCTCAGTTTAAAGTGTTTCCCTGTTGTGATTGTCTTGGGAGTCAAATTGTTTTTAAATTGGTTTGTCACTTGAATGCATTTGGAACTTTGTGATTAGGGTTGTGGAAATGGAGATAATGTTTAAGTTACATAACTGTTCCTTCCATAATCAATCACTGTCTCATTTTAGATCTACCTAAGAAGGTTCCTGTACGCATGAGAATACGCCGATTGAAGTAATGGATGAGGTAAGCTAGCGGCTTGCTGGCTGTGAACATTTGCATTTCTTTCCATCAGTGAGTGCTGTACAGAATATTTGTGGGCTTTCTCCTTTCTAGAGTCACACCCATGACCTCCATGAGTCATGGTACACCATGAAATGAGTAGATAAAAAAACCCCTCTCCTAAATCTTAAAAATGTTTGCTTAGTCGTGTTGCTCTTGTCTGCTTTTACAAATGAAGAAATAAGGCAGCAGACCCTATCCATTGACCACTCAAGTCAAGGTGAACTTTTCTGGGCCGTGCACCAGGCCAGGGCATCCAGCAATCTGCAAGGGCGGAGGGGAGTGTTGTTACTCACAGAAGCCTTTTCAGCTCTGCCTGGCAGAAAGTACCTACAAATACAAGTCCTGTGGGCTTTTTCTTTGTTCATAGGCTAGCAAAGGTATTGAAATGTATATGTGAGCTAGTAAGAAAGGGATAAGGCTAGTAGAAAGAATATCTAATTAATGAGTTGAGCTTTAAGGAAGTGGCTCCAATGGTAATTGGTGATCTCAGGAAAAGTAGCGGTACCTATGCTCTGTAATGACCCGAGGACCATAAATGCTGAAGATAGATGGGTAGACATGATAGGAATACAGTTACTTCAACAGTTTTATAGGGGGCAAGTAAAGGGCAAGTAATTCCCTAGGGACAAAACTGATAAAAGGCATCAGGGTAGATTGATGGAAAGAACAAGAAATGGGTTAGCTGAAATTTATTGCAGACCTGGGCAGTGTTTGCTGTGGATAGAGTGGAAATATGAAAGAGAATTGAGAGGCAGTAGCAGCCAAAGTGGAAGCAGCTAATGGGGAAAGGAGACTGAAGAGGTGATTTAGATACTGAATGGGGAAGTATGTATAGGTGGGAACTGGCTGTACAAAAGGCAGGAGTGCGAGGCAGAAACATGGGGTGTCGGCGTCTGGGTGGGACATAGGTGAGGGCTTCAGGGCCATATGGGGATAAGCAGTTAAGAAAGGAGCAAGAAAGAGCAGGAGCAGTGAGCATTGTGAGCAGGCTGTGGTTGTAGTGAGCTGTGACAGGGACAGAGGCATGAACTGACAGCTATAGCATGCTTAGTGTGCTGAGGACAAGGGGTAGGACGTTTCCTCTTAAGCCTGTGTGCGGTTCCAATGTGATGGGGCCTTTGGCCACGGCTATAGGGTGCCTAATAAAAGGTCCTTGCCTTAGGTACCAACTGCTGGAACTACAGGGATTGTCGGCAGCAAACGAAAATGCAATAGCAATACAGAGAAGTGAATTCTCTTCTCAGCACGTCTTCAATTCACTGCACAGTCAGCCCACTTAAACGAGCTGTGCCAGACGACCAACAGGAGGACTATGGAAAAAAATTCTGGAGCGTTTTGTATCTAAAGCAATTATCAGAGGTGCTATCAGGTCTGGAAAGTGGATAAGACATGGAAGACGTGTCAGGCTATTCTTAAGTCCCTCTACAATGAATTTTGTCCAATTGCTGCATCACAGCAACTTCTGGTCACCCAAAGATCCTTGTTAGCCAGTGGTGTGTGTTCTTTGTGTTTCTTGACTGTTAACCAACAAATGAAGGGAAAGTATAAGAGCTGGTCATCGCCAGAAGTTCTATCGTAAGAATAATACGTTCTCTCTCTGTTTTCATCTTTCTGTGGGCAAACTATTATAATTTGACTGCTGCAAGCAGGAGTGTGTTTTTATTCATTCATTTTCTTACCTGTTCTGGACCTGGTTATTTTCCCTTGGCTAAGGTTTTGTTGAATTTAGGTGCAAGTTAATCCCAAAGCCTTCTGTTGTGCTACTTCTGCTATTTGTTTTTCCTATAGAAATGTGTAAATCACCGTAGTACTTTTTAGTGATGAAAATACTATCTGGCATATGAGATATCATGAAGATCACACAGAATTTTGCAATCAAGATAAATTTTTCCAATGTTTTTCCTCGTATTAGTGTCAGATATAAATTGCATCTAACACAACTTGTTAGTGAAACAGAAATGTACTGTATCAAGCTACTGTTATGTGGTTTCTAAATTACTTTAAATCACATTGTATCCAATAATTACTAATGCTCCATTAAAGATCTGAAGGGCAATTTATTAGGAACTCCCCAAAGTCTTCTTTAAGCAATGCAATCTGTGTTTGGTTAAAAGTTTACATAAAATCAATACAAAATTATAGTAGCATAAATAGTTAAACAGTTCTCAGTTAACGTTATAGTTGAATCCATTCTGCTCTTGATAATTCACAAAATGTGAGTTACAGAGGAAGGATAGTTGAGATCTTGGAGAAGGAGGATATAGATGATTTTGCTGTTCTGACTGCTCTGTGGAATGGAAGACCATCAGTCTATTACTTGCAAGTTATGTGTTTGTAGTCTCTTTTCACCTCCTCGAGGAATCCTGAAAGTTCCATCAAAATAATGGCAAGAGAAAGTTTTTACTAAATGCTAGTTCTTGCTAGCAAAATATTTAATATCATTCCATGGGAAGAAGTGATTCTAATTTTCATTAAGGTCCAAATCATCTCCTCTCTACACAAAAATAAGAACAGTAAAGCAGCAGGTTCTGAGGGAATAAGTGCTTCATTCCTTAAAATAAAACCAAGGACAAAAAAAAGCCCTTTAAACAAACCACAAGTGAAAAATAAACTAAGGAAAATTACTTTCTCATCTACCTACTCTGCCAATTTATTCACGAGGACATTTATTTACCTTTATCTAAAAGTCTTATAACCTTAGGGAAAAAAAAAGTTAAACCACCTGTCTGTTTTTCAGCCTTGCAGGATAATTTCAGCTGTTTGATTATGAATAGAATGTATATTTTACTTACTGAACTAAAGCAATGGATTAGTCATAGCCGGTGACAAAAGATGTTTTTGTTTACAAAGTGGCAGTGTTGGGTATATCTAAAGAAAGACCCCCAAAAGTTACATTTTTACCACAAGCAAATAGTTCAAACCTCAAGCTGGAAACATACATATTATTTCTCTTTCTCTTCTTGGCAAATAATATAAAAGAAATTGTCTCTGAACAGCAGTTTCAGAGCACTACTGTTAAGAAAGATACAATGATTACACAAGACAGAGCAGGGGCAGAGGCAAATAATCTGTTTATTCCCATTGTGTTAGTCAAGAATAAAGGAGTGGTGCTTTGTACCTGATTTGGAAGTGCATAAGATGCAAAATATTTACAAAGAATTTAATCAGTGTCCCATATCACATATATCCTATTTTTTTTTCTCTAGCTTGGTCCCTGAAAGCCTCTGCTGTCTGGGCTTTGGGAAACACAGGCAAAAGCACTTCCATTCTTTAGGGCTTTTCATCCCACTCCAAAGCAAAGTGGTCTGACCTTGCTCCAGAGCAAGTGCCCATAATTGTCTTCATGAGCAGAATTTCTCCTGCCCATCAGTGCTCTGACACCACAGACACGTGTAATTTTATGTCAAGTGAAGGATGTACTGTTTGCCAGAGGTGTTGCTTCTCTGCCAAAACAGACTAAAAGCCATGGTGTAACGAACTTGCTTTACTTACCGCAGATCAGCCTCAGGAAGAAAGGTCTACATTCAGGATTTATGAAAAAATCGGCAGTCCTTCTCTACCTGAACATCCTATTTGCTTTAGACATAAAATCTAATTTCTTAATGAGAGTATCTTCATTAAGATGTGGATCTTATCAACCTGCAGTTAATGATAAAAGCAAATCTTATAAACAAGCACAGTTTAAATAACACATTAAAGCTTATCACTGATGATATCTTTAATTATAGTAAAGCAAATTGTAAGATGCTCTAATGGGAAATACAAATTACTTGTTAAAATTATTAACAGAGTTAATGTGCTTACATTTGTTTATGTGTACAGGAATCATTTCAAATATTTGACTGCAATGACAATATGTGTAAAGATCAATTAAAAGTCAGGAAGATGAGATATTGGATTTTCAGACCTTAATAGGATTTCATCTGCACTTGTTATATTATGTTATCCACTTATAATTGAGCTTCCATCATATCATAGGATCTGTCGCTTCACCAATTTATATTTCTAACCTCTAATGAAACTTCTGTTTACTAAGGAGAATTTTTGAGACCTGTGATCCTGCTGGAGCTGTTTGGTACAAACATTAATCTGCCCCGCTCAGAGGCTGGGGTTCAGTCTATCGACCAAAACCCAAATGTAGAAGTGAAAATGCCTATGTAGCCACATAATTCATAAGCATCACTACCCACACAAGCTGACCTAATAAACAGCTTAGCTGCAATAAATGGCAGTTTTATGTGTAAAAAGCCAGGTACATTGGTAACAAGAAAAAACGCCAGGAGTCTGCCCAATCTCTAGTTTATTAAATTTAGCAGAAAGAAAATAACCACCGTAAATGCAACAAAACTACTTTTGTTTACTTGCCCGCTGAGTCAGTCATGTCCCAGCTGAGGTTTTGTCCCTGGAATGGATCCATGATAATCCATCAACACCATTTTCAGGGTGGCACAGTGATGGGGATCCCCTACAAGCAGTGGCTATGGCCCCACTGCATCCAGCCCTGCCTATCCTTTGCATTTGCAGTCACTCCAGTGGAGGAATCTATTGGCATTTTAATTGGGGCAGTGTGAATGTGAGGATGAACACGTTTCATGTTTCATGAACACATCCTCAAAGATAGTGCAAAGCCGGGGTCTTCCAGTGCTCTCAAGTTGAAGCTATTGTAAACAAAAGTGATTGCTACAAACAAATATCCCTGTAATTTAGCTTGTATGTTCTTCTAGTTTCAATGCAGTACTATGAGACAATAATTTGTACATAAAGTGGACCTCGGCCAAGGTATTTCTATGGAGAGCTAACATTTTAGCAATACTTTATTGTAACAGCAAGCTTAACCTTGAAACCAACAGATGTTGCTTTGAAATGATCTGATGTAAGGTAGTCTATAAAGCCCAGCTTACATGATAATGAAGAGAAAAACACCAGACACAGAGGGTATTCTGACACTGTTTGAAAGCATCTATCCATAATAAGATTTTTGGCCAAACAACACATATTTTTAAAAACATTTTAGAAAGCCAAAGTATTTAAATTTTTCCTGACATGAATCTGACCCTTATTTAAACTCTCCACTGCTAGAGATTGTCTCAACTGATTACACCTGGGACATTAAGCAATGTGCTACAAAGATATGACATTCCACTCTGCCTTCTCTGATATTACATACGGTTGCTTAAAATAAAGAAATACTTCCAGAAAAAAATTAGAAGGGGGTAAAAAAAAAGTAGAGAATATGAAAGAATATACGCCAGGTTCTCCAACGCTATAAACTGGTATTGCTCCTAGCCTAGCCTCAGGTTTATTTACAGAGCCAAATACTGATGCTGAGTTGATTTTTAATGACATGGGAAAAGCTGAACAGAAATGGACTCGCGAAATAAGCCAAAACAACTATGATTAAAACAACAGCTTGGAGGAGAACAAGTCTCACCCTAAGGGTTGTCCCTCCTGACTGGAGAGCATTCCCTGTGGCAAGCTGCTTGCCACCTGTATCGATCCTCTCCAGATGTACCTCATTTTAAACACTGAATATAGAACAGAAAATGTTTATTTATGTATATAGGCACACATAGCTGTGAGGACCAGTTGTGTGCACACTCATTCCCTCACAAAGAGGGTCAGAGAGGGCTCTGAAAGCCATCAGGAACATCTGAGACCAACAGGGAGCTTACCAATGCTCTAATTTATGCTGTGCTCCCTGAATTATTGGATTCCCCATTCCCAGGTGAGTGTCCTGAGCACCACGGTTGATCTGGCGAGTCAATGATTCACCCCAGTGACGTGTGTCCCCCACCAGCAGACAAAATCAGGCATTGCCTGCTACCTCATCCAGAGTGTTCCCTGGCTGGGTGCCCAGGACAGGGACCCTTGTCCCAGAGATCACCCTTTTGACATCTTGTTATCCCCCATGCTGGTGGGCTTGGGTTGCTCCCTTCTTGTCTGCTGCCTTTAGTGAGGCAACCCTGTCTCACCATGCCAGCTGGGACAGTTTTAGGTGCTGAATTTTCCTCAGGCACCAAGTGGGAATTCATGTTTTAAGCACAGGGCTCTGATTTTCACCAGGCAATACAAAAACCCTACTGTATTCCTTTTGTTGGTTTTCCCTAACTGATTTAAATGCCTTGGACATACAAGGTTCTGTATCTGCATCCATTTCTACAAAAATGTGTTATTTGAAAATCTTCCCACTATCATTTTTGGACTGACATTTCCTGATCTGGTAGTCTTTGCTTTTTGGTGTAAGTTTCCTTTTAATAAAGCATTTTGAATGACACTATCTAGATTTTTAGAAAAAGAAAAGAAAAAAAAAAACGTAAAATTTCTCCACTCATTTCAGAACTAAGTTCTGGGTGATGCTGAAATACCCATCTCATGCAGAATGGAGTTCACTGAGGCAATGCTCCTGCACTCCTCTGAATGCTAAAAATGATCATACAATGGGGATTCAGGATCATGCAGAACTGATGTTGCAGGTGTAGGCATAAGTAAGAGTAGCCTCAGAGTGTACAAATGGTTGAAATTTCAGAGGCTGAAATTTGTAGTTTCCCCCTTAAAACCAAGAAACTGCTTTCATTATTTTATTTGCTGGCTTGTTACTATGGCAACATTTATATGAATAATTCATTCCATCTTCAACTTTATCTTAACAAAGTCAGAGACTGCATCCTTAATATCAAAGCAGACCAAACTTTTTTCCTTCCACTTTTTTCAACTAAAATGGCATTGTTATCCTTTAGTATTATTATGCTTATTATTATGAGACAAGCATTCTTCTCAATTATTATTGGTCATGGCCTGAAATTATCAAGCATGCAGTCCTTTCCATGATGTTTGCACTTAGAGATTAATTTAGTCTATTCCTTTTGCTAATTGATCTGCCTAAGCCAAAACCTTTCAAAAAAAATACTATGTGTGATATTAGCTTTTAAAACCCCTATTATTTCTCCGAGTTGTTTTCCCCTTGCTGGTATTTGTTAGCTTAATGACAAAGACACGGTCATCAAAACCCCCTAATTTCACTTTGCGTATGAAATACATCCCCGTGTCTGCAGTGAAACTGCCGAGCATGTCAGACAGCAGCTGCCTTTGATCACACCAAGTCAGCCAGGAGAGATGCACTACAAAGCTCCAGGTACTGCAGGAAGCAGCACAGGCCTGGCTGGCAGTCAAAGGAAAAACAGTTGTGCACAGGAATTGCGCAGTCTGGCACAGGACTCAGCAGCATGGCAGAAGGGCAAGAGGCTTAACAAAAAGCAGGAGATTCCTCCAAACATCAGCCCGTGAGTGACTGCCACAGTGGGATGGCAACACAAAGGTAGAAGGCTGGTGGCACCAAACAGCAGTCCCAGAGACCCAGCATCCTGGTTGCCCTCTTGGGTTGTGCTTTGACAACATCTTATATTTTCCATAGGTTTTAATTTACCGGCTGTTTTCACCAGAAAACTCGGAGGTTTGCTGGGATGGCCTTTTGCCCACAGCTAATATATTTCTAAGCCACTCAAACCTAGAGTTGGAGGTGAGAGATAAACTCTTCAGACTGCCCTCTGCAAAATATTTTTATTGTTGAAGGTATGTGGAGATGAAAACATTTTGTTTGTAGATGTTTTAAAAGAAGCTATTTACTTGATGACTTTTCAGTCAATTCGCTTTTCATCCCATTTCCTCTGCATATAGTCTCATATTTATTGACTTAAAATCAGGCAAAGAAGATTATTTGCGAAACTTTCTGAGAGTTGCAAATGAGAAAGCCTGTCAATACAATTCAGAATCTAGAAAAAGTCCACTTAGGGATAGCTAACATTTCAAAAAATCAAAGCAATTTTTCTGCTATGTTTTTAAAGACTTGGACAACTTCTGAGAGAAAAACAGGAAAAAGTTCTCCAGATTCTGAGCAAATACGAATTTTCTTAAATTATATTCTCAGTGAATGATCAGCAAGCAGATTTGTCTGATTCTTGTCATATTTATTAATGATGTACAATACTGGCAAGGTATCCTGTATCAAATTATAAGTTGATTAGTTTTCAGCCATGTCAGCTTGTACTTTGATCCTGTCTAAATCGATATGCTAAGCAAGGAGAAAGTAAATCATTGCTTAGATGGGAAGCCTGTATCAATACCACATACCTTCCTCTCAGAAAGGCAGAAGAGGAAAAACATGGAGTTCATGTAAGCTGTTTCTTGTTCTTAAGACAGCCCAGCCAGAGCTGGCTCAGGTACAGTGAGTGCTGTTAGTCTTTTCTGCAAAAGCATATAGGAAAAATAGCCCCAAGCTGCAGAAAATGGTGCTGGGCCTTTGGTAGGTCCAGGCTGCATCAGTACCAAGTCCAGACAGCAGCAGAGACTGTGCTGCCGGAAATGCTCTGGTTTTGTTGGGCCATGAAGCCAAGGGTCTCCTCACGTTTGTGCACTGCAGGCAGCCTTGTCTTTAAGCCTCTGGTTATTAATCCTAACGGCTCCACCAAATCCCAGTTTGTGACTGGTTTGCTTCTTGCAGCTTCCCCTGTGGCCAAGCCCACAACTTCTTCAAACTAATGTGCGTGACCGCATGCCTTTAAATAGCTGCAAGTTTTCACCCTCTACGGGTCATGCTTTATCAGCAGACAGGGCATTTCTGTTGCAGTTTGAGTTAGGCAACGTGTGTATGCACATCGGGGTGTGCATATGTCTATGATGAAGTGCTGTGAGCAGGACAATCTTAGTGTTGGGCAAAGGTTCAAAAAACTAGTCTCTCTCCACTAGGTCAAAGCAACACTGTCCTTCAATACAGCATTATAAAACTGTGACACAGATAACTAGATTAAGAATCAGAACTTGAAACTAACTCCTGTAATTCAATAGTTATTTGAATTATAATGCTGCTTAGGTAGTTATTGTCTTGTGACAGAAAACAGAAAGGATTTAATAGTTTCTTTTTAACAGCTGCGACACATCCCACAATTTAACTCCTCTCATTATGGCTTTTATTTCAATGCGCTGTACAATATTTTACTTTGAGAGATCTGCACATCAGTGTGGATGAAATGGACTGATGGCTTTACAAATAACTCATTCTGGCTGCATCCTGAAAATCATTCTGCAGGTAGGGGAGGAAAAAGGGAGCAGCTAAGTTGCACGGGAAATGGCGGTACAGAACAATCTTTTAAAGCACATTGTCGCAGGACAGTTATAGGACAATTTTGATTGCAAAACTCACTGCCTTGTAGGAATTATGCAGGATATGCTAAGGCATTGCAAACAATGGGAAATGAAACTTTCCATTATTAGACAAATGGTTTTACTATTCTTTAATGTTTTGTGGAAAACAAATAGGGGTAGGAAAGGAAGGCAACAGAAAATACATTGCATTCTCATTATCACATGAAATGGTTGTGTTTGCTTCTCTTATTTTATGTGCTACAGTTTCAGACTGCTAGTACATTCTCTGCTGAGAGGACAGACCCAAAATGAATCTGATCATGCCTGATACCAAGCATAAAAGCCCTTGATATATTTCTTTGCTCTGTTGGGTGCCTACAGTGAAGAGCATTTTATTTTTAGTCATCCATTTTATACACGAGACTCCAATTTGGTGAAGTTTTCTTGCTCAAAAAGCTATATAGGCATGGACTTTAATCAACTGGATTTAAAGTGGGCTTTAAAATAAGTCTTTAATAGTGTAGTCCTAGCGAGCAGTGAAAAGGGACTTAAGTATATACTTAAATGTATTCCTGAGCTAAAAAAATAATTCACATGAGGAATCTCTGAGAAAACTGGTAAGCTCTCAGCTGCAGTTATGTCCTCTGTAAAATGGGAGTAATTGTACTGATAGCATAAGCCTTTCGGGAAATCCCTGATACAATGTTGAAAACAGTTTGCATACAGCAGCCTCCCCAGGGACATGATTCCCCTTGCTGTCAGAGTTAAAGAAGGGCTCCTGAGGTGCTGGCAGCATTGCGGATTGAACAGGGATATAAACACACGGGAATGAGACACAGGGCGAGGGACCTGGCTTCAGGATGTATCAGAAAGAAGGGGTATGAAATTTTGCCAGTGGTGGTCCCATGGCTGCCCTCCCTGACATTTTTAGCCACAACTGCTTTCCAATGCTTCTCATTACCAGAAGCTGCTACCACAGAAAGGAGGGAGAACAACTGACTGAATCTTTTGCTTGCTCTTTCCAGTGCCTTCCTGGCGAGGCTTGGCTTATTCCCTGGATGTGCTAGATGAGCAAGTGGGAAAGTAGAGGAGGTGTAATCACAAATCTCCTGCCCATTGGGTACTTGGTATGCTACTTCCCCAAAGTAACCTGTTTGAGCCATCTCCTTTGCAGCAGATGAGCAGGAAATCTCTCCTGGAGAGATTCATTCTCCTGGTTCTTGAAAGTTGCATGCATCAGCAGGAACAGGCAGGGATGGAGTAGAGGTCAAAATCAGCTGCTACATTGGCTGCCATCAAGCAGGGTATTGCTCGCCTGGCAGCCACACAATCTGTGAAGAAATCCACAGATTTGAAGTTCTGCTGACAAATCTTCTCTGAACTTCTAAATTTAAAGTTAAATCTTGGGTCTGAGTTCTGTGAATATTGTTAAGGAGTCAGTAAGTATTACAGACGTATTTTTCACAAAGAAGTCTCATCTAGGTGCAAACACAATGTGTGAGGGATGTAAATGGGAGGCCTGTGGAATAGGCTAATTATAATCCTTCAGTATGCATACAGAGACAGGAAAAAAATTATACCTTTTCCTGATGATTTCCACACAATTTCCCATTCCACTGTGACCATGCTGATCTCATCACTTGTTCTTCAGTATCGTAAACAAGTTGTAATGTATTAGTGAAAACAGTTGCAAAGAGTTCGTATAGCAGACTGGAATCCTGAGAAATGGGTTACACAGCATTGATCTCCCAGGAGATCCTAAATAGCAATCTAAAATGTATGGGACAATGATCACTGTATTTGTTACCGCCATTTCAGCTTGATGTTTTGCAATTTATTGTTTCTTGATAAATTGGAATCCATTCAGCTGGTTCATATTATGTGGGACTGTGGAACTGTCTATGTTACACTGAAGAATTTAAGTGAGATGCAAATGACTTGAAGGAGTCTAATGACTTTGCTTAGCAAATTAATGTAGATCTGAGATAATCTCTGCCCCATTAGATGGAATAAGATGCTACAAAACATCAACATGCAGACAATGCATTAGTTCAGGGTGCCTCCCCACTCCAAGAGAGCATTCCAGCCCCTTGTTTCAGGATTCTCCACTTAACTGTTTGAAACTATTGCCTTAGGCTACAACTTGTATTTGTAAAGCGAGGTTTCAGGTTGGTGATATATTATTTTCCAGTCACATTTTTAACATTGCAGAAGGGGGTGGGAGTTGAAAATCAAGTTTTCATTCGATTTGTAATGCACTGGGAATATAAAAAGGAGTATTTGCCGTTTGAAATGTACTTTTCCCTCCTAATTAGTTTCTGGATGTTGGTAGCAATCTGATTTTTCTGTTAAAGAATTCCAGTGGTACAAGCACACATACCATGAAACATTTACAAAATATTTTGGAAGGTTATGCTTTTCAAGCTAACATCTTTGAGACTCTTAAGATTGAATAGGGATTGCTACTTTGAGAAGTTTGTTAAAAGCGTAAGAGTTGAAAGAGTCATCTCCCTTAAAAATCAATCTAGTACACGAGTGACAATTTTCGTTCAATGGGAAGTAGTTATGACTTTCACGTGTTCTATATGAAAGCTTTGGCAGATTGTAACTGGTACTCTGCCACCAGCTGGGGATGCAGAGTTCCTCACTGCAGAAAGAAATAATTCCCTGATCCATGCTATGTAAGGAAACCCAATACTCAGCACGGCAGGACTGACTTTCAGACATCTCTTTCTGGCCATTTGGGGGACATTCTGCTGCTGGAGGAAATGAGTGTCACTATTATTTTATTTTATTTTATTTTATTTTATTTTATTTTATTTTATTTTATTTTATTTTATCCTCCTTTGCTCAGCCACTGCACTGAAAATCCATTTGACTGCTTTCCCACAGAAATCATGTGGACTAAACCCACCCAGCAGCTGGAAAACTGTTGGCTATCATTTGCAGCAGAGCATTATTTGGCATAGATTTTTCTGCTGGGTAATTTTTAATTCAGATCATTTCAGCAATCTGTTTTACAACCTCACTGCGCAAAGGAAGGTGCCAGGACAGACCTGGAGCAGGGCTGAGAAGGCTGTCTGCCCTCCTGGGAGCAGAGGGAGGGCAGCACAAGGCTGCCTTCAGACCATGGTACTTGTCTAGAGCTAAGATGAAGCTGCTTCCGTTCCCCAGACTGAACGTGTGAGATCCTTTTGTTCTACAGGTCTGGTCCCATGACTGAATTTGGTAGTTGCAGCTTTAGCCAACAGCAAGTTTTGTCTGCTGTTATTGAGAAAATTGAGGAAAATGCTGACAAATTGTAGTCTTTTCAAAGTACGTGCTGCGCCATTCAGTCAAAATACTCAGCTGGTCTTGCCGCAACGCTACTGCAGAATGAGGATATTGCTAGAGAAAGAAATCTACCCACGAAACTCTAATGGATTAAAAGCAATGTCTTTGGTAAATGATATGCTCATTTAGATATGTAGTCACTAGAAAATTCTCTTCCATGCTTCTGTAATGATTCCTTTGCTTTCCTGCAGTCTCTTTATGGGACGGTGCATTCTTGGCTAGCACCACTCAGAGGCAGGATACAGGATTTGGGACAGATGTAAAAGATGCGCAGCTGGCGGGAATCTCAACTGAAGTGGAAGTTGAGGTCAAGGCCATTTCCAGTCTTCCCATTTCATCTTCTCCCCAGCACAAAAGAGGTCACTCCCCCTTCATCTTCTCCATACAATTCATGTATCTGTAGGCTTTAATCTTACCACCCTTCAGCTGACTCTCTTCCAGGCTGAGGAATTCTTATATATTCTTCTCTTCTTGAAAGGATGCCATAGCCTGGCTCTCTGTTTTCTTCTTCCTCCTTGTGTTAGCCAGTTCTCTCACATCACTTCTGAGGTGACTAAAATCACACGCAGTCATAAAAATGTGTGTAAGGGACATAAGATCTTTTCCGTGTTGCTCCAATAACTTTTCCAATAACTCTGAATATCTGATTTGTCTTTTTTACTCATCATTGTGTTGAGCTGCCTACAAATCCAGTATTTCTTTCTGAGTAACAATTGCTAATTTAGAGCTCATCCCTGTACATGTATAGTTTGGATTATTTTCCACACACATGCTCTGCTTCATATTTATAACCATAGTATGTCATTTTCCATTTTGTCACTCAGACACATAACAGTAGTAGATCCTTCTGAAATCATTTGCAGTCAACCATAGTCTGCAAATGTGGTTGCCTCATTCCCATTTATAGCTCAGTTCTAAATACACTGAGGAGCACAGATGCATCTGGAACCTCATGGTAACATTCCTGCACTGTGAAAACTGAGCATTTGTACTTATCTTGTAGTACTTTGTTTCCTAGTACTAACTTTACATTTCCATCTCAGGTAATCACTTGCATAAATTTAAACCATTTGATTATATCTCCTTGAGACCAATTTGGAACTCTGAGTGTGGGGCTTCTGTTTCAAAGTTTTGTTTTTTTTTTTTTTAAATTTGCTCTCCAGGATTTCTGATATTTGTTTGAAGTTCTGGTACTTGTTTGGGATTTCTTGATTATTTCTTCAAAGCATCATTTTCATAGAGAAACAATAGAAAGTTGGTTTTTTAAATTTCTGCAATGCAGTGCATAGGTCTAGTTTTATTTGTTTTCTAATGTGATCATCAGTATTATAACTAGTTCCCTGACCTGCAAAAATCAGAGAGCCTCTTTTTGGTAGATTTTTCTGGGTCTGATAAGTATTGCCCTTATTAGCCTTTGAGTGGCATCACTGGTAAGGCTTTCTTCTATGTAGCTGCTTATCTTTGCAAACCTTGTGGGAGATTAAAAACCTCCCTTTTTTATTTTTGTCTTTGTTTAATGCAGTTGAAACTGGGTTCAACAGCTGCATGCCAAAGACAGACACACAGACATGTGCATGCAGAGTGACAGCATGAACCCTTTCCACAGCCAACTGGCCTAAAGCAAAGTACAGAGATGTACTACGAATTCTCCTGGAGTCTAGTATGTGCACTCCATTGCCATGAATCTGGCTCTTTGTAGTCTTTGTCAGAAATCTGATATCTCTGGGTATGCATAATGCATACTTAAGAAAAAACACCTTGCTATATACATAGGCATATAATAACAGTGATACATTAATTGTTTTGTGAGTGTCTAAAAGTATTACTCTACTGTCAACTGATGTTGAATGGAATAATGGGAGTTTAAGCAAAAGCAGTTTCCATGGTTACTCTGGAGGTATTCTAAATATAGCAGATGATGTAATCGGTGACAGGGACTAGATACAAAATTGCTGTGTATTTCAGTAAGAAGTTTCTTCTCTGGAGATACCTGTGAAAAAGTGTCTATACTACTTGAGGATACTATTTTTCAAATTATTTCTGTTGTCCCGTGATTTTCTGCTCCTCAGAGCCTTTCCATTTTTCCATTTACAGGCTGGTAGCTTCTTTATAGTTATTATAAATCATATACATCAGATCACTTTAATGTTTTTACAGAATTCTTAACAGCAAAGGTAAAATTCCATGAAACAGTTTCCACATCTGGCCAGAGAAAGATTGTAGTTTTTGCAATGTTTTCTACCCCATATATTAACACCCTGTTATCAGCATCTGTCATATCTGTCTATCCATCTTATCTCTGTATATGTCCATCTATCTTTGCTACCATTGCTGTCATGTTTCCAGTGCCCTCTGATCTGATTTTATCCAGACAGAAAAGAATGGCTTAATGACCCAAACACATCTCGTTTTCCAAGATGTGCAATAAGACATTCCCCTTCCTCACCCCCAGCTGAGCAATTATTTCCCAGTGGAACAAATTTCACTCCATGAAATTTGGACTACACAGCACGCAATACTCAAGAATGAGTAAATAGGTAGGACGAAGATTTGTTGTCACCAAGGGGGTAAGAGAGGGTGGACAAAAATATTCAGGGAATTTATTCACAGTTGGCTGCCCAGCTTTCCTTTGTGTCGCCTTTCTGGCCCTACTGAGTCCTTTACAAATTCTGATTTTTCTCTGAGTTCCTAGTAAGAGCTAGTCACTTCCTTCAGTCAGTGCAGTTTTCTTCCACAATACATCTAACTTCAGTCATTCCTGTTTTGATTAAAAATTCCTTTCCATTCCCACTGTTTCTTTTACTGTTCTACTTAATTTCAACCTTAATTCATTTTTTAAGTGCCACAGTCCATTTCAGGAGTGCTGGGGCAAAAAAAAAGATAAGTTAGATAAACCAGGAAAAAAAAGGGTAATTCAGATAAAGTGGAAAAAATGTCCTTCTCAGAAAGCACTGCTATATTCTGAGTCAGGGTTTCTTTGTTTATTAATAGCAACTGGTCAACAACCACTTGTCTTCTTAGAGCAGTACTGTGAACATGCTCCATTTCCAGTATCAGCAGAAACAGCATTCCTGTTTTCCAATGGCAAAGAATGCCAGTGTAAGATGCCGCATTAACAGCTAGAGGCTAAAAATCATGCATCCTACTGCATTTTCACCCCTTTCAATAAAACTATTATTAATCTTAGTTTCTAAACAATTTTTTTTTTTTTTTGTGGTGCAGATAGCCTGAAGACGAAGATGTGACAGTGACGAAAGACTGCAATAAAGGGCAGCTGAAACTTTTTGGGGAGACATTTCTACTTTCACAAGGCAAAAGGCAGCGGCAGCATTCAATGAACAGAAATTTTATTTTCCAAATATGAAAGCTCATGGAATTATAGAAATTATGGACAAAAAAAAATATATTGGGTCATCTTTTCCACACTGGAAACTATGGCAGCTTTGTCCCTTTCTTTTACAGTACTTTCTGAGTGTAGGTTTAAGGTCTCAGTAGACAGGTCTTAATGGCTTACTGTGAAAGGCTGTTCTCCTATATATTATCAAAGCTTGGCTTTATATTTAGCTGTGAATGTGTCATTTCTGAAAATATGATCCTGCTACTTCTCCTGCTCTTACCTATGACACCGCTTTAATCAACTCCTTTCCATTCTTGGGGTTCAGGGATTTCTGGTACTTCTGGGTGGTTCATGTATCCTCACACTCATACTTGGTACTTGGCAAACCTAGTCATATTTAGGTTTTATACCTTTCAATATCAGTCCAACTTTCTGATTGTCAACTAACCTCTGTTAGCAAATGATCATTCTTCCAAATAGGTTATTGATGCAGTTAAGTGAGGCTTTACCTGAGAATAAAACTGCTTCTTCAGAGTTAACCGTGTTGAAGGCTTCAGCTGGTGCTATACTCCTGACTGGAAATTCACAGTAGTAAATTTGAATGGAATGAAAGGTAAGAAGTATTTGAGTACGGTAAATGTGAATTAAACAGGCTTGCTGGGTGAAATCCACTGAAGTCAAACTGCAGCTGGCCATGATGCCTCTTTGCACCTGTAATCCAAGTGAAGTCGCCCCTGAGGATCCTCTTTTCAACAAGGGTGCTCAATCATGTCCAAACAAGGGCTGTTAGGTGGGCACTTGACTTCCAATTATCACTTTTGAAAACAATAATCCTTTTTTTCTTTTGCTTATTCTTTTGAAGGTCCCATGATCCTGCCTCTCTATAAGTATCAAACTGCATGATATGACATTAGGCACCCTGGAGGCAGGGGAAGATGAGCATGATGAATGGAGAACTGTCAAAGGCAGTCTTCTCCAGTGGAACAGTATTCCTCCAGCGGCCATGGATCTGCCCTAGAAAACTCCCAATTCAAACCACCAAGCCTCCATACCTTTCCTTCTCCCCTGAGGTCTTTCTGCTCCTGTAGTTGTACCAGTTCAGTAGTTTATATGGTCGAACTCCAAAGGGATCTGTAAAATACCTGTAATTTTTATGTTTTGCAGTGGGATTTTCTTTTCAGTTTTACCTACCAGGCAAAATTAACAACTGCAGAGCAGGTTAACTCCGTTAGTTCTCTCACAGTCTTTGTGCTTGATTCAAAACCAGTGGGAGTCATTTAGTGACTTGTAAGCTAACAGTGATTTCTCTAAAACTTACCTATGGCTCCCACATGTGGAGTTTTGCCACTCCTTCCAGCAGGGTAACCATGAACCCTCCTGTGCATCAGTTGGGTGAATTCTGCTCTCATTATGGAGTCTGTGCAGAGAAGGCAATCAAAGTCTTTATGCAAATCTATTCTAGAAGATGGCCCAAGAATCCTCTAAATGGACTGGCCATATGAGAATTAAATGGGGATAAAATTGGGTACCTGGCCCTTTCTGACCAGCCAGCACATTTGTACAAAAGTCAGCAAGAAGTTTGGGAACATATTAGCAGCCTTGGAAAAGAACTGGCAAAGAGAATCATCCCTTCCCATTCAATCTTTCAATGTTTCAGGGACTTGGGACAAGGTGAGAAAAAGATGGTTTAGGCAGCAAGTTTATTACCTTCCCTCATCATCACTAAGCAATCCAGGAATGGCTTTAAAGTATAGGTCAGCCATTCTCCTTCATTAATTTTAGCCAAATTGAGGGCTGCTCCATCCATTCTTCAGGCATCATGCCAACCCGTTGTCAGTAGCCCATTTTTCTCTTCATGCATGAGCTATCAGGCTGGAGAGAGGTGGTTTTCTTCTTGCTTTGGAAACAGAACAAAAGACTTTGGCACAGCACAGGAGTCCACCCATGGCGAGACAGAGGAAAAAGTACAGAAGGGAAATGCATGTTATGCTCAGGAAAAATTAATTAACAATGAACAGGGGTTTGCAGCTGAGATAAGGGCAATGCAAGGCCATGGCACATAGAGGCAAGGAAAAATTTTCGTGACAGCCCCAACTCTGTCCTCCTTCTGTGCACAGCAATAGATACGCATCACACCAAGCAGTAGGGATTTTTCTTTGCTCAGTGTGTTTCTCTGGTCCCTAGCTGCACAGGGTCTTTTCCAGCAAAATGTCAACACAGACCTCAACTAACCTTGGTCAAGTGAAGATATCAACCTAAAATCAATTTTTCCTCCAACCACATATTAAATGAGTGTTGGGAGGTTTCAGAGGGCAATAGTTGACCCTCTCCGCTATGAAGATGGGTGTACCAAATCTCCCCAGACTGTTCTGTTTCACCTAAAATTCCAGAGCAGGAAGGCTGCTGCGATTCCATTGGACTAAATACTTATCCCCCTAGCACAGAACATCCTCCCAGTATGGAAGGAATGAACTAGGCTACTGCCTATGGGGAAAAGCTGTGGGAAATACCTCTTGAAGGCCTGCTTTCCACTTCCTGCCGATCGGGGACTGAATGAATGTGAGGGCAGTGGGACATGTGTGTCTGTGAAGACAAACATACTGAGAGGCTTTAGTCTGCCTCTGATCTTATGAAACCTGTCTATTTGCAGTCCTGCCTTAACCCTGCCCATGCTATTCCTGGAAGCATGTGAATTTCAAATGCTGAAATATTATACACCTCTTACAAGTCTTTGTCAAACTTTCCTTACTTCTACTCCGTATAAACCCAGTCTCTGTCTCTAATAAAAGCAGCCTGTCATTGTAGCCTCACTCTCCTGCTCTCAATTCCCAATTTGCTGTGAAACCCAAGAGGCTAAGTCTTGAGATGGGGAGCACTTTTCTGTTGACGGCAAGCCTGTGTTATTTCAGAGGTCCCAGGTTGCTGTGGTTGGTTTTCAGCACAACTAGTAAAGTACCAAGTGCATTGTTGGTGTCCAAAATGGGGCCAGACATACAGAGGTAGAGGGCGGAGCATGAGAGGCATGGGTCTGGTTCAACCTCCTTGTATTTGCTGATGTACAGGGTGTGAGCTCAAAGGAGGTGTAACGTTTTTGCATGCCTGGGTGTCCACCTGCATCTGGCAGGCAAACAGAGAGATTGAGAACAACCTTCCACGCGTTCCTGGAAGCTGAGCACCCCAAATCACTGGTTTTCTGGCATCTGACTGAACGGAGTAGAGACAGCTGATATCCCAGTGGCCTTCTGATCCAGGAATATGGAGAAAAGTGTTGCCAGAAAGCTGGAAGTCTCCTTCTTCTAAAGGAAGATAATGGAAAGGGCACATCATGGTAAAAAAAGTCTCCAGAGGAAAAGAGTGAAGTGGAAAATTCCAAGCAGTTCGAATGTTTTTCCCCACTGACTTTCTTCTAATCTTTCATCTGTGGGTTATTTTTGTTTTCTCTGTGCACTTTGCTGTTTCTGACTGCTTAAAGCCTATCTCTCTGTTCTGCTTTGCAAAGCATCAGGGATGCATGGCAAGTTGATTATTCCCATGAAGCAGCTACCATAACATTGAGATTCAGGCATTTTCTTTATCATTAGCCTAACAAAGCATATAGAGTTGTAGCTAACTGGAAAGATACAGTACATTATTATTGTTATTATTTCTATTTTTGAAAACCAGGACACGGTGGTGTGGGGAGGGGGTGGGATGCATGACTGCGTAGACAGACAGTCATTTAATCTGAAATGGAGAGCAAAATGTAATTGGTAGCCTTAGACTCATTAGTATGCTGCAGCCTGGGTCTATGATTCCTATTAGAAAAAATATTAAAGGGCCACTGTTCAGGGAATTGAAGGTGGCACAAACAATTTAGTGGAGTTTTTCATCAATATCTTGCAGAGGAGTTGCACCTTTTTGACTTTTAGGACTGGAATGCAATATTTAAGGAGAATATACTGCATCAACTGTACTTGCAATATTGTACATCATCCTTTGAAATATAGATCTTTCGGAATAGTTTTTTTATTAGTCTTTGGTCTGTATCCTTGGACTGCAACAGTTGTTTAGGTTTTTGTTTTTGAGTGGCTTATGTCTACCAAAGTAAAACAGGAACAAAACAAAAAGTCAAAGGGAAAATGCCATTCATATTCTTACCATCAGACAGAAAAAAAAAGAAAAAAACTTAAAAAATCAGGATGCATGTGTTTCTTTTACATATTTCTAATCAGAAAATAGGATGCACAATAATATTTTCATTAAAACAGCAGAAAGAAAACTACAGGGCTTCATACAAAATTAAACTCTCTTTATAAAAATATTAAGTATTCAAAATAATTGAATTCTTCATGTATTATTTATAGACAATAGTTCCGTATTTAATTGTGACTGAGTTAAATCTGATTTGTTGCTAGACTTAATGATTGTCCTAGTTTGGACACTCCAAGACAATGATAAACCTCTTAACACAAGGTATTTTTTCAGTAAGCTAGAAATGATCATAAACTCCCTGCTCTTGTGAGAAAATTGACTGTATACAACACTATGTATATGACAGTACAGGAGATATATGTCATTCAAGCATTTCATTGAACTGGTGTTATTACATGGGTTTGTTTTAATATACCAAGGTCTGACTTAAAAAAAGCAAATGAAAAATTCTGTATTAAGTCCCTAAAGACTGAGTGCACTGGTGACAAAGGTCACAATTCAGAACCCCTAAAAGGATGGCATTGTTTCTTCCTTACTAATTATTTTTAATGATAAGTTTTATTTAGAAGAAATCCCTTCCTATTTTCAAAACTTATCACTTATGCTGTTCCCAAAATATGTTTTAGAGTCCCTTGTACAAGCAAAGGCTAAAGAATCACCCTAGAACAGAGATGCCAGCAGCAACATTTTAATGTATTACATTTAATCCCAATATTGTATTTCCTTCACCCAGAAATTCATTAATCATAATTCACACCACAAGAAACCATATTAAAATACAGTGATAGTGGGCAAGCAGATCTGTGTTCACAGCAGGGTTATTTCAACAACCTGTACACCCTTGTAGTTATGCAATTAACCTGCAGTAATAATCTTTGTTATTACTATTCTACATGCCTCATCTGGAAGGTGGCCTAAGCTGACAGTATAAATATCACTGAAATAAAACATTTACCTCAGCTGGAACACTATTTTTCTCCTGCAAATTGAATGGGTAACTTTTGGGGACACCTTAAATCTTCATATTTAGGCAGAGTTTTGGTCCCAGTCACTTCGTACTGTAATCCTGAACCCAAAACAGATGCGTTTACAGCTTACCGGTCAAGGATTCAGATATGTTAGAAAGAATAACACTTTTGCTCCTTTTGGCTTCTGTTTATATATATACACATCTTTTAAGGTGTTTCTCATTTAGTATGGATGAGTCTTCTCTCTGCCTGTTTGGCTAGGATGAAAATGACAATAGTGAAAATTGTGACTAGTATTGTCATATTATTAGGAACATTATGAATTATTTATATATAGCGTGCACAGGGTGCTAGACATTTAATATGCACATAATCAGACTACTTCCCATTTCTAAAGTCAGGGTTATTACTGAGGAGTTATTACTAATAAGTAAGAGATGACTCGGACAGGATACAAGCATACAAACTCATGGCTGAAATATTTGTTGTTTGATTCTTTTGCCTTGTTCAGTATTCTCTCTCATATTCCCATCCCATTTAATTTTACAGCCAACTGTGCCCATGCTCTGTGTGTGGTGAAAGCAGGCAGCAGACACCATAGCAGCTGCTGGTCCCAGCTCTTTAGAGTGCTTCCGAGGCACTGGGGTTGTCCTGTGTTATTAATAAGTTATTTACAGATGTCATTCGGGAGATGCTGAGCTGATTGAGTTCATCACATCAGAGGCAGAAGCTAAGGCCATGCCTAAGGGACCGGTGACCTCCACCACTCATTCCAGCACTGTCTCACAGCAGAGTCTAGAGGTACATCTTTGTGGAGGGCTGACCACAATGTCTGGCTCACACAAGTTCTAGCTCGACACTCATGTGAACCCTGCCAGCGTGACTGAGGCTGAAGCCCACCACAAGCAGTTCCTTCGAGCTGAGGAGATGAAGCAATGCCACTGACATGCAAAAGAGGTAGGTTGATGCTCAGCGCCAGAGCCCTGAGGACCTGAAGTGCTCAGGTAGTTCCCAAAGTTTTGGTGGAAGCTGGTTACTCTAAGACAATGGGAGAATAAAAAGCTTGTTGCTTTGGTATGAGGAAAAATTACTCTTGTGCCTTTCCCAGAAATTCCATGCTAGTGGAGTGGCTGACATTTGCTTTATTTGCAGAGACAATATTTTTGCTGCTGGTCAATAGGGCATACTTCAAATGCTGCCCACAGACCTGGAGACCTGGAGGTGTTTTGTAATAGGTGATTCCTGTAAAAAATGACAGAAAATTAGCTTACTGACAGCTGTGGGAACAGAGGGGTTTAATAGAAGAGCAGTTTCACAATACATTGCCTATGAAGTGATTCCTCCACAATTACTATTTGCAGTAAATGCAATCAGCACTCAGCATTCTAGCCAAACATGGGAGGTGTCTGTGACAGTGGTGTAAGGAGGGGAGAATCTGACACTTGAGGCACATGGACTGGTGCAACCATGACCAGGAGGCAGTGTGGCAAGCCTGGAAACCAGGCAAATATGAGGTGCTGAAAGATAGAGGGTGGGTGGTTTCTCTGCACCGACCCCCTACAAAAAAGCCTTCACAAATATAAGCACCCGAATTCTGCATATTGCATGAAAAATTAACAGATTATGCTAATTTCAGTGTGGTCACAGACATGGAGGTGACCCAGGTGCAGCTCTTGCAGCAGAGATTCAACCACTCCCAGTGTTTTCTCTGTGAAAGCCTGAGGAAAATGCTGGACCCTTGGGTACAACTGCCAGGGCCATGATGGGGCTAAGAGCTCTCCATGGGAAAGCCAGGGCCCATCCCATCTTCCCTGTCAGGAGCAGGGCAGACAGGGGTCACCGGCCTTGCTGGGACAGGGACTGAGGCTGAAATCAGGTGCTGGAGCAATGCAGGGTGGGGGGACCCCCAGGGATTCAGACAAGGACGGGGGTGCTGGGGGTGCCCTCAGGGCCCTGGCGATAGTCACTGGCAGCTCTCTGTGTGCACGTTCAGACAAAGGCAGATGCGTGTAAGCACCCAGTCTGCAGTTACAAACCAGACCTCAGAAGTATGACAGAGCACTTAGAAGTAATGATACGGTGGGGAAATTGCCTTATGCTGCTCTTTGGTCCCATCTCTCCTCCCTCCCTGGGAAGCACCTATTTTGACTGTGAGAGTAGTATAATGTGTTTATGTTTGAAGGAAGAGACACCTTGAGTGTACGTGTGCTGCTTAGATAGCTTACACATAAAAGCTTGTGATTCAAGGAGCTCACTGTCTAGCTGAGATAGGCAGTACCAGCAGAAGCAGCATTAAACTGAGAGATGAGATAGCATGCAATAATGCAAAGGCAGACAAGGAAAATCCTCGTGGTGAGTGTATGCTGTGGGTGCAGATGTTGCAGCTTTAAGCTTATACTTCCCAGGTTTTCTTCCATATGGGCTGATGGACAAGGCTGGCACTGCAGTGATAGTAGAGGCTGTCCAGGGAACAGAGCACTGCTCTGGCCGAGACAACCTGAACCATAACCACGAGACTACTGTGCCCAAGGGAAGAGACAAGATACTCAAACCACAAAAGCACTGTTAGCAGAAGTTCAGGCGTCTCTAATAGGAAGATGAAGAAGAACTAATAGTTGATAAAATACTATGACTACAAAGTTGCAGAGAAGGAGACAAGGACTTCAGGGCAAAGAGTTACAATAGAAAGAGTCCAGGAGAATAGGCTGTGACATCTGACATAGGGGGATCTCTCAGGGACTGAAGCAGAAGATGGCAGATCCCTGGATATTTGGCTTACAGACAGGAGAGAGTCACTTGCAAAGATTAGATTTTGTGCCTGGCTGTCAGGAGTATCAGGTTTGCTATGGAAGGAAAGTAGAGGTCAGTGAGTAAAAGAAAAGCTGCAGCAGATGTTGTTACGAGGATGATCTGGTAGCTAAGTGCATGGGGTAGGAAACTAAGGAGGAAAAGAGTGGAAATCACACAAGGGGTATAATCTCCCTTGGGGCAATAAGAACTTGCCTGACGGAGCCTGCAGCTAAAACTGGAGCAGAGCACAGTAGGTCAGACAGCCTGGGAAAGCTGGCTGAAGAACATCACCGTATTTAAGAAAAAAGAAAGACAGCTGTAACTGGGCTTTTGACAGTTGATTTAACAGCTCACTTTTAATTATATTTTGTCATTTGAAGTGAAATGTATTCCCTTGAAATAGTTTATCCACATAGCTCTTAGCCTTTCTTCCAATTATATCGCACCCATCCTCTTAAAGATTAACAAGCTTTAATGAACTCTATTGTTGCTAATTCATCTCCCTTTTATTCTGACAGTGTGACTTTTGTTTACAATTAGTATAGCTAACATTATGCAGGGTCATGTGGGTTGAAAGAAGAGGATTTCTATTCAACATGGTAAGAAAAACAAATGAGTCCTGTCCTGTGGAGTGCTTGTTAAGTTTTTTCTGTAATGAAGAAAAATCTCCCAGATATAGATCTTCTGGTGGGACTTAATCAAACTTGAGCATCTGATTCCAAAAGATACCGATGAAGACTTTCCTTCCCTACACCTTACCTTTGGAAGTACCTTAGCTTCACTGGTACTGCAGATTTTTACCTAGTTTCTAAGGAAACTTCGACTGATATCATCCAGACTGATGTCATCCAGAATACATTTGATTTGCCTAAGTTCTAGATTCTGTTTGAGTACATTTTGCACGTATTATTTAGTTTCAACCATATTTCAAAGTGGAAAGACAGTCTTATATGTATTAAATTCTACAAGTTTTATGAAAATAAACAGCTGTGTAGAGAAGTAAGACTGTAATTAGGGTGCCCACTGTGATAAAGCCTGCAGCATGAGCTTAATCCTTATTAGACACTGAAGTCTCTATGAGAGAGAAGAGAATCACATATCCCAGCTGTGGTCTCAGAAATCTGAAGTCAGAACTCATATTCTGTCAGAGAGTAGATAATCCAAAAAAGAAAAGAGCTTTTTGTAACATTGCTCACAGAATTTCTCCTTTTACTCTATTTTTAGTTTGGTTAATAATTTTATTCATATGACTCTGAAAATTCCTAAAGAGTCTGTTCCCTATCAGCTTCCCTCTGTTTTGAAAGAGAAGAGCAACCCATGCCCACCTGAGATCAAACCCAGAGGAAATTTTCCCTCTAAGAAATCATCTACAGGACAGTGTGACCAGCCTTCGGAGATCTTAGGCAGCCAGACTGGGCTCCGTGGGGAGGCCAGCCCAGCTGTGACCTCCTTCAGAACTGCTCTGAGAGCACTGCTGCCTTCTCCTTCTCTTAGCACACAGTCTTTGCTTGTGGCTTCTGTGTTCATCTGCCAAGTGGTCAACTGATCACTGCTCAATTCTGCTTTGTCTGAAGGACCCTCCAAAATCCTCTAACTTTCAGGCCAGGGTTGCTCTGGGGCAAGGACAGAGGCACCTCTGGGGCTGTGCCAGTGTGCACTGAACAAGTTCAGAGATGATGTGATGGACTGGGTATAAAGCTACAGTCTGTACTAGTTCAGAGGCTCACATGGGATAACACTTCACTTTAATTCTTGTTCTGGGTTGTTGGATTAAACCATACTGGAACCCAGGCCTCTCTTCTCACAGTGGAATGTTTTTTCCTTAAAAGCTATGAGATTTATAATACAATCAAATATGTTTCATCAACCCCTTCTTCCTGATTCCTGTACATATCTTGCATTATTTTTATATAGTTACATACTTGCAACGTAGGAGCTGCTTAGCATCCTTTTCCATGCTAGCCTACAGCTTCCTGGTTTTGTCTTTGTGTGAGGAGTAAGGAGGATAATGAGTAATAAGGATTACCTCAGCAGTGGAATTGAGATCTTGCTTAGGACTTGGGAAGAAAGAAAGTACAGATGTCAATCTTCACGGGAGAGTTCTGGTGGCAACTTCTGCCTGAGGGACAGGACTTAAGACTTATTGTTGTCATTAGCTGCATGTGTCGATTAGCTCTAGGCAGCTTCCTGCCCAGCATGCCAGCTATTTGCGAGCCCATTTTGCTTACGAGAATGCCTGTGTGACACACGGTTTTGTGGCGCTATTGGAGACCAGGCTGGATGCACTGTCAGCTGGGGAAATGGCCCTGTGTGTCATGCCAGTAGGGTGTAGTTGTGCAGGGCACTTCACGGCCATCTGAGTCTCTACCGTGCCGTGTTGGAAATGGATCTGTTGTTTAACCACTGCAGAGCAGAAGCACTGTAGCTCATGCTAATTTACCCTCTTTCTCAAGGTTGCTTCAAACTTTGAAGATAGCTGGGCAGAACTTTGCCTGTTTTGTTGCTCAGCGTGACAATGGCATACAAGATCACCTGTACCAGCAACCTTTTAGGTTGCATAAGAAATCTTGAATCTCAGACCAAGAAGACAGTTAAGAACTCAGCACTTTGGCATCTAGCTTTTGGTCCATTGCATTTTGAACCTAGCTTTTAATCCTGGTCATTGACCATCTGTGTTTTCACAAATTAAACTCCATAATTCTGTCAGTCCTTGTAATTGTATCATGAATTCAAACCTCCTTCAACCTGAAGACCTATAAATAGATTTTGTCTTGGGCCGCCTTTCCTTCTCAGCAATCACACTACCCGTGGCTAACTGTTTGCTGTCTGCCTGTTTGCATTTTCACCTCTGAGCACAATCAAGTAGGTAGCATGTTTTCACTTCATTACTGTTTCTGCTGGTGTACTGGATTCACTCCGGTACGAATGACAACTGCATCTTTTTCCCTGGTACATGGTGACTATTCAGGAATGCATAGGTCATACAGTCCTGCAGCATCACCTCATAGGTCACACGTGTAGAGGCTCTGTGAACCACTGAGCCCCTTCAGTTTCTGCAGGAGCCCCGGTGATAAAGTTTGACTTGGATGGGGAGCTGGCGCTTCAACAAAAAGCTCCAGGGTGAATAATGATCACAAGCAGCACAAGTATGTGGCTTTTCAAACCTCTTCTGGGTAATGTGAGAGGCTGATGAATGTAATCTTTTTCTCTTTAATGTTCAACTATCCTTGGCATAAAAATCTTCTCCGGTCTGTGGCATCATGGAGGTGTCTGACTCAGAACAGTGAGTAGCATGAAAAATGCGATGTTCACAACTTCTTTTTTTTTTATGTATTCATGCAGAGGAGATACCTTTAATTCCTCTGGTGGCTGCTGAAATCCAAACATAAAACAGTTCCTGTCTTTGATAAAGTCAAATATCAGACTCCTGAACTGAGATCAGACTCTACAGAAGATGTAGGCATGCATAAATTTGTTTGTTGTAAGTTTTCTCCCAGGATGAAGGATATGATCAGTGGTTTCAAACTGAGAATGGATTTTAATTACTTAGTTATTTGCCAGGAGGTAGTAGTCACTAATATGTGGCTGCACTGTGCGAATTACAGAATTCAGTGTGTTTGTCACCAGACTGGGTGAATAGGATCATAATCCTTCTATTCAGTTGAACTGTTCATTCCTGCATGACCTTTTCAACAAATGCATTTTAATTAGCTGTATGTTCACCTTCTTCCTACTGCTGAAAGCAGGAAAAATGGATTATTGACAATATGGAATATTATATATTTAACCTTTTAGGCTGTGAATTTGGACTGGAGTGAAACCAATCTGTAAGACAGCTAGCAATATTGTCCAGGCCAAACTACCTAATTCACAGCTTAACTGTGTAGCCTCACATGTGTACAGTGCACATCTCTGGAGCCCCAAAATTTCTGTGATAAATAAATAGTTTTTGATTCTTCTCTTTCCTCCTTTCTGTAGCAGACAACAAGGTCCGCTGGTATGTGATTTGTGCAGGGGTGAGGCACTGCTAAAAGTGGTTGTTCACCGGCAAAGACATCTAATTCCAGCCCATCAGTAATGTATAGCCAGGCCCAGAGACAGTTTCTGGTCAGGGAAAGGGTTGATTAGAGGGACAGTACTTCAGGACACACTCCAAACACAACTAATTCCATTTTTTACAAAAATGGGTAAGAATCCCAGAGGAGAGGCCAGGAGCACTGGCCAACTGCTTCCTCTTCCGTCTGTAGCTTTAAAAGGCTTCAAGGGCTTCTTATTAAAATGAAAAGGATGTTGTTAACTCGCTATGCACTGATATATTTCGTATATTTGGCCAGGGTTCTCTGTAAATGTTACAGACATCCTCAGTAGAGGATAATGGGCCTTACCCACCTATGCCGCCCACCACAGTATCCTGTTGGAAGGAACCCTGTCACAGCCACCAAGGGATGCTGTTAACTATTTTGCTCCAGAATTGCTATTTTGACCCTGGGACACCGTACCACCTCTCTGGCTTTCCCTCCAACCTTTTAGCTGCTTTTTCTGTTCATAACTCAGGCTCTTGCAGGAGGTGGGTTAGCTTTATCTCCATGTCTGCGTGCTGCCTAGCAAAATGCTGCTACACACAATATACCCACTGTGGAGCAAATGCATTGTCAGCAGTCACCCAGGAGAATGAGGGAGGAGACCTGGGTGATTCGACCTCACCAAAGAGAGTTCATATGAAAAAGACAGAGCGTCTCTGTTGTACTGGGGATGGCAAGGAATGACACACGCTCGATCCAGGAAGAAATGGAATAATTTATTAATTTACAGACTTGTTTTTGTATCTTAGGTCACTTGAATGGCATAAGGTCATTGGTCCTTTGGCCACCCACCTCTCAGAGTGATTGGATAAACCCTGCAACACCTATTTCAAAATATTTCTCCCGTCAGTGTCATAACAATGCCATAACAACCTTGCACCTGCAAGATAAAGAAGTTGGTTTACAAAAACCTCTAACTGTTTTCGGCCGGCGTCCGTGTGTTTTCGGCCTTGCTTTCACGCGGACGCTGTCAGAAAACTGGAAAATCTCTCCACAACCAAGCTTTCAGCATCCACAACAGAGCATTATGCAAGAGGGTATTTTCCTTCAGTCCTCTGCACTTCCACACCTTGACCCCACTATACCGGGGCCTGGTACAGTACTGTACTGCTGGCTGCTCAGCGGTGTGGTAGCTGTGCTGTGGCCAGGCTGAGCTGGGAGCAGAGCTGTCAACCCACAAACTAGGGAAGGCAATGCAGACATGGCACTGCATTTAGCCCTGGACAGGCATGGAAAATGTACTTGCAGCTGTTGTTGCTCAAAGCCTGGTAGAGGGGACTGAATAACTTCTGGTTTTCAGGAAACATAAGTGACAACCTATCAACCCCAGCAATTGGTTTCTATCAGCTTATATTGGTTACATTTTCAAAGCTATGTTCAAAAGGAAAAGGGCAGAAAACTTAATGCTTCAATGATACTGTCATTTGCTAGATTCCCTTAATAAGCCAGCTGTGAATAGATGAAATTGCTTTGTGAACCTGCTGCATGGAGCACACATTCTTTGTAGCTTTCTCAAGTGGAGGAATAGCTGCTGAGGTTAGAAAATGCCCTGTGGAACAGCCAAATAATTCTGCCACCCATACTCCAAGTTCAGGTAACTCCTTTGGAAGGGTGTGAAGGAGGAGTGCATGCAAAGAGGTCATTTTCACCTCTCTCTAGCCGGACCATGCCCCTGTAGCAGCAATGAGGGCAGGAAGCTAAGCCAGATAGGGGAGAACAAAATAAGTGCCAGTTTGATATACGAGTACATAGCAAGTTTTAAGCCTGGCTCCTGCCCTTTTCTGTGTGTAATAAATGAAATGACCTTCCAGTTAAAGTGTAAGAGATTGAAAAAGACAAAGCAGAGCAGTGAGGCCCTTTTTTCCCAGTGTATATCTACATTAGAATTCTGCTCTCACACTCTTGCAAAGGAAAACTGTAGCTTGAAGAGAAAACAACATAGCATTAAGCCGTCCTGGTGTCAAATATTGTAAAAGAAAACAGTTAACGACACTGCATTCTCATTACCAGCTTTGGGTATAATAGCCTCCCTCCCTCATACCAAACAGGATTTCTTAGTGCTCTTTTGTGCTTAACTCTCCAACTTGGCAATTCCACCCAGCTCGATGCTCATAAACTGTAACTCCTTTGTCATTCCCAGATATTTTCTGTGGGTTTCGCTTTCATTGTGACCTGAAACTATTTTATGACTGAGTTCTACAGTTGTTCTGTGTACAGTGGGTAATGAAACATCTTTATCTGTATCTGCATTTTTTGGTTCTTTCTTTTTTTCCTCTCAGCTTAATGACATTACTGTGAGCACCACTGGGACTGTTATGCAGATGTGCTGCATACTGGAGAAGTTGCTGCTTCAGGATAAGCCATTACTTTTTGTTGCCCCCACAGGCCTGGGAAAGATAGCTATTACAAACAACTTCCTGCGACAGTTACCTCATGAAAAATATGTTGTATGTCAAATTAACTTCTCAGCACAGGTCTCAGCTAATCATACCCAGGACATCTTCCTAACGAAACTCGAAGGGTATCCTGAGTTTTAATTAAAATCAAATATGTAATTGTGCTCGGTTTACTCCACAGAGATCGTCCACAAAATAATATTAAATGCTGTTCTTCCATTTCTGACAGAATAAATGAAAGCTGATTTGTTTCTCTACATACTGTTTATTACTGGGGAAACTACATTTTAATTGATGTTGACAAATATTCTGATTTATGGCATATATAGAACAGCACATAGTCCAGAAAGCATGTCTGCTTAACTTTATCTTCTTAGATATTTTTGCTTTAGGAGAGTGAATCAGCTCCCTGTCCCTGGATATTCTTCAGTCTAAAGCATATTAAAGGGAATCACCAGATTGAGTCCCAACTAGTAAAGAGAGCCATCTGTTAGGGAAAGATCTGAGCAGTAGGCTATATATGGTACTTGCCAACCCACGGAGGGCAAAAAGATCAACTGGAAGAATGGCAGCATCCAGGGGATTATAGCTAGAAAATGGTTAGCTCTCCAGCATCTAAATCATGCATTTTTAATTCATCACATGGCAGACAAACAAGTCAAACGTTAATTGGCATGATAAAAGGGAGCTGATAGCATATTCTGCACCTTTCAATATGGAGAGCCTCACTTGCCAGACAGCCTAGACAAAACTTCGAACTTCGTATTTGCAAGCACCAGAAATGAGATCTGTGGGTAGTATCATGCCTCAATGAATGCAAAAGTAAATAAATAATTTTTTTAAAAGCGAAAGAAAGTACTGAAAATGCTCAATGCAAGCTTTAGTCTTTAGGAACATCATAGTTTATATTCTGTAAGTGCTAAAACTTACTGCAATAATTGTAGTTTCCCTGAGCAAACAAAACAAAGAATTTGACTCAGCTGTGACATAAATAGTTCAACTACATATAGAATGCTTTTTTATGCACACTGGGGTTTGATAAATGCTATTATGACAACTGGGAGGCTCAAGTGAATGGAGAAATATATCCTACCAACAATACGAAGGACTAGAAAATGCCATAAGGGTATTTGCTGTGGGGCTCACAAGTAATGATCATTTTAATCTCTGGGTAGTCAAGATAAAACCACTTGCTCCATGTATTTTTGTTTTACATTTGTATTTTTCTATAAGCTGTCTTTTCAAAATCTGTCATAAAAACAAAATGTTAAAGTAGCCTGGGCGGAAGATTTGGAATAACTAGACATCCAAAAATGGTCTGTCCCAGTCCTGACAAGGTCATCATCAACTCTCACAGCAGCTGCACTGTTTTAGCCCACACTAAAATAGGAATTTTCTCTCAAAAGAGAAAAATTCTCAGGAGCGGACTCTTTTCAATTTGTCAAAGTACATATGCAAGAGCAGAGCAGATTCTAGCAAAGTGCTGGTTCAACATAGGGATGGTAAAACTGGTGAATTTTTGATTACTAGCATTTTGATTTTCCAGTTCATAAAAGTTATTTGAAAAGTTGATCTGTTTGGTTGATGGATTGCAGTGGATTAGCTATGAAATGAGTGAGAACATGCAGATTCTGAAAAATGTAATATGTGTCTAGAAAAACTGTTAAATATTTTTTTAAGTGCCTTTCATGCTCTTTTCATATCAGTTTCTGAGCTAAAAGCTGCTGAAGGACCTGAAAGGTGGTGTTCCAAAATGATATTAAAGAAATAGCCCTTTTTTTGGAATGAGAAACACCAATAGCCCAGTTTAAATAGTTTTATGGCCTAGATGTGGTTTCTTCCCTGATTATGCTTGGCCAGGACCACTCAGGATTATTTCTCAGAGGCCAGAATAATTTCCCAGAGTTACTTTAACCTCCTCAACTGAAGCAGATAGTGAATATTGCAGAAAAATTTACTCAGAGTGAGCAAATCTTTAACCTATGCATCTACAAGGATTCCTGGGAATGAAATCAAACTGTATTATGGGTGTTGCAGAGATTAATTTTAAGGTTTCCAGTTGATCACAGAGACTTGTAGAAGTAAAGAAAAGAGAAAATATTTTTGTAATAAAGGTCATTGTATTTTATTAACGTTTTAATTGCTACACATCTGCCACTAAGCTAGAAGCCCCAGCACCAAGGATGTTGTATTTTATGTAGTAATCAACACTATCTAGTGTTGTAAATGTCAATGATGGAATAACACAGCACCCAAATCGGCCCACATGGTGTAGGTGGCTCTCGCCTTGAGGTAGGTGCAGTGAAAGTTGTATGTGTGGAAACAATTTGAAAAATGCAGCCTAACCAGTAAAAGAGGGCTGTGGGTGGTCATGGCACTTGGGAATCCCCCACAAAACATCTCCAGTGCAGATACTCATGGGTGAGGACCAAGGGTGAGGCTGGACAGTGTGCAGGGCTCTCCTGGGGGCACAGAAGTACTGGAGTAAGATGAAGAAAGCCAAATGACTACAAGTCCGTCTGGACAGTCAACAGCTGAGAACAGGGAGGAGGGTGGTGGTGGCCCCAGAGGAGGGAGGAGGAGAGAGAGGGTCATGGTTTTCAGGCAGAGTGGAGGCAGCAGGAGGCTGCTAAGACAGAGGGGCACAAGGTTCCTTCAGCATATCAAACAGTGCCAAACTGCCTGATCAAAGAGACATTTAAGCTACATTCAGCACAAGGCAACTTTCTAGTCTACAAAGAAATCAGCTAAAGGAGAACCTAACCTGGATCTGTCAGCATGATTCAGCCAGTGATTATTTCATTAAGTATTTGATCAAATGACTCAAACTTTCAGGCAGCTTGTCAACTGACTGAAAAGGAACACCTGACATCTGACTACATGACTGAAGTCATGTACTGAATTAAACAGTCAAACAAATAAGGGGTCTAACAGATAGTGTACAGTGTGCTCTCAAAAATGAGATTTATTTCACCCCTCATGACAAAGACTGGCTTTCCCTTCTTGCAACGAGTGAGGAAGGACACCCTGTACTTCTTTGCCTGTGTCTGCTTTGTTCGTAACGTGTCCAATCCTCACTGCTGAAGGGCAGTGAGGGAAAGGCAGGGGCTGCAATGTACCCTCTTCTGTGTTAGTCAAAATGCTCTGGCCTGGAACACAAAATGAGGAATGATGCTCTTCAGGGGCTGGAGAAACAACTTCATCTCCTTCCGTGGAGCTTTTCTTGTGCTGCCTCTCTCTCAGAGCAGATTCCATTTACCCACCTGTTGGAGCAAATGTGGGTTGAGTGATTTCCATAGTTTGATTACAGCTTCTGTTTTGAAGCTCTTTGCTGAGCTCTTTTACCATCCCTTGGAGACCACATTTAATTAATTCTTGAAAAAAAAAGAGGGATGTCTTAGCCAAGTAGCTTCTCTCACAGACAGGTCTTTTCAGGGTGTACACTCAGGCCCGAGTGGAAACTTAGCTGCATGCAGCAATATTTTCTTTCAGTGCATACAGGCAGGTTGCTCTCTTCATGCCTGTTGGGGAATGTGAAGTGCTGTACTGAAAGACAAGGAGCAAACCAGCACTTTTTCATCCTTGTCCTCCCTGGAGAGTGACTAATCTGAACATTTCAAGTGTTTCCTCCCAAAGAGAGATGAAGAAAAGCGGCCATCCTTATGAGCATCTCTGGGCCCACCAGGCACTGCAAGAGCTGATGTGTGTTACTGGCCCTGAGATGCAACCTTATGAGATACTAGAATATAGACAGAAGCTTCATGGTGGATTTCCCAACTTGCAGAAACTCAAAACGGTACTCTGTGAACTGAAAATGAAACATGTCTGTCCTTGGGAAAAAGCTTTCCCAAAGACTTCTCCATATACATTCCTGCGGATTTCTTTGGTGCTCAACTTCAAGCAGAACACAGCTTGCAGGAATCCTCTGAACTCCCAATCCCCCTTTTTCCTTTGATGCAAGGAAACCGCTTGAGAATCCATGGCTGTCCAGCTGTACCACATGGAGGAAAAAATTACCTGCTCTGAGTACTGCAGGCAGTTCTCTTCATTGCCAGAGAGAAGCATCCTGTTGGTATTTCTGCAGGGCTCCCTCATCCAGAAGATTTTAGAACATGTCTTACTCATCTACATGGGTTACCGCTTCCATTTATTTCAGGCAAGAGGCCTAAGTTAAAATGAAAATTAATGTGTTTTTTAAGTTCCGTCTTATTTGTTAGCTTTTCTCTTATGCACAGTGTCTATTACAGTAAATTAAAAAATAATAATGGCTAATCGCAGCTTGGCAGGGATTTCTAATGGATTTAATTTTTCTCTATCATTCTTACATGTAATCTCTTGCATTCAGTGTTTTATGGGCTTGTTATCACTTGTAGCGTTTGCAGTGTGTGCCTGGAGTGCTTGCAGAATAACGGTGGGAATTAAAAATTCCCCCAAGACCAACAGGTGCTGGTTCCATTCCCAGGCCAAGCAGCACATGTCCTGTGTCTGGCTGGTCCAGTAGGATTCACGTCATGGGGGTTTTTGTCCTTCCCACAACCACTTTGAGGCAAGGGAGCATTTACTGGAATGACTTGCATCACGTAATCAGTAGGTGGCCTGGAAATGACGCTCAGGCTTGGCCCTTGAACTGCCCTTGTTGTGCTGAGGCTGACAGACTCCGCATGCTTTTTGTCAAAATGAAAGGTGGCTGCCTTTCATCGCGTTGTGACATATTACATACAAAATTACCACATTATTACATGTGAAATAGGAGAACCCGAACATTGCCCTATGTGGCATGAGTGATGTACGTGTCAGCTGTGGAGGGCATCAGGACAGACCGGGGTTCATCATTCTACCCACACAGGTCCTGTCACTGTCCGGAGGGGGGGGCGGCTTTTCATGAAGCATGAATCCATTGTAATGCTCCAAAATAGTGAGGATCGTTGGTCCATGCAGTGCAGAAAGCACTGTTGCTATGGTAACAAGTTCTGTATCATTTTTTGTGTGTTTCTGTAATAAAAAACTATATATATATGTGCATTACTTTTATTAGATTATGGTACCTTCAAAAAGCATTGCTCAGCTTTTTTACCTCAGAATCAACAGTTTAATTTCAGACTGGGTCGGTACCAAAAGGATGATCATTATTATTCCAGATGTTTTTTTGGTGGCCTTTGTGAATTTACTGACAGTCCCAGCTCAATAGGTAGTGACAGGTGTCTACACTATTAGTGTCTACTACAATTAGTACTAATTGGTACCTCTATTGGCAGTAGAGGTTGGCTAGGGATTTAATGGAGATGAGAGATGAACATGCTCTCTCTGAGTTCTTCCCTTCTTTCCCCAAATAGAGAGGAAAACACATCTGAAATAAGTCTTCACGGTCAAAGCAAAGAAGAAAGTTTCAATATTTATTACTTGTTTTTTTCCTGAGTGGTGGCTTAATGGAATCATTCAATCTCTGAGACTTCCAATTTGGCACTTTTCAGGTGAAATTTTCATTACTAGTCTAATTTTTTCCAGGTGCACTTCTGCAGCTGCAATGTATTGTGCCATAATTTAGCACCTGCAGTTCTTTCTAACGGCAAGAATTTCCAGCCAGGAAAACAAAGGTTGGGTCCAACCTTGATTTAAATAAATAAAATTTTAAAAAACAACCCCGTCATGAAAAGAGCATCAACAAAGTGCTTTTAAAGAAGGTTTAATCAAGCAAAAGTGTTAGCAATACAATACTCTTTGTTGAAAACCTTTAACAAAAAGAGGAAGGAATCTCTGTGTATTGCATTTTAAAGGATTTTCTACAAGACTGTTCGTTTGCTTAATTGTTACTCCCCTTTGTAGAAAAATCACACCCATTTGTTAATTTGTTTCTTTTCTTCTTATGCCTGACAAACAGCTCTAACCATGTTAAATTGTTTGCTTGTGATAGGGGAAAGGGTTTTTTCATTTATGCCTGTGAAGTTAGTTGAAAGTCTTAGAAACGTGAAATTTATAGTGAGTTCAAAACAGGCGAATTACACTCCAAGTAAGTGTTGGCAGCTCTTTATCTTTTCCTTGTTTTCCATATTTAATTCCACCCTTGAAAGATGGAATATGCATCATTTCCCCATCGTCTCTCTGTGGTTCACATTGAGTGAAGCGTTTTGAATTAATTATGTTAAATTATTAATAGCTCAAGATTTGAAAACATTACAGGATTTGAGTAATGTTTTATCAGGCAGTAGCTGTATGATAATTCTGACGTTTTCACAGAGTAGAGTACACTTCCAGCAGATAGGTAAAAATTATGACTATATGCTGAAAGCACTGAGTTCAGTTCATTGTGAAGCATAATAAAGTAATGAACGTTTAGGCTGCATATTAGAAAAAAGCTCCTGTTAATGAATAGACTCTGGGAGAAACAATGAAAGCAGCGTTTCTTAGGTCATGTAAAATGAACTGTACAGATATATAGAATACAGAACAGCTACACAGCAGTAGGGACATGAATGGCATAAGAAGTCTCTTCTCCATCTAATTCCTGTGATTCTCTGATACCAAATATTATCTGATAAATCACCTCTATCTGTCAATAATTAACTGATGGCTAACTTACAGCACATTTGTCAAGGAAAATAGAAAATTCTGTTGACACTAGGCCCTCAAAACACGGCTTTCAGCTGCTAGAATTATTCTAGCATAAAGGGCCAAATACAAAGTTTATCTTCTGTTAAATCTCCCTGACATTTTAACTAGGGCTATAAAATAAATGGTCATCTAAATCAAACTGTATTAATTTCAAGTATTATTTTGAACCCATTTTATGGCTGTACAACCATCCAAGAGCATTTAAGAGAGAGGTGAGACAGCTGACAAAAGACCCTAGAATTAGTTCTATAATTATTTGCACAGAGAAAATGGCTTCTTTCCACAGTCAGACCACAGTGTTCTTCTTGATACATTTCACCAGCCTCGCGTAATAAACCCTGAGGAGGAATTAAAGAGCCAAGAAATATAGGTTAGACTTGCAAGACAGACACTGGCACTTAACACTCATTTCAATCCCCCGCAGTGTTTGCATCCTGCCTCGCTGCTCTGACTCTGGCTCCCTGGCTGCCTGTGCTTCCCTGCTGGGAGCTGGGGACCCAGGCTTAGGCCACCCCTCCACTTGGGTGGGAACTTATGCCATTTCTCAGGAGAGCTGCCCTACCCAGGGCATTTTCCTGGGGTTGACATAGTTCCTGTCTCTTGTGTGAAGCAACCAGCTATTACAAGAGTGGAGGGGTGCCTGACTTTCCTTAAGTTGGTTTTGCCTTGCTGTGATACTTGAAGTCTCCTGGTGTATAAGGTCTTTGTACAGAAGCATTGGCAGGTGGTGGCTTGGAACCTGTTTTTCTCACTATAAGGAGATGCCTCAAGCCCCCAGCTTTGAGCTGTGGTTTTCTTAAGAAGGCAGAATGCCTAAAAGCTGTGTGTGGCACGACCTAATTCTTCTCAGTGGATCCAGACCCATCTGAGTAACAAGACTTAGTACAAGAGACAAAATATGTATACATCTGTCCTTGTACATCTAACCATAGAGGACTGTATTTCCTAAGGTATTTAGACATCTGTTGAGTCATGTAACTGCTAAAGTGGTTTTCAAATATACCTTAGTACGTTTGACAGCCAGTTCTTATTTCAAAGAGTTATTTAGACAGCCAGTGAGATTTTCAAAGTGTTTATCTATTTCTCTGAGTATTGTACTGAAAAACCCAGCCCAGAGTCTTTTGCAGGGAGAAGCATGATGCTATTAATATGCATCTATAACATTAAAACACCCATTCACTGACCATTTTATAATGTATTCTATAAGTCTTGGCATCTGATTTGATGTTCACGAGGACTCATGCAGGAATGGGCTTTGCCACGACGAGCTACATATTCTCCAAAAGAAGCAAATGCTTTGGTCCTCTTCTAGCTGGTAAATTCAGGCTGTTTCACCACTTTCACTTTTGGTAGCTGGTATTTCAACTCTGCCTCCTTCATTGCTAGACCTTCCTGTATGTTAGACATTTCCCAGGGACCCAGGGACAACCAGTTAAGCTTGAGAAGCAGCAGAACCAATTCCTTACTTTTGACTCCTTAGCTTATATAGTACCCACACTGGAGCACACTATCCTTTTTCTGACATCCTGACCTGCTATTTTTGAGGGAGGAAAGAAAAAGAGGGGAATTCTTTCAAGGCTTATAATTAAAATTTATTGTCATACTACATGTAGAAATGCAGGGTGTCATAGCTCTCTTCCATTTATGTTGTTACTTCACAGTGTCCCAAGTGTTTGTGATCAATCAGGATACAGGCTGGTAGAACTGAAGCAGTCTGCTCTGTGGTCACCTTTAGTTCAAGATCTCTTTGTCTTGCAATTAGCTGGAGTGAATACATCTCCCCAGCAGCACACTGTGCACCACAACATGCTTTGGAATGAGGCGCAGGACTGGAAATAAAAGCATTTTACTCAGGGTGCCAAAGAGCCTACTGTAGGTGCAACACTGAAATTCACTTATTATAATCCTTCTTGCCTAATTAATTCCATTGATACATTCAAGTTCATCAGAGTTCTGTTGACAGTCTGTAACAAAGGGTTTTTTCTTTTCCTTTTTTTTCTTTGTTTAAACTGGAATAGTTTTATTAGCTTGTTTACTTCAGAACAACATGCCACCTTTGATTAAACTCCATGTGGATTTATAACTATGTCCTCCCCATGTTTCTGTGACCTTTACGGCACATCTGATAAAAATAAAAGGTCATGGATTCCAAAAGAACTGGTTCTAATAATAATGTCAGGCAGGCTCCCCAGAAAGTGTGTGATTTCCCTTCTTTCTTTTCTTCCTTTCTTTTCTTCTTCCAATCTCTCTCTCTCTTTTTCTGCTTTTTCAAAGTAAGATGAAAATTAACATGAATAAAATTAATGGTTTAATTTTGCAGGAGAAAGAAGAGGGTTTACAGTGCTCCACCGGGGAAAAGGGCTTTTGTCTTTGTTGATGACCTAAACATGCCTGCCAAGGAGAAATATGGTGCCCAGCCTCCCATTGAACTGCTGCAGCAATGGATTGACCATGGCTACTGGTTTGACAGGTGCAATAAATATTAATTAGTGTGCTTGGCTACAGAGGAGTAATGATATACACTGTTTCTCTGAAGCGTTAAATTGTAGTGTTAGTCTTTTATAATTCCTCATCTTCTCAGTCACAACAGGAAAACACTCTGAGTTACACGACTCCCTGTATAGGAAAAGGAATAAAGGCTTATATGTTGCAGTGAATTACAGCATGAGAATGCCAAGCCTATATGGGAGAAAGGCACAACATGCATTTTCGTGTTTTTAAGAAAACACTGTCAGTATTTAAGCCAGCACAAAACACTTTCAAATAAATTTTTAGTTCCTGGTTGTTAAGGACTGAAACAAAATAATTTGTCTTTCAGCAAATGACTTTGAGGTTGGAATGCAGCTGAAGATGCTTTTCTAAAGCGCTGTCAGTGTTAAGAAGAAGAGTGTGTAATGGACTCAGGCACTTTTCTGCATGATTTGTGGTAATATTGGTTGTTAGAAAGACTTCAAATTCTCCTTGTTTATGCCTCATATATATGAACATAAAATAAGTATCTATTGTTTAAGACTGAGCCTACTTAATCTGCAGCTTTAAAAAAAACCTAAATTGGAACAGGAAAAGTAAAATAGCACCTAGTCTAGCACTTAGCCTTTACAGAGCTCAGCTATTAGAAAAATGTAACCCTACTTTATGATACACTTAATTATATACACCTAAGGTATAAAGCAGCTACACTTTAACCAAAATAATGGGCTGTTAATTAAGAACTGGTACTTCTTGCATGATTTATTATTACTCTAGTTCGCAATTATGCTTAAACCTCTCATTAGACACATTACTGTACTGAAAATCTTGTTTTCTAGTAATGCATGTTTAACATTGTATTACAATTTTACATGGCAGTCTCAGACTGTGATCCCTCCGTGCTTTTCAGGAGAGAGGCATGAAAGTTGACAGGTACTGTCTGCATTTCAATTGGAACTCCTACCTTTCTTTTTACCCTAAATCAAATACAATAAAGGCTTCAGCTTTTCTGTAGTGCAATACAAAAGAGTAAGGAAATAGAAAATGAGAAATGTGGGTGTTTTCAAATCTGATGTTTTCTCAAAACTATAGAAGGTTTCTTAATATTTTCAAAGTGAATTTGCACTTGAAGCTTAAAGCATTAGGTAGAACCTTTTTACTATTTTATACTGAGCTTGGGATAGTGCGATTGAAATGCATGGAATTTTCCTGCTCCAAAAATCCCTTGTTTTCTGACAAATACAGCAGAGTTTCTTTCCTTTTAGGAAAAATAAGGCTTTTCATTGTCAGAAATGCTCATCCTCCCCTACCCTCTGTATAAGCCATGAGATGGAGGTTAGGAAGAAGCAGATGGGGACAATGAGAAAACAAACTCATGCCATTTGAAACACAAAGGTTTTGCTCCTTTATATACTCAGAATTACTCGTGCTAGTGGGTGCACCTTGTCACTTGTCAGCCTGTCTGGATGAGCAATATACACAGAAAGAACAATTCGAGCAAGATGGTCTTCACCAGATAAAAACAAGAAAGCATTAGTTACCTGGGAGGCAGGAAGACTGGCATGTTTTTTCCCCCAATGACAGTTTATAACAAGCAAATATTTGCTGATAATGTCTGACAATATAGCCACAGGAAGAAGCAGATGAGGTAATTTTATGTAGTATCCTTTACTGTCAGAGGGAACCATGGCTCTCTAAGGTGATTAAACTGTTGGTGGCAAAGCCATTGAGGATGCTAAATAGGAAAGATTTGCTAGTAAAAGACCTACTACTGCCTCAGAGGCTGTTTTCTGTCATACTATCTGCGAGGTAACTGCAGACAAGAAGAAAAGTTCCTGATTTCATGCAGGTGGGAAGTCCCAAGAAAATCTTGCTCCTGTGTTTTCATTATCAGTCAGCTCCTGCTCCCTGAGAAGTTGTGAGCCAGTTTTGACACAGCATTGCAGTCTCAGAGATGTCAAAGCTTCCCAAACACAGAAGGTGTGACCCCAGTGAGGGATGGATGGGAGTGGTGCAGAAGTGGGCCCACGTGTTGTGTGGTGGGGTATTGCAGTGGGAGGGCTATAGGGGACATATTAGGGAACCTGAAGCTGTAGAACTGGATGAAGGGATGAAAGGTCCCTTGGTTTCCCAGTCTATGAAACAAGTAATTTTTATTCTTACAAATATTCAAGAGAGCTTTGCAGCTACTTGCCTGGACATTCTGCTTCATGGCATATTTTCATTTCTCTACTGGTCTGTCTTTCTGTAAGTTCAGTCCCCTAAAGACCCCTCTCCAAACTGCTGGAGCCCAACATACCAATCTCAGACTACCCTGAACATTCCAAAACACCTCCATCAGAGGGAGAAGCAGATGGTCTAAACTCATCCACATCAGAATTATCCCACATGAAGACTCCTCAATTAATTGCCAGCTGGATGTGAGTGGCTTTGCACTATCCACGCAGAGTGAAGGAGCAGGAGCCAGGACCTGACCTCTCAAATAGCCTCCATCTGGCAGAAGACCACTGTGGAGGCTCCTTTGAGGAAGCTCCCTCCATGGCAGAAGTAACACGGCGCTCTTTAAAGGGGATAGTGAACTGCCAGAAGGAATTAACAAACATCTAAGGGTGTCACGACTTTTAATCTCCTTTCTGGGAATTTGTTTAAAACCTATTGTGAACCCATGGGTACACTTGTGTTTGCTCGTCTAGGTTTATTTGTTTGCATCTGTGTGTATCACTTTCAAGCCTGCTGGGGGTTTGTCTTGAATAATGAAATGCTTAGATGAACACGTAGATGCCCTGTGCAAATGAGGTGTAGGAGGGGGAATCACAGTGCAGTAATGAGGGAAAGAAGATCTAAGCTTAGTTTTGGATGATGAAGCCCTGCTGGCTGGAGCCACACGCATTGCCAGCAGAAGACAGGTGTACTCCACAGGAAAAGCAGAATAAATCTGATTCCGAGCAGTATCGTTATCCTTTTGTATCCACAGCACGTTGGTCCATGTGTTCATTCGTACATCTGTTGCATACCAAGGTCTTTGTACTCCAGCAAGCCTTGAGTTATGCAAGCAGTTGCAGGTCTACACCTAATAGACCATATGTTGCAAACTGGCTCTGAAGTGCCAAAATAAGGAGCATGAAACAGAAAGCTGAACTGTAATGGGAGTGAAGAAATGCATGGGATGTGCGGAAATGAAAAGGAACAAATCCTGCCTTACGATACATACTGTGAGGTGGGTAGCTTGCCCCGTAATGACAGAACCCTGTTTTTTCCTGACGCAAGGGAAAAACCCCACTTGTGTGAATATCTTTTTGTTTTGCTTTCTCTCCCATTTGTCTTCCTCCGTGTACGTGAGCCTTGATTGCCTCATTTACCGGTACTGTCCCTGACAAAAATTGTATTAAAAAGGTTAAATTTAAATGCAGTATAGCGCAGTCTGATCTCTTTCAGAAGGAGGTCCTACAGCCACTGGTTGAGCAGGCAGTCTTATGTCCTCAATTTATATTGCTTTAAAACTATGGCTTTTCCATGATGCAGTTTTAGTGGTCAGTGAGAAACTCAGTGGATGTGTTTCTTAGATGGATCACACCCGACTTCGGAAGTTTTTTTCATTAAGCAGGAATTAGCCTTTGAACTTGGCGTGAAGGAATGTGTAAGGGATGAATTTCATAAAGGAAGATGTGTTCACTGGGTCCTTTGTAGAGCACATGGGTGATTGAATTACTGGGCTGTTTGACTCAACCAATCTGAGACAGTCATGTTCACCTCCAGGTAGAGTAAGAATCTGTGGTCCCTCCCATGGGAGGCAAACACACAAATGGCAAGTCTTGCTGGGGATGAGCAAATGAAAGCATGTCAGCCAGACAAAGATGACAGAAGGCTTTCCTGACACGCTTCTTGCCTCCACATATCCCATAAGACCCAGGAGATACTACACGACACAAAGGTCAGAATTTTGGCACATTCTGTGCAGTATTTTCCCTTCCTGTAAATATCACACAGGTATCCTGCTTTAATCAAGAACCAGCTGTTCATCTGTCCAGTACTTGCTTCTAAACACTTTAAGAAAGAAACAGGTGCATTTGTATGTATTTATCTGTTTTTCTCTCTCTCTATATATATGCATGTACGCATATATATATATGATTATAGTTAACATAACATCATACAATACCAAGTAGATCTGTGAATGTTTGTGCCATTTTATGTAGATATGAACACAGTAGGGAAGCAATCCACCGTGTGGGACTTTCCATCGTAACAGTTCATTGAATCAACAGGTTTTCTTTCATTTATTTCATTAGGACAAATCTTTTCCCCCTGCATGTCCATCCCTTAAGAATCCTGTGGCTTTGTTTGAAGACTGCAGCAGAGTCTAACCCAGAGATAGCTGCAGTCTGTTCATTTTGGTAAGGGATAAAAAGTCCTAACTCACCAGCCATGCCTGGTGAGGACAAGAGGTCTAGAGCGTTACAGTTTGCATTGCAGACCTGTGCAACTGCACTCGGAACAGGCAGGCAAGTGCTGCTCTGCCCCGGTGTCAGGGCTGAGCCTGAGGGTGGACTTCCTGCTGCCCCCACGGCTGTTCATGAGAAGTAGCTTGAAGCTACTGGAAGGACATTCACAGCAACACAGGGCTTTGCATGGGCTTTGCGTGAGCTGCAATTCCTGCCCACGAATCTGTGCAAGTACTTAGTTGTCTGTGCCATTTTGTTGTCTCTGCTGCTTGAGCTGTCCCAGTTAAATAGTGTTACCTGAGCTAACTCGTTTAATATGGATTCAAGCGTGTATCTGGAGACAGTAGTCACAGCAGTGCCTGTGGAGCAAAGCAATCCCAAGGATGTACACATATGGGGTTTGGGGTTTTAGTTCAGCTAATGAACAAAAAAATGCCCTGAAATGTGGAAAACTTGGGTGGAGATTGACTGAGTTCTCTGCAACTTTTCATCTTCTACATCCTGCCCCTATACCCATTGCTCCTCTGTTCCTACCCTGCCAATTTTCCCCCTTGCTTTCTTTTCAACCTCTGTTTTTTAAAAATGAACCCCCCAAGTCATGCTTTTTCAATTTTAGATATAGCATTTCATACTCTTCTCTCTCGTGTGGTTCTGAGAAGTCATAGATGTGAAATCAACAACATTTGGTCCCTAGCAATTGTCCCTACCTTCTCCAGGCTGAACTCTGTGTTCAATCCCCGATGTGGACAGAGAAAATAAACTGAGCTACCCGAAAAAGGATTGTTGCAAATGGTTCGGGTTCTCTGTAGGGCACAGGAGAAAAAGAAAAACATTTTCCCCTTACTCCTCATGAAATAGACACTATGAATCTTGCTAAAGCAATAAAACATTTCAGCAGCTTCTGAAGATGTAAAATTTATTATTTCTTCATGCAGTCATACTTATCACAAGATTATGGAGTTAAATTTATTTATACCATATTTTTAAAATTGCCAGAGCTAAATGTGTAGTCTATTTATACTCTATCTATTAATGAGAGAACTTATTTGGCAGGCACAAAAATAGGAAAAGAAAAATATGTTCCAGTTCTTCCTTGGACTTTAGGTTTTGGAGAATATTTACATATAGGAAAGTTTCAGAGTTTTAATCTTTTTATTTCCCCATCATCTAATGTGCTATTTTAGAGGTATGGAATGGAAGAGAGTGCACTGTTCTTCTGTTGCTTGCAATTCCACCTGAGAAAGCTGGTTCAAACTGTGCAAAGGATAGGAAAGGGTAAACAAAATTCATCTCAGAAACAACTTTCTTTCTCTTGATTTGCACCTTGCCACTGAGTTTGCAAAACCTCTGTGTACACTGAGCTATAATGGAAACAGGTGCATCTCTGCGCATTCCTTAATTTCTGATTTACAGGAGGTTTGAATGTACTCATCCATCCCTGCCTATCATGATAGAGCTTGTATAGTCTGTACGAGACTTAGATGTGTTTTTCACCTCTACCCCTCTTCTCAGTGGCCTTGTCATGCACAAATCCTTCCTTACACGATGCAAGATGACACTGTTTGTGCTGTCCTGGTCGATTCTTCAGATAGCTACCAGGCAGTTACTGATTGTTGCTTCCCCTCAAAGGCAGCACCCAAAGGGCCCCTTGGTTTCTCACAGTCAGTGCAAAACTGGACGAGGATTCTAGCTGTATTTCTCTCTCTTCTTCTCTTGCTCTCAATTTCTTTTGGTTTCTGTAACATATTTTATCCACCACTCTTTGTTACTTCCCTTGGTATCTTACCATCACCCCACAGTTTGAAAATACAGACTCTTGGAGGTCACTGATGAATAAACAGCACTTAAAAGTTATATATAAAATCTAAAATTATTGTCTCTGAAATGATGGTTTCAGAAGTGTTAGTCTAACATTTTGGGAGCGTGGTTATTTCTACTCATTACACCAGTGCTCTTGGAAAACAGCACAAGCATTTAAAAAGAAGATTGAGATACACAAACAAGACCATATATTCAGCCCTATCATAATTATTTTAGTCCTATTACTCACTGAACAGGACTGCCAGTGTCAGACATTTTTAACAGCAAGAACAAAATTATTGCCAAGAAATTAAGGTGTTTTTTCCAAGAATTAAGAACTATTCTGTGATTTAAAAGAAATTAAAACAAATCCTGATAAACAAAAGAAATCACTTAAATGAGTAGCTGGAACTTTTTAAATAAATCTTTTCTGTTGAAAAGCAATGAAACGTAATTAATATTATTTGGCTTTTGGGTTTGGTTTTTTTTTCTATTTGATTTTTATAACAAAATGCTCTATATTCACTTACTCTGTTATTGCTCTAGTAATACCTGCTGGTTTATTTCCTAGTTAGAAGTTCTTGCAAACTCAAAAGTATAATTATATATACCCTCATATCATTTATATAGCCTTATACCCATCATACAACACACACTTGTTTACCTTCTCCAGTGTGTTTTCATGTTCGATTTGGGAACATTTCAGAGACAAAGAAGGGGGCTGACTGTAGAGAAAGGTTACACTTTGGTAATTTACTTTTGAAATGAAGCATTCTTGATCAAAAAAAAAAAAGCCAGTCTGCTTACAGCCTCATAACATGGTGGGGGATTTGAAAGAGTCTTCCTAGGAACAAAGAAGCACAATGTGAAGCCATGAAGGTGGTGTGACACTGGAACAGTTTCCCACAAAATTTGTGGGTGCCCCATCCCTGGAAGTGTTCAAGGCCAGGCTGGATGGGCCTTTGTGCAACCTGGTCTAGAGGAAGGTGTTCCTGCCCACTGCAGGAGGGTTGGGACCAGATGATCTTTAAAATCGCTTCCAACCCAAACCATTCTGTGATTGCATGATTCTGTGAAGGACAGGTTTATTTCACAGCCCAAGAAGAGAGGGACACAGAAGGAGGTCCAAGGATGGAGGAAAAGATGTTTCCTGAATGCTTTAAAAGAATCTGATGCTTTAAATGGATAAGGAAACTGAATCAGAGAACAGCAGGTAGGAGTTGGGCTACTTTACATACATGTATTTCTTGTGCAATCTTTATGTGCACAATATTTTCAGAGCAGTGTGGTTAGAAACCTCTGCAAGTCCTGTTTGACTTCTTGAGTATTGCACATTTGTGGAGAATTGCATGGCAAATCAAAAAGCCTGCAAGTCTTGTACAACGGTGAAGTCTTAGGTTAAGCAGTGAAAGATGATCAGTGGTCCTGAGATCACGGTAATCACACCCTGTGCCCCTGTCTCTGCAAGAGGCAAAAGGGAGCCTGTGCAAAGGAAGCCTGACAGGGAATCAGAAGACACAGAGTTGCCAAGCACAGCCCAAGCATGAATTAGCATTTATATTAATTTTATTTGAGAATTCTCACCAACTGTTAATAGTGATTTGCAGGGGAAAAACAGCTGTCCAACTAACTCTGTCAGCTGGGAATCTTGTGTGTCAGCAAGGAAAAGTACATTGATCTCTCACCCCCACTCAGATTTTGCTGCCCCCCTCTCATTGCTCTCTGCCTTTAGCCCTGCTAGGTTGGGGTGACAATCAAACTGTCAGACAGCTCCACGTTTCAGATCACAGCAGCGACTCTCTGTCCTCTGCTTCTTCCACGAGTGAATAGAGCTGTGCAATCCTCTCACAGCAAGTCATGAAGAAGCTGAAGCACCAGATGGACTGGTCTAGCACCGCTCACGCTGCACTTTTCTACAGCTCAGACTTCGTCAACTTCTGCCCTTATCCCAGCACCCCCCCCCAACCTCCCCTCCCAGGGTTTTACTTTTATAACTGGAACAAAAAAGTGATGAGTCTTTCAAGCCTTCTGACACTGCAGTCCAGGCTCTTTCTTTGCCCAGTGTACATTTTCAGTTGAAATTTAGCAGCAGTATTTTGGAGAACACAGTTTCAGATGTGTGACATGGACATGTTTTGTTGACTTAAGCTACGTGTTGCTACTGTGGTAGGGGGTAGGGAGAAGAGGAAGGAGAGACAAAAGGAAGAGTTGCTCTGAGAAGAGACGAAAGAGAATGAGTTGACTAAATTGCTGCCAGGGCTTTTTAAACAAAAAAATAGAAGCAAGCAAAACAAAAGCAAGGGACAGGTAGTGATTTTCAAGAGGGAGACTACAAATTTTTAGTAAATAAGGGCCTAATTCTCTGCTCTGTTTTTCTGGTGTAGTTGTGGACAGTGATGATGGCAAAGGCACCTAAGCAAAGTTCCAGAGGAAGGAGTCAGCTCCAGTTTAGGAGCAGAGGGAAAGGGGGCAGCTGGGCTAGTGCAAACATGGCTGCATGCACAGATTTTCCCCTACAGCTGGTAATACATGTTACAGAACGATGGCCTTTACTGGGGAAACAGTGCCCAGTAAGCTCCAGCGCCTTGGAGGACACATGTGGGTGAGGCACATTCTCCTGAATGGTGGGTCTGCCTCTCTGAAGGCAGGCAGGAGGATGGGAGAAAGAAATTTATTCCTTTAATGTTTTTCCTCTGTCTGATTGGCAGACCAGAAATTAGGCCTGTTCCAGTAATTTCTCTGAGAATGCAAATCTTAATTCGCTGTTTGTTAAATGCTTAACTAACGTCTGAGATCATTATTTTAAACTCGAGCTGCCAGAATAAACACTGTCAGGAATCCATTTGCTTTAGAGAATAGCTCTTCCTGACAGCAGCAGAGATGCAAACAGTTACCTTTTAATACCAGGCTGTGAAAAGCTCACCCCCCAGCCCAGCTCCCCACTTTCATTTGCAGTAAACAGCATCGCCTGTCCTTATTCTATACTATGACTCTATTCTGCTTTCTGAGGCACTCTTAATAGCAGAAGGATAGCAGGATGTGCTTTAAGTTCTCCATTAAAGAGAGTTTGTGGTGGGAGAGCAGGCAAATTCATTGGGTTTGAGGTTTTGGCAAGGACGTGAAAGAAAAATTAAGTCATTTTTGGTTTAGATGTAGGAAGGCAGGGCTGTGGTACAAGTCAAGGACAAGTTCTTGGTTGCAGCTATGGCCCCTCCTGGTGGTGGAAGACAAACAGGTCTCCCTGCCCTTTTTTGATGGAATCCCGACAGACGCCTTCCCTAATGAAAAGAGGACAAGTGTCTTTCCTGTCAAGCTCCTTTCCTCAGGAGCTGACTGAGCATTTTGATGCAGAGTTGACTCTTTTCTGAAATCATACCCAAGCTTAAAAGCTTAGCAACCATGTAGCTTCCTTTCTCTGACCATATTGACAAAAATATGAGCCAAAATCTGTTTCAAGGATTTGGACCCTAAGGAAGTAAATGGCACTTCTGCATTTGTGCAGTAGTAAGAAAACAGTACTATGATTATATGATTTTTACAATAAAGATAACAAAAAGCCCTCATAGGCATTCATTAAATAATTTCTCAATAGTTTTCAGGGTTTTAAGCCATGTATTAGCTATTTCCTACATTTAGGTCATAACCAAGGTCTGTTTAATGTGCTATTCTACAGCCAAAAGTAACTATGAGTGAGTTTTGATGGGAAGAAATAACACTTTCCCTGTAGGCAAACGCAGCATGCCCTGCTAAGCTCTCAGCTAACTTGATATATAGCCCTTTTCAGAAAAAGGGAATTGTCTCTAAATTGTTGCCTTATTTTATCCTTCAGTGGGAATAAAATTGGCCTATAAGAATGAAAAATTTTAATACATCTCTATTACAATGCGCTCTCCTAATTGGTATTGATCTTCCCTGTGGTACCTGAAATGCGAGAAATCATTTCACCAGGATTTGAGCTAAGAGAAATGGGAAATGGAGAGAAAGAGTGACACCAAAAAAGGTGGTGGGGAAGGGTAGGGATTGGCAGCATGCATGGCTTCATCATCAAATAAAGAAAATGGTTTTTACAAGGGGAGAAAGCATAAAACAGTCTGAGATTGAAATGGAGATGATAAATAGCTTTAGTAGGAGAGAAATAGAAAAAAAATATATGAAGTAAGGAAAAACTCCTCCTTAGAGTTTCTGAAGAGGAAGGACATCCTTTTAGTGAGCTAGCTAGGTGAACAAGCTTCGGGAATGGGTTTGGTTGGGAACGTAGCTCATGTCCAGCAAGATCCAATGAGGTGCTACAACACCCTGTTGGAAGGTCAGAGGCTCTGGAAAACAACCAGTGCCAGAACCCTGCCAAGAAACAGCTCTGCAGGCGGCAGTGCTCTACAAAGAGGTAAGATTCAAGGAATTTCTGAGCTTAGTTGAAGCACATCTTGGCATTTTTTTTAGCTTGTCTTGCCTCCCCTTCATTTTATGAAGTCCAAAATATCCTAAACTCCACTGTGCCAAAAAAGCAGAGTCGCACTCCTCCAATGCAAGCAGCGCTTGACAACCCAACGGGCTGGATACAAGATAATGTTGTTTGCTAATAATACAATCCCAAATGTATCTATCTTGCAACAGAGCACCAAGTAAGTAATTAATTAAAAGTTGATACATACAGCTCTCTTGAAATGGAGGACAGCATTAGTTCCGAAAAATAAGATTTGTAATTTAGTAAAGATATTCAGCATTCTGTGGAAAGCCTGGTTGATTACAGTTTTTCAAAAGCCTAGCCCCATCCTTGTAAACAGAGCAAGGTAATAATGACGCTCTCTGTCACTGTGTCATAATAGAACACAGAGGGCAAAACTTCATTACACTCTTTTGACTCCCCTTCCATCAATGTGAGTGAGATAAACACAGGGATCCAAAACACTCCATCAGTTTCTGGATGTGTTATTTAGTTGTTTGGTGGAAAGTTCATTCTTTTTCTGCAACTATGGAGGGAAACCACCAAGAGAGGAGAACCCTCAAAGGTGAGCAAAGAGGACTGTAGATAATTTTTTACAAAGTGGTATGCAGGTTTGATATGCAGGCCTTAAACAACTTGAATGAGGTGCATTTTTTTTCCTTTTTAGCCTTATTTGTATGTATCATTCATCCACATTCTTTGGCAGTTGTGGAGCTACTTGGAAGACAGTACTGCAGCTAGTTGCTGAGTTTTGTCTCTGAAACCTTCCTGAGCTGAATTTGGGCACAGTCTGAAGTGACACAGAATAAATTCAGTTCTCAGACTTCATTCCTTATAGGACATAAAAGGTATGAATTATTTCTCTGCTTTGCCAGGTTAACTTCAGACTCTCTACATTGTTTGTGACTGATGTGCCTATAAAGCGAGGGGAAGGAGTTTTGGCATGCACTCTAAAAAAGGAGAAATCATACTTTGCAAAGAGTTGGAATAATACTTTTTTTTTTTTCATTTTTATTTTTTTCTTTCATAATCAATGCAGTCCCTGTCTATGCAAGTCCTTGTTTCTGGGCCCTGACATCCAGCCAACAGAGGGAGCGCTAGTTTAATTATAAAACCCAATTTCCCCCATTGCCAATGTTGCTGCTGGCTGCACAGATAAGAAGGTCATTACTGAAAAGATGTGCAAGCCTTTTCCCCTAAGAACTGGTGGAGGACAAAACCATTGCCAGTGGTACAAAAAGAAAACCTAGCGAGGAATCATTTACAAGCCATTGTGTGCATGTGGCACAAAAAAAAGGGGACACACAAACACACACAGATATGAAACATTGCCCATTAAAACAAATGGTGCCTCCCAGGGTGCAGCGCAGTCCTGGAGTTCAGCTGCTACCCATGAACAAGCAGAGCCCCGTGAGCCAGTGCAACCTTGTATTGGATCTGGGGCCATCTGTCACCTCATTTATTAGAACTGGTTAAAAAAGGGATGAAATTTTTTGCAGAGTCCTTCTGGTGAATTTTGGCATTTTTTTCAACGAGGACTTAATTGCAAATCTTATTTATCCAGTCTATAGGTCTGTCACTCTCTGCATGGTAATATGGCAGTAAACTTCAACTGTGAGCTAACAAACCAAAGGGAGCCAAATGAAGTTTTGCATGCTTCTTTGTTTTCTTCTTTCTAAAAGAGGTCTTTAGTATTGTTTTGACAGGCAGTTGTACTCAGAGATTTGAACTCCTTTGATATTTTTTCACGTTCAGGATTTACTTGCCTGCATCTTTAACTCAGGTTTATTCTTTCCATATTTCTGAAGAAGAAATTAAATGCATCAAATCTACACATACATTTCTATATCTCCTAAGAATTGTGTTTGTATGAAATTGGGAACTTTTAGTTAGGACATTCTCTGGTCCTGAAATCTACTGAAGAAATGAATAGGGACACTTTTCACAGAGGAGTCACAACACTGTAGGGAGACAAACACGGTTGTATCAAAAGAGCCCTGTGGATAAACTCATCTCTGCTTGCCTGGTTTTTTGGTTGGTTTTGTTTGTTTGTTTTTGTTTTGGGGTTTTTTTGTGGTGCAGGCCCCTGCACAAAATAACACAAGTAGGAGAATAAGGCCCTGAGGTAATAAGATGACTGCATATGGCCAACACCGAGCAAAAGTTAGGTTTTATTTGGACTTGCAGTCTTTCAGGAAAACCTTCCCTGTTGCTGATTAGAGGCTTATATCTCTGGCTTCTCTAGTGTAATTTTCCAGTCTTTCCTGTCTGTAAAGGCTGGCAGAGTCCTTAAAAATACCTGGAAAACATAAAACAAGAAGGAAAATTAGGAAAGACGCAAACAGGAGGTTGATAATGTAGGATGTAACACCTAAGAACAATGAAAATAGCAGACAAAGCCATATATGGATTAAAAAGAAAGTAGTCTTCATGCTAAAGTTTTATTTCATTTTATCACTTACTTGTTCAAATTGATTCCCTTTCTCTTATGTTTTGATTACATCCATATTTATTTTGTTGACTGATCTGACTTATAGCTTCTCTGGCTTGATTGTCTAGAAACATGATCAAAGGGCAGATGTTTTTAACTCTGGAAACTTTTCTTTCACACACATTTATCACTCTCCCTGGAGACCAAGGACACAAGGAATAGGGGCTACATCCAAGCGCACTTTATCACCAAAGGATTCCTAAGAACTGCACACACTTCTAAACAAGATTTAGCTGAACTCTTGACTGACAGGCTAGAGCTGCTGTTTGATATCAGTGTATCCAGTTTCCTGCTGATAAACCTGAGCTCTAATGTGGTGCTTTGAAATATCAATATAGATGTACTTTCAGGTTTTTTTTTTTTAACTTTTAAAATCTTCTCTTATTCCATTTCTCACCTTGCTTCTATTCCGTTACAGTTTTGGGCAACAACATACATGAATAACCAAGAAGTGGCTGCTGTTTATGTAAATCTTCTTACACCTTCCCCAGAGAGGATTTTTCAGCATACTTTCCGGGTAGTATGTTCAGTTTGAAATAGCTAAATGTAATCCATGTATTTTTGTGACTCTGTAAAGGTGTAAGTGGAAACCAGTATTCACAAGGATTTTAAAAATAGGGGGTGGAGGGTGGAGGGAAGAGGATTGGTGAGTGGAAGAAGTTGTTTGTATGATGCTTGTTACACTCCTGGATCTGAGCATAGTTCGAGTGATGAAATGGCAATGCAGTTTAGACGTCCATTTGAAATTATGCTGCCCTGGCACATGGAGGACAGGGCTGCCAAGGTTGTCCCCTGCATTGTGCTGTGCTTTGGAAATGGTCAGAAGCAAGGAAGATCAAGCTGGTGCATGAGGTCTTTCAGTGTTATGCACCAACCCAACAGAAAGCAAGAACACCAGAAACTGAGGCTCAACTTGAAATAAACTGCTGAGCACTGTGGGCAAATGTGAAAACACATACTTTTGTGCCAGGCACCCTTACCTCTCCTCACTTCCTACTGTCAATTTCTTAGTACTTTCTTTTCAGGAAAGCAAACTTATATGAGTATAAAGCTCAGAATGAGCTTTTCTCTAAGGAAAACTTTAAAAAATCCAGCCCCAGCTTGCAAATATCTCCGATTCAGAAAAGTGTCTGTCTTTGAAAAGGTTGAAAAGCTACATGGCAATTATTTGATACCGGGGAATTTGAAGACTGCAGGTTTCTTAAAAATACATTACACAAGTATATTCTTTAGGAATCAGTGCCACCTCTAGAGCATCCACCAGCCAGCTTTCCACTATGACTGAAAATGTTATGAGGATGAAAACCCCAGCCCTTCACCCAAGGGGGCTTCTTGCTGAATGTGGACTTTCCAATCTGCTTTCAGCTTGCATTGTTGCAATCATTTCTAACTAGCCTTGTAATTTTTACTTCTGTAAGGCTGCCTCATGAATCCTCTTTGCACCACATAAATAGCTAGTGTGAGAGGTTAGCACTCACATACACTATTTTGCTCTTTTCCACCTTGTCTGAACTCTGCCATTTCAGTCAGCAGCCAGCAGTAGAAAGTTTTTGATCAAACTGAAAATCCTCACATTTAAGTGGAGTTTGTTTTGTGAAAGTTGAGGGAACAGGCTGAGGAGTTAATACACCCACTCATCATCTAACCTTGACATTGGCTCGCACAAAAGTACCAGTGAATAAAACTACATCATTTTCTGCTACTTTCTGGAGGCTTTGAGATCATTGGTCCTGGGATTTGATTTGACGCTCCAGCTGTTGCTAGCATACTTGTGTGATTATTGTACATAATAATTGATTTTGAAAGATTCATATTCGCTAGGTTTTTTTATTGATTGGTAAGGAGTGATTTTATTGAAGGCAGAAAAGTACCTGAAGCTATTGAAGGGACATGAAAGTTAATGCAACTACGGGTACAGGAAGTCTACTGGGTCCTTTGTGATAAAGTTGTAGACAGTGAAAGCTGGTACAGAGGAAACTTTCCTTCCACACTGTTGAAGGTAATGAGAAAATCAGCTAATGATTTCAGCCAAACCCTCAAAGCCTTGGAGCTTCTAACAGCAAAAATGTTATGAAAGATGCACTGATGCTTCTTTATTTGGCTTGTTTGATTTTTAACTTGATGAGTCCAAAATATGTTCAGGTAAATGAAATTCTGCCCTTGGAACACACATTGTACGATTCAGTCAAAATTGCTAATGGTAGTGGAGAAATGAGATGTTCAGTCCAGCTCCCGGTAAGCTTAATTTCATTTCACAAGTCATTACTGCTAGTCTGCGCTATGGTTTCTGAGAGAGAAACAGTCACCCATTCATTTATTGTTGATGTCATTCAGAACTTGCTTTGAACTGTTAAATGATCAACAGTTACCACACAACTGAAAGGCCATAACTTCCCCGTGGTTCCCCTTTTAAAGGGAAAGAAATTACTTGATTTTAACTTAGTGATGCTGCCTGCAAAAAGTGAGCTATGAAATACCCTCCCTTGCTAAGGATGAAGTCAACAAAGACGGCAACTGTGCAGCCACTGTGTTAAACAAAGCCTCTCTGGCTGTGTCAAGAGGATGTGTTCAATAGTTAAACCAGTTAAAAGAGGAGAGAGAGTTGTTGGTAGTCCTTGCAGTGGAGCTTAGCATCATACAATAATGCAGGAAGAGACCAGTAACATGAGGAAAAAATATATCTGATGACAATTCGTTTCTTCGGGCAACCTCACTGCTGAGAAATGAAAACAGATGTGCAGTTTGTAATGGTCTAGAGAGCCACTTTTGACGAATGAATGATGGGGCAACACCATAAGCACATTCCTCGAAATCATGGAACACCTGATAAAGGTTCCTGCATTTTGGACGTTTCATGATACTCGGGAGAGATTTTGTACAGAAAGTGAGTTGACATGTTATTCATAATTCACCACTGATGAGCTATGTTCTACTGAGCAAACAAACTGAAGATAGCGGGCCCTCAGCTCACCATCAGACTTGCTCACTGGCAGGTCAAAGAATTACAAAATGGTTTGGGTTGGAAGTCACCTTTGAAGATCAACTAGTCCAACCCTCCTGCTATGGAAGGGACGACTTTCACCAGAGAAGGTTGCTCAAAGCCCCATCCACCCTGGCCTTGAACACTCCCAGGGATACAGCATCCACAACTTCTCTGGGCAACTTGTTTCAGCGTCTCATCATCCTCATGGTAAAGAATTTCTTCTTTATATCCAATCTAAACCTAGTCTCTTGCAGTTTAAAACCATTATCTCTTGTCCTGTCCCAACAGGCCTTGGTAACAGTCTTTTTGTATTGAAAGGCTGCAACAAGGTCCCCAGCACCTACTTTTCTCCTGGCTGAACAACCCCAACTCTCAGCTCTTTTACAGGAGAGCGGTATTTGAGTTCTCATGACTTTTTTCTGAGATTTAAACAGAAATATTGCCTGAAATTATTTTCTCCGATATTTCTTTTCTCATGTCTTTCAAATCTTGTGACTTTTCTAACTCTGTTTTTTCCTTTCTATTTATCACCACCCCAACAACCTGGTCTCCTTTTAAAAATGGTCTCATTTCTTCTGCTTCTAAAGTGTAGTAGCATTTTGTGGTTGCAAGGGAAGCATTTCTCTGCAATGGAAAGATGACAGATAGAGGCAGACTGAGCTGCAGATATACATGGATAAGGCTATTGCTCTTCCTAGTGGCTTGATGAGTTATCCCAGGTGATAACTCTAGGATTATGAATGGCTGGGACTTTTTGGCAAGGTGATGACTCTCTCACAAGATGGCATTCTTCCATTTGTGTTTTAAGTTGTTTGCCTCATCCAGGGTATGGGGTAAACAGGGTGGACCTATGACTAGAAATCTACCACAAGTATTGCCATAGAGATTAAAGGTTACCACAGTTTTGCAAAAAAGGCAGTTCCTAGAGGTTAACTAGTTTTACCTGTGTTCTGGACTTTGATGGCTGAGTAATAGTGACAGTGTAACTCCCTGGAAATCTATCACTGGATTCTTGAGACCTTTTGGAAGATACTCAGTCACTCATGGAAACATTGAACAAGGAGAACACCTCAGCTCATCTAATAAAGTCACATAGCAAAATGTGGTGAGACATGCAGTAGGGCTTAGCAGGGAACCTTCAGCTTTTGAAGAGCTACCGAAAAGCCAAGTCAATCTTACCTATTCACAGGTAGAAATGTTTCGTCTCACATGGAACTTCTCATCCTTTTCTCTGTAGTTTTAACAGGTAGGCCAGAAATGATCTTTGGAAAGTGTCGAGGTTGTGGTAACTATCTCTACAGAGTATCTCAGACTCAGTGACTCTGATGAATGTACTTGATTTCTTCTCTTTTCTGGGAAAAAAAAATGAAAACTAAGAAAAACTACTCTGAAAGCCCCAAATAAAATGTCTCTGAAAGGTGGTGTATTACTATGGAAAAAGAAAGAACACATCAAAACTGAAGCTGAATACACAACCAGTAAAGGGAGAGTCAGAAGGGCCTCTGTCTCTATGCCAGCAGGACAGAAAGGGCTGACAGTGGGGCACATAGTCCTTCCAGGGTGACACCACTGATGGAGAAGAAATGCAATTTACTACTCAAGGCTTATTACAGACCTAGTGTACTTTCCTGCTAGGTATGTCAACGCTATAAAATGGCAAGGAGAATTACTGGAAGTTGCATTGTTTCATTCAAGTGTTTCACTCAACGTAATACACTCTGGTTTTTAGAAGCAAATTAATGTCTCCAGCCGAAGTTTTCCATTCTGCATAAGCACAAGGTTCATTTGCCTGGTTTGGCTGGCAACACGCATGCTCCTGGTGATTAAATCCTTGCTGTAAAACCCCCTACCACTATAGTACACTATAGCTCGTAATTGTGTCCGGGTGCTCGTGTCAAGAGCAGACTCAGGCACGTCCATGTACTTTTTTATCCTTTTATTGATTCCTCGGCATCTAAAAAGCCACAGCTGCTTCCATTTCAGGAGATGTACTATAGTTCTTCTTTTAAAACAGTGTGACACAGTTCAGTAGCCGGAATGTGCTGCAGAGCTGGGACTGCTAGATAGCTTGTTTTTAATTTTCTCCACAGGAAAGAGTAATGTGTAACTTCTCAGCAGAGTAACTGTCACAAAGAAAGAGGATAGAATAAAAGGCGTATTTTGGCTCATGTCAAGATAAAGCTGAACAAAAAAATCTCTCTCGCAGTTCTGTCTTTAAAACTCTGAAACTGAATTTGTATCAAGATTTTTGGTTCAAATGAGAAACCGGCCTCAGACGCTCATTGGAGATTTTGGAACAATTCAATCTTCCCAAGACTTTCGGTGTGTTGGTTTCTGTATTTTGATTCAAACGGATCTCTAATTAATACTGTAAAAGATTCCTGTAAAGAAATCACTATCAGCAGAGAGGGATGACGCAAGCATAGGGAAGAATAGTTAATTGGGGAAGAACTTCATTACACTTTGCAAACTGCCTTTCACCAATACCTGGGTGGCAATCTTAGCACTCGTGGGCAATGGCTAGCAGGGCACTCTGAAGCAATACGGATTTGACCTCGTTGCTTTATTTGCTAAAGTGTTTTAACAACTGCTTTTAGACATGCTGCTAGCATTAGAAGTAGTGATTTCTTTTTAATTAAAATCTCTTAAAAACTAATGTGACAGGATTCTCTGGAAAAAAAAAAGAAAAAAGAAAAGAACTGGCAAATTAATTAACTAAACTAGAAGGTCAGTTTTAAAATCCTGCTGCAGCCTAATTAAATCCTAGACACTGACATTTTTGGCTAAAGATTGCAACCATAGTAATTAGTGTTGCAGGAAATTTCCATATGCCATTGTGCCAAATGAATGAGAGTATTTCATAATTGTTCCTGTAGGACTTCTTGCAAATAGCTGGGAGGGACATGATCCTATTGTAGGAAATATGCAAAGGCAACATAGTATTTTCATTCCTGTAATAGAGGCTGTCCAGGTCAGTAGTGTGAAAGAAGAAAAAGTCTGATACATGATAGGAATATTATAAATTATTGTTATATTGGTCTCTCCCTATTATTGCCTATTTAAAGAAACAACCACTATTTAAATAAATAGGGCAAGCTGTTAGTCAAAAGGCTGTGGATAAAAACATGCTGAATATGCAATTAAAAATCATGATAGTGAACAATTTTATATGATAAAACAAAAGGTGCTGCTAATTATTTTATTTTATTTGCATGTATTTTAGTTAACTCCACAGAGAGATTTCTTTTTACTTTTTTAATCATTAACTTTTCCTGGACTGCTAAGGATTTGTTAAATGTCAGGCAATAAAATTAAAATGTCAGTATATGACATATGGGTCAAGTAGACTTAATAAACTTGAACTACATCATTCCACATTTATTTCTAGATTTTCCTTTTCTACTGAAAAATATGGTGAAAATGTGGGGGAAAATAGGAAATATTTTTTGTACATTTCATGTGGCTTTTAAATACAATGGACTGAGTCATTAAGATCTTTCTCTTCTCAGAACACTATGCAAACTTCACTCAAAGGGAAAAAGACTGCTCCCTTCTTGAGGGGCACTGCTACAAGAGGATGGTTTTTGTAGCTTTTCTTTAACAAATCTGTCTCTTCAGAGAAAATTTAAATGCCAGAATAAGAAAATTACCGATTTACCCCATAAATAACATGAGTAAAAGGTAAATGACTGTTGCACATGAAAAACAAAAAGATGAATCTGCCATGCAGAAGGACCAGCCTAAGTTCATGGGTCTTGTATGCGTGCCTGACATGGTGCTCTCAGATGGCCCGGCTTCATCTTCTTGTTCTAAGGCACCGGTTGTTACTATTATGTCCCTCTTTTATTCTCCACAAAAGTGTAATGATTAGCACTTGGAAAAATAGTTGACAGCCTTCTCTGTGGTCAGCTAAACTGCAAAATGCTCAGCAGTGAATCACCGTGTGAGAAACTTTCAGAGTGTCTACAAGCCCTGCTGGCCTAATGTCCTCAAGTCTCCACAGTCAGTCTGCAGTTTCTTCTTTCAAAGACTAATGTGATGGTCTGTGACTGACTGCGGCAATCAAAGAGCATTCAGGTGCATGTAGGGAACAATTTTCTGGTTGATCTGTTCTTTCAGGTGAACTCTTTCAGTGAAGTGACATTTCGTACTTCTCTTAGAAAATTTCAGTATTTTTTTATTTTATTGCAGGTGGAGAATGTATGTTTTTCAAGCTATTGTTTCAGGCTCTATGCAAACTTAAGTCTTCTCACAGTAAAATCTGGTGTAAGACTGAAGAGCAGGTGGGGATAAACCAGAGTCATAATGGCAGAATTTCAGGCACATGTGGTCTTTTAAAATTCAAGAAGTGGACAAAGGGCAAGTGTATTTCAACTGCCAGGTGATACAAATTTTACACAGGATCTTGAAGCTTTGGGAGATTTACACAAAGCTCATTCCATGGCATTGTCCAATCCGTAGTCTACACCAACAATTTTTGAGCTACACTAGCAATTTTCCTATGTAGCCAGTCTCCCCTGAATCTCAGAGTGCTTTGGCTTGGGGGATGGTCCAGCTAAAGTGATGGGGGGCTTCCTACTCCTGGAAGAAATGCAGTTTGGGATAAAAAGAATAAGTGTGTTCCAATGCTAAATACTGTACAAACATACATCTAAGTAGAAATAAAATTGACAAGCCTAGGTAGATTTTACAAATATAGTGGGAGATGTTTTTTCTGGGTGCAACAGCATTGATTTTCCCTTTAGGGAACTTAGTTCAGCAACAACCTCCCTGACCACCCGTGAGACATACGCCCATCACATCCTCTGCTGCATCAGTGGGATATCATCCTACCAACAAGCTAAAGGAAATTTGCTCTTGTGGCATCAAAATGACCTGTTGATCGCAATGTATCATTCAGTTTCCCAATAAGGACATCTTTTTTTTTTTATTTTACATCATTAGTGAGCACCTTTGTCCTCCTCTAGGAATAACCCCCCAGGCTTTTTAAACACTCAGGCAGAGGAGGAGGCTATTCTTTCCCTGTACTTATCCCCCAGAACTGGAGTCCTGCATTTCTGCCAACATTTCAACTACAGGACAAAATCTCAACAAAAGTGGGCTTGTGATCTTCTGGGACACAAGAGTCAAACTCAGGACCAAATTTGTGGCAACAGATATTTTTTTCCAGTGGCAAATATTGCTGTGTACTTGATTTTGCTGTTGGGAGACACCATCACTGGAATGCATTTATGTCAGCCAATTAGCAATATTGGATTAGGGCACAGAGCAAGGAAATTTTGTGATAGATCTGCTGTACAACACTAGGACAGGTACCTCACAACTCTGGGGTTTATTTCCTCGGCCCGAAATGGCAACACTGATGCTAAGCCATCCCTGCATCGTGCAGAGTTTGTATATCATGAGGGTGCCTATACTGTTTTATAGGCTTTGAAGTCTGGGAGGAGAAGAGGAGAAGACTCTGGAGGGACTTTGACAAGCACAATTTGTCCTTTTGCAGCTTTCAGAGCACCACACTACATTCTCAAAAAAGACCTGTTTATATGAAGCTGTCTGAAAACATTTTCAGCACAAGTATATATCTAATGCAGGCACTGTGGTACAGTCTCTGGATTTGGAGCGCACATTTAAAATGGAAAAAACCTTTCAATATCTTCAAATAGCAGCAGGATGCTGGATAATTTACATTGTGCCTCATGCAGGCAGGCATAAAATCCAGCACCCTGAAACTGTGCCTGCCACACACTGAGTGCTAAGAACTTCCTTGTGTTTGTAGCGTGTTTCAGAGAAGAGGCTGCTAAACTCACTGAGCAACAGTGCCTTTCTTGAGACAGAGTTCATCCTCTCTAAAGGCTTCAGAACAGATGAAGCTGAGCTAATCATCAAGAAACGCTCTAATCTCTATCATTACTTAGGTTTTCATGTTAGTCATTGTGACAGCTTTTCCCCCTTGTCATCAGGGGGAGAGAGCAGTGGTTGGCGCTCTCTGGCGAGACTGGAGCCATTTATGGCAGGCTGAGCTTTTCCAAGTTAGTATTCAGGAGTCATACACAGCCAGTGAATGGAGAGACAATCTCAAAAAGGTGTCACGAAGGGCCTGGCACAATGTGGGGCTTATGTCACATTCCTCTTGGCTGATTGTCAAACAAAGGTAGAGCCAACCATTACCAGAGGGTATTAATGTGCAGAGAAATACAAAAATAAACCGGCTACTTAGGGCACTAGCTATTACAGGCAGAGAAATAATACAATAAATCACTGAAATGAAGAAAGAGTGGCAAGATGCACTGAAAACTGAGAGATATTTTGTCACTAAATTGCAGCATTAATAGCGCTTTGAAGCTTCACATTTAAATTGCCTATTTCTGACACTCAAAATGCACATTAGGAAAATGATGCTTATTTTATAGTTACTCATTAAAAGGAAGGGGATAAATAAGATGGAGTTTTAAACTATAAATCTCTTTCATAACGAACAACCAATAAGAACATATGGGGAAGACAAATAAACGGATAGTGAAAGAAAAATTTTTAAAATGCTTTTGTAATCTGGGGTGTAAATGAGCAACTGTCTCATCTGATCTAGGAAAAGTAATTTTTAGAAGGTCTGGGTATGATTGCGAATGCAGGAGGTACTCATATGTTATTTGATAATGAAGAAGAACTAGAAATAACAGAAAAGGTTGTTTCTTTTCCTTTGCAATAATTCAGGCATTGTGCAATTTTACTATTTGTCTCTTCTGTACATGACTGCACTGCTACACGTATTTCCCCACCTACAGATACATCAACTTTCCCTAACTAACAAGGCATAACTCCAGATTACTTCTGAATAGCCTGTATGACAAATTCAATGAAAGAAGCAGAAGGAACTTACACACCACTGTGGCATTTAGTCTTCCTGGAAAGGTTTTTCATGATCACCTGTGTAACTTCCCAGCACTCGTTAATGGCTGCCCAGTAGCCTGCTGCTGCTTGACTATTTGCATAGCGTCTGCATTTATCTAATCTTTATTTATTTTTTAAAGACTGCAAAGTTACAGCTCATTTGCAGTAACTTTCAGGATTTGAGTATTAAACAAAAATGCAAATACAGCAGTAAGCTCTTAATGAGATGTATCATTTTTTTCAGCATTAACTCCATTCTTTATCTTGTTTGAGCATCCACAGCATAAACTATTCAACAGCTCCAAAACTTCATTTTATTATATCACCAGCTTTTGCCGTATATTTTACAAGTTTAAATTCTAATTTTATCCACAATAAGAATAATAATGATGTTTCAAACTGGCATTTATTGTCCCAAGGAAAATAGCTCAAATACTGTAGCAAACCATCTTTTTTTCTGCACCTTGGAGAGTTACCGACCTAAAATGCAATGTTACAAACTTCTGGGTTTGTGGTACTTGACTGCTACTTTGCACTAACTTGAAAGATTATAAAGTCACAAGGTAAGGGAAATGCTAGTTCCACACACTTGTGGCTATAAAAGGAGGTCTGCTTAAGGCAATTTAAATACCCTGAGGAAAATTCCTACCTTTGGATGTATATGAGCATACACCACATTTTTAGTTTCTAATTTTAATCTTCCAATGATATAAACTGAACTTTTGCCTCCAAGAAAAGGAAACATGATTCTCTGATTAATACTGCAGTGTGGATAAAACCCTCAGGCCTGGGCCACTGAATCACTTGTGATGAAACCTGTGTCTCACCCTAGGAGTTCTCCTTAGCTTCAAGGAGTGCAGCAGTTCTTCCCCAGAGCTGTCAGAGACCTCCTTCACCTCCCTCATTTTTGGGCTGGATTCCCAGGGCTAAGGAGAAGGGATGAAAGGGAGTACTTACAGTACTCATATTTATTCTTTCGGTACTGGTATTTCATTACTAGTATTTATTTTTTTGTCTCTCCTGACATACTAACTGTCCTGGAGAGAAGAGAGTGAAGTTCTGGACACCCATAAATATAAATTGTAAGGACCATCAGGGGTCACATCCTCTCCCCATCACTGCCAACAGCACCCATCTTTTCTCATCACTTTGATAGCAGCATGAGAATCATCCATAAGGTAGTTTGCTGCCACTGCTGCAGAGTGACCCACGCCCAGAAGGATGATAAGTCCTTCATGTCAGGCTTTCTCAGCATTTCCTCTGAGATTAAGTGGTCTGCAACAAGGACTATCAATCTCTTCACCAGCTTTGGGAGATCAGATCTGTCCCTGATCATATTGATGGTCCTCATTCTCTTGCATTCCCCCCCAAACTAAGAAATGAAAAACAAGCTTTGGAGCCAAAAAAATACCTGAATGTTACATGAATGCTTCTATTGCAGCAATGACATGTTAAGCTTCTACGTCAAAGTCAACTCCACTGTGAGCTACAGAAACCCTTATTTTTTTCCCCAGAAAATGTGCCTGGTTCAGTTTCAGCTTAGTTTTTGAAAAACTACAGCCTCTTTCCTCCTGTTCCCTCCATGCCTCATGCTTTAATCTGCGGGTTTGTGCACACTGCGGTTTTGATGAACAGGCTACACTGCGCGGGGTGCATATTGCTCTGAGTGCCTCATAGCAAATTTCTATTTACATTCATTGCAAGCAAAGGCTATAAGGCTCTACAGGTTTTTCTTTGCAATTTAAAAGTGCATTCATATAAGGTACCAAATTTTGTGCCCAGATTGGCTTTGATGGTTAATGTGTTTATTTGAGAAACAGAACTCAAAACTTTGTCACTGTGACAACTTTTACAGCATCTTTGGTATCTTGCTTGGGAAGGAACAAGGTGTTGCAATATCGATTTGTTGGTCTTAAAATCCTTAAGACAAAGACTTCATTGATGCATCAACAATAAAGCTGATAATATAATATAAATGCTAATATAATAATATCATAAATATTATACCATAAGCAATACAATAAAGATGGTAATATAACACAGTCCTAGGGTTTTTAATTGCCAACATTTTCTTTGGATACTGCAGTGTTTCTGAATTTTCACTGCGGAAAATTTCCTAAGTGTCTTGTCTGTATTGTTCGTTCGTTTGCACTAAAGAATTATCAGCTTCACAAACTTCTTTGTAGCTCCCAGTGGAACTAGCACAATTATAAAGTTGTGCCTTATTGTCTTCTTAGCAGAAGGTATCTATTGGAAAAAAACAAATCTCTACATTAGATTCCATCATGAACAAACAAATTGCTTTAATTGGCTGCGTAATGAAATGGCCTTTTGTAGAAAACATACTTGGAAAGTTCACTGTTACGGTGGATCTCCTAAGTTCTGCACAGGATGAGCATGACAGCAAAACTAATTGTAAGAAATGCAGCACGGCTGTATTTCGGCTTTTGAAATACTGATCATTCATGTATTGCCTTCCATTATCTGTTTAGCTGTTTTTAATAAGTTATCAGACTAAATTCAGACTATTTTACAATGTTATGTTCTTGGGGGTTTTATTTGTTTAAGAGAAAATGGCAAAGTGGTATACTGCAGTTATAGGTCAGCTTCATCTTAAAATAATTCGTATCTCATCAGATCCTTAAACACAGCTGATATTAAACTGACGTCTCCAGGGTTTCTAAGATATTAGGTTTGGACTGCTTAATTCTACTGCAACCTTAATTGTGCCAACCAGTGTATTTCTGGTAGTGGAGCAGGGAGAGCTCTTACCTTCGAGGTTATGGGATCCAACCCCACAACAATTTCATAACCCTTAGTAAAATCTTTCTTATCCCTCCTGGTGGTGAGCATGGCTGGTGCACACAGCAGCATCCAGCCCCACAGCACAGCAGAAGTGAGAGCACACACACAGTGGCAAATTCCCCAGCTGTTCCCAAGGTCACAGATGTGGGCACATGCATGCAGGTCGGACTGAGTGAAAGGAGAGTTTTAGGATAGAATCGGAAGGTCACAAAATCCCATCTGTCCTGTGATTTTGTTGACAAGGCAAGTACTAAGAATTTCCTGTATAGCTGTGTGCTTTAGCTGTCCTTTTCACAGGGAAGCTGAACAAAGTAGATTGGTTTTGAGTTATAAAAACAAGTTCAATAAATGCATTTCAGAGCTCTTGTGCATTTGTGTGGTAGGTAGCTCTTACTGGGGACTTTTTTTGTCTGTCCTCAAGCTCATAGAGATGGTCACAAGGCAACTTGGCTAGAGTTTGAAAAGGGGTCACAGACAAAAGTCAGAAGGGCCCTTATAGAATGTGCGGGAACATTTTATCTCTTTTCCAAAATCTAACCACTAAATTTTTTTTGTCTTGTTAGGGTTATCTTTATATTTTATATATAAATAAATAAATAAATAAATAAATATATATATATATTT